>NQII01001405.1:122837-217916 GCA_002778355.1 Clitarchus hookeri
AACAAACCTATTCACGTATCTCGCCTTGCTTCCCCTCAACCCCCTCACACTCTAACAAATCACTACATAGTATAAAAGGAAGTCCCTGGTGCACGTCTGTCTGTATGACTGCGCTAATCTCGAGAACCAATTAACGGATTTGGATGCGGTTTTTACTGTTATGATCTGCATTTATCGATGAAGGTTTGTGTGTATTAAAATTGTACTAGCAAGTATAGGAGCTGAGAATTAACAGTATTAGTGAATCAAGTTAGGAAAAAAGTTTGCCGCCAGCTCACTATCGGGTAATACGCTGCCTAATCCTTTAGAGATATAACAACATTATATAGGAAAGAATTGTGCAAAATTAATTTATCTACAAACATATCAGTGGTAGCACATATCTATCTTTAATATATAAGTAGTAATAAGCATATTTACAATTTAAATCGTGCACTAAAAACAAACATAAAATTCACTGTCTTTTCAAACCATAAAGAATTTAATCTTTATCAAAATAAATACATTAATAATTATAACTATTTAATGTAGATAAGAAATATCCTTTACAGACTACAATTTGGCCCAACGTAATAAAACTAGCATGCAAAACAAGAAGATAACATCATGTTTGCTGACATGCTACTGAAAGTCGGAAATGGAGAGCTTCCAATGGATTGTGGAAAAATTTATCTCATTAGTGATATATGTATTTTAGTCACCGACCACCAACAACTGATAGATAACGTATACCCTGAAATACACGACCTTTCATATAAGACTCTAACGTGGTTCAAAGAAAGAGTGATATTATTGTCTACTTATGAACAAGTAGAAAAAACTAATGAATATGTGCTCGCAAAATTAAATGTGCAAACACAAGTCAGTAGATAAAGTACTCGAGTGAAGAAACTGTGTACTATACCACAGAATTTCTTAATTCATTGAATCCTTCTGGCATACCACACAAACTGATTTTAAAAGTTTGAGCTCCCATAATTTTATTGCGAATTATAAATCCACCGAAAATATGCAACGGTGCTCGATTACAAATAAAAAGTTATACAAGTTATCTCATTGAAGGTACTATTCTTACTTGCTGCGGTACTGGAGAAACTATTTTAATACCTAGAATACCAATGAATCCCTCGGATTTGCCTTTTAATTTTAAAAGAGTCCAATTTCCAATAAGAGTTAGTTTTGGTATGACCATAAATAAGGCACAGGATCAAACACTTAATGTGGCTGGAGTGGATTTTAATGGCGCATGTTTTTTCACACGAAGCCCTTCCGCATGTCACATTAAACAGAAATATTTTTGTGCTGGCGGGCGGAGGCAAAACGATTAATGTTGTATTAAGACATTTTCGAAACCTCTATCATATAATATTGTTATATTAGAGATGTATGAATGTGGATAAAGCGAAGGAGGTAGGCATACCAGGATCGTGGTAAATTTAGGTCCATAATCTCTGCCTACCCCTCTGGGAGACAGGCGTGGCGTGTATGTATGTATGTTATATGTATATGATAGTAGTTTAGTAATTTTTTATCATATAATATGGTAATTGTCTTTTCCCAATTTATTTATTAGTGTCTTGCTGTAAAAACTAAATTGTACCCGGGTGAAGCTAGGCCGGGTCGCTAGTTGNCTCTTTGAAAGCATATATATTCATCCCTTAAATGCTCGACCCCGACTGAAGTCTTTGCCATTTTGCATCACCGGGTAGCTACTCCCTCAGCCCGGGGGAGGTACAAGCCCTTGTGAGAGCTCTTGTCCTCCCATTCGTATAGCATTTCTAGCACCCAGGTTGGGGACTGCTAGCCCGCCCCGCCTGGATGTTGATCAAATTGTTATTCTGCCGCAAGCCAGCAGTCTGTTTGTTGAAGCACCCCTGGGTAGCGCCAGGGGACATGGCACCCATAACTATTTCCTCTCCTAAGCCGAAATATTGCAGTTTGTCTGGAAGGTGGTCGAAAAGGCAAGGCCTGCCAATTACGTTAGTAAATAAATAGTTAGTGTATTTGGTAAGTTGTGGATTCTAAGTTGGCAGCAAATAATAAAAATGATAAATGTTATTTATTTTAGTATTTGTTGAATATGTAATATAAAATAAATTATATAATAAAACATTTATTAACATATATGTAAGTATAACATATAAAAATATATATAAATATATCTGAAGTAATGTTGTGTTTGAACTCGTAATGTGTTGTGTGTTTTTTGAATTTAACATAAATTATTCGGAAATTACTGTGAACAGTAACGATAGTTAATCAACATACATAAATTTTCTGTTTAATCTACAGGTGTTCGTGATTCCTTTGGTGTTGCTCGAGAGTGCGCGGAGAGCGCAAGAGTGGGGAGGCGCTGGAGCGATGTGTACGCTGCGGTAGCTGCAGGCCGAATGACTGGCGTGCTAAATCGCTAAGATTAAAGGGGGCCCACTCCCCTAACAAAAATATATATATCGTGGATTATTGCGGGTCAATATGCTTAGGACTAAAATGCCTCTGCATTTACCTTGGAGTTTTGATGACCTTGGTGAAATGAATAGACATGGTATTATGATTTCATGGGCGATATTGTGATAATGTGATGATTGGCCATCGGGGTTCCCCTCCCCACCCTCCTCGCACCCTAAGCATCCTTCATGATGCTGCGGCCACGAAGTGGGAAGGAAGTTGTAGCCACTGGGCCCTCCACCCAACCCCCCAGATGTCATTTCTGACATCGTGAGAAGCCAGGCTTTTGGTTTCACGTCTGGAGAATGCAGTTTTCACATACCCGCTCCCAAGCTGCGCCCCGCTGCAGATTTTCCCCCTCCTGTAGAAAGCCTGGTAAGGTATTACCCCTCAGCCCCCCCCCCTGAGAAGGGGGTGTGGTGTAATCGGACTTAAAGGGTGTTACCCTCACCAGCGGTCCTGTTGGAAGGCTTGCAGAGATTTACTCTGGCACCAGAGGCCTATCACTGCAGCTGAGATTCGGCAAGAAGTGACATGCTACTTGCTACATTTCTCTGAGCCTCCCTAGGATGTGGATGGATATCTGGTGTTGTGGAATGTAATCTCTTAATTGTAGTAACTGGTTGGAGAAATTTATGATTAGTCGGGATTCAGTAATCTCTTGGCAGTACATGGCAAACATCGGAGCAGCAGAAGCAGCCCCAGCAGCGGCCACACCCCAGGAGCCCCACCCCCCTCCGAAGAAAGGCAAGGTGGCCCCAAAGAAGCCACGAGCCAAGCCCGCGCACCCGTAACACCAGAGATGGCGGTCCCCGCAGAACCCTGTGTGCATGTATCCATTCACGCATACCATTAATTTTTTTAAAATTGATTTTTATTGATTTTTATTAATTAATTAATTTTTTTCATTTATACATTCATTTGCACATACACATACATATACACACACATTGAGTCATGTGGTTATATTATGACTTGGATTAATATACTGAATATAATACAGTGAATAATCGAAATAATATAGCAATTAAATTAACATATAAATTGAATAATATAATATTAAAGAATATAATATGAATTAAGATCGAGATTATATAAAATAATATATACAGATATATGGCCAAAATGGCGCTGTCCTAGATATGTAATGATCTAAATATGCACAAGTTGGGGAGGGAGGATGAGAGCTTTCGGTCGTGTTCGCCTCCACAGCAGCCTCTCATCGTAGTCCGCCAACTCACGAACAAGGACGTTTTCTAAGTCGGGATTGTCTTGTACAGTTCTGTGGCCAGCTTCCGCATGTGGTGGTCGATGCTCTCCACTTTCAGCTCTTTGTGGAGCTGGTCATTTCTCGTGTACCTGGGTGCGTTCGTAACCATACAAAGGATCCTGTTCTGGAAGCGCTGAAGTTTCTGGAGGTGACAACGAGCTGCCGTCCCCCAGACTGATGAGGTGTAGGTGAGAATGGGGCGAATGAGGGACTGATAGATGATAACACCGTTTCGGGTGCGAAGTGAACTATGGCGATTGAGAAGAGGAAAAAGGTGCCTAAGCCAGGAATTGGCTTTGGCGAGCTGAGTATGAATGTGGTGATTCCAGAACAGCCTCCTATCCATTATCACACCCAGGTACTTGACCTTGTTGCGGTACTCTATTTGCTGGCCACATAACTGTAGTCGGGTTGGTGGGTTCTGTTGCCGGGTGCTACAATCTATTGCTTCGGTCTTGGCTGCATTGGCTTTAATGCGCCATTTTGCAGGCCAGGGCTTGATGTCATCCAGGGCAGCCTGCGCGTGGCTAATGGCCCGATCTCTGTTCTTTGATGAAGCGAAAACTATGGTGTCATCCGCATAGCACCCGATGCGAGTTTCTCCAGCTCGTGGCATGTCGTTAATATACAAATTGAGCAGGACCGGACCCAAAATGCTGCCCTGCGGTACTCCTGCTTTCACCTGGCAGACCGTGGAAGTTTCGCTATCGAGACTGACATGGAACATACGAGCTGACAGATAAGACGATATGAAACGAATGAGGTAGGGAGAAAATTTATATCCATGAAGCTTGAAAAACAGACCAGGATGATAGACCCGGTGGAATGCCTTTTCTATGTCTAGAAGGGCAACGACAGTGTGATAGTGATATTCAATGGACTTCATGGCTTCCAGAGTGAGCCAGGTGAGCTGGTGAACTGTAGAGTGCCCACACCGGAACCCAAACTGTTCGTCACGAAGTATGTGATCAGACTAAATGTGTGCTAGCACCCTTCTATTCACCGCTCTCTCCAGAAGTTTGTAGAGAGTGGAGAGCAGACTAATGGGGTGATAACTGGTGGAAAGTGAGGGTGATTTACTGCGCTTTAGGAAAGTCACCACCCTGGCCTGCTTCCATCTATCTGAGAAATAATGATGTAGTATGAGTGAATAAAACTGGGCTAAGATACAAATGAATTCAAATGGAATGTGTTTTATGAGAATGTATTGGATTTGATCCTCTCCTGGTGCGGTGTTGCGGTGAGTGGTTGTAATGGCTGTCATAAGCTCGGCGGCAGTTACATCCATGGTTTCCTCGGGGTTTTCCCCACCTAATACGTCTGCCAGGGTTCGCTCTAAGGTGGTCTCGTGCTCTACATCTCCATCGCCCTCGTTAGGGCGGAAGGTTTCTTCGAGGGCCTTGTATAGAATATTTGCCTTGTCAGCCGGCGTTTAGGCAACCCCCATGGTATGTGTGAGTGGCGGAATAGTCGATTTGTTGCCAGCCAGGCGTCGCGTCATTTTCCACAGAGAGTTGTCCGCGATTTCGAGAGCAGCTTCCATGGTGTCTCACTGCTGTGTTCTGAAATCGCTGACCAGCGCCTCCACTGTGTCCTGTGCTTGTCGGTACTGCTCTCTGTGGAATAGGTCACGTGTTCGTTGCCACAGCTTTTTTTACCTGTTTCTGTGTGTGATTGCTTGTTTGATGTATGTTGGGAACTTTGTGTTTGTGTTTTTAGGTGTTACTGCTGGGATGTGTTTTTTTTAGCTGAAGTTAATATGGTTTGCTCTGTTATTATTGCGGTGTTGTCTATGTGTTCCGGTGTATTTATTAATTCAATTGTGTGTTGTAGTGTTTCAGCCTTCTGGATTAGTGTATCTTGGTATGCATCCCAGTAAGCTTTCTTATAGTTGAATTTATGTGTGGGCGGGTGTGTGTGTGTGTGTGTGTGTGTGGAGCAAGTTGGGGGCGTGGTGAGTGGTGAATGTTCATGAAAACCGGAATGTGATCACTGGAAAGGGCTGTGTCGGTGTACAGTCTGTACTGGAAATTATTTCCCTTGTTCAGAATAATATCCAGTACATCCGGTGTATGATGTGGGTGGTCTGGGATGAATGTTGGTGTGCTTGTTGCGTCTACAATATATGCGTGTGTGCTGGCATGTCCGTGCAGTATTCTGCCATGTGTTTTCTTTTCTGGAGTGCCGGTCTGGGTGTTTGGCGTTCAAGTCGCCAGGTATTAGTACTCGTGGAGATACTTGTAATATCATGTCTATTTCGTTTGTATCTAGTTGTGAAGATGGAGGGATGTAGGCAGCTATGATTGTTACTGGTTTATTGTGAATGTAAATGTCCATGGCTGTGACTTCTGTGTGTTGGAGTTGTGGAAGTGGGTGGGTACGATGGCGAATGGAGCGATGAATGAGAATGGCGACTCCCTCTCCTTGCGTATCTCTGTCTTGTCTGGAAATTCTGTAATTGGGAATTCTATGTTTTTTGTTTGGTTGAAAATGTGTTTCTGTGATTATTGTGGTGTGTGTGTGTGTGTGCATGTAAGCAGACAATTCGTGTTTTTTGTAGGCAAGGTCCCTAGCATTCTAGATGAGTATGCGGTGTGTGTGTGTTTGATTGTTGTTGTGCTGCCATTACTGTGTATTTGTGGTTTGCTGAGTTTGGTGAAGCAGCAGTGCTTTCTGCAAAAATAGTGTAGCGGCTGAAAATAGTTTTTGAAGTGTCTTGGTCTGGTTTGCCCATTGTGTAATCTAATGGATTATTAATTCGTAAAATGTTTTTGTGTCTGATCCTGTGTAACCAGGTATCTCTTGCATTATCACATGGAACTTCTGAATGGACAGAACTTCCTGCGCATTACTTAAAGGCAGGGGAGACTGGCAGGTTGTGTAGTGGGTTATGTATGTTGAGAGAAAGTCTGATGTGTTCGATGGGTTTTAAATGTGTGTGTGTTTGTGTGCGAGCTGGCTCTTCTTGTAGCAGATGTTTGAATTTGCTATTGCAGAATATCTGTGTCTCTAGTGATTCAATTGTGGGAGTCTCAGAGGGAGTGCTGGTGCGTTTTTGTGAATGTGGTTTTACAGGTTGTTTTACTTTTTGAAGTTGTAGTTTATTTTGTTTAATTATTTGTGTATGTGGTTTAGGTTTTGGTTTGATGGCTTGTGAGTACAGCTTTTTTTCCCCATATTGGGTTGCTGTGTTGATCCAACTCATAATTGTGTGTTTTCTTGTTGCTCTCGTGGTTGTTACTTTAGTTTTCAGTGTATTGATTGGTGCTAATTGCTTTGTTTGTCTCTGTTCGATGTGTGTCTGGAGTGTGTTGGGCTGTGGTGCAGTCTTTGATATTGCACAGTGCAGCATCACCGGGCACTGGGTATAGGCAGCCGAGTGCTCCTGCCCGCAGAATGCGCAAGTAGGCTTATCGTGTGTGCACTCGCTGCAGGGATGGTTCCCATTGCAGCGCACACAGCACTCCATGCATTCACACTGGTGGGCCATGTGCCTCAGTTTTAGGCACCGGAAGCACTGCGCTGGGCCTGTAGGTGGAATATAGTGATTCTAGTACAGTCTTGCCAAGCCCAGTATTCCTGGAATGGTTTTGAGGCGGGTCAGGGTGCTCTCTGGGGTTTCCTCCACCTCCACTTCCACCTTGTAGAGGCCGAGTTGCTGCTTGGTGAACTGGCTAGTCATCTGTTACACCGACGAGACCCTCACATGCTGCGCCAATTGCAGCTGGATGAGGGCGACGTCTTCTCCAGCCGGGAATCCGCCCAGGACCACTCGTAAGGGGCGTTTCTCCTGGCGAGCGAACTGGGCGAACTCGATCTTCGTCTTGCGCAGTGCAGTCTTGGCCCTCCGGAACACCAGTTCGTAGGCCAAAAAGACTACGAACTGACCTGATTCTCCGGGGTGCAGTCGCAGCTCGTATTTCAGCTCGGAGATTCCAGCCTCGGTGAAGATGGAGTGGAGGAGAGAGGCATGGACGGAGAACACATGAATCGTGACCCACCTCGGCTTTCTTGGTTTGAAGCCACTTGTACTGGGTTGTGGCTGGTGTGGGGCGTTCATCTGTGGGGGTAATACTAAGGTCTGGGCATGCCTGCCAATGCCTTTAAAAGGTCTTCCATTGTTAGCCCTTTCTTTGGTCTGGATAGGGGTGGCAGAGGGAAGAGAGCCCCGACCAGCTTGGGGGTAACTCCCCACCCTCTCCACCCATTGGTTGAAGGGCCTACTTCCATTCTCTGAGGCGTTAGTGGTGTGGCAAGCAGACTTCCCGATGCGTGGACCGAAAGTCTTGGCATGCTCTCTCCACCCTCTGTCAATGTTGGGGTATGTGGTGTCGGCAGCAAAGCAGGCAGGCAGCGAGTCTTGGAGTCGCTGGTCGTGACAGGCGCGGCGTTACCTCCCGGCCCTCACTGGTCGGCCGCTGGGAGCGGCCAGCCGAACTAGGCCTACTGGCTGCACGCGGGTCACTACTCTCGTAACCTGTTGGTCGGCTGCTCGTTCCTTGCTTCGTGGTGTGGTAGGATTACTCCTGGTAGACCTCGATAACCACCCATGTGCCTTGCGATTGGGTAAGGAGAGTGGTGTAATAAAATCTGGTTTGTTGTTGTCAGTGACAGGTTTCCTGGAATTATTGACCTTGGACTCCCTCTCCTGTCTCTGTTTCCGCCTAGTGAGGCTCCCCACAGTAGGCAATAGTTCCGGGAAATCCAAGTGAAATAAATCCATTATACTAGAACAGAATACAATAAATAAAATAATAAAATATAGGAAAAATGAAATTTAAGAAAGTGTATGTGCTCCTGCTCGCGAGAGGCGCTTGCAGGAGGGCAGCTTCCCTTCTTGTCGGCTGCTACACGCTTAGCCAACCTTGGCTGCGGAAAGTTGACCTCCTTCCCCTTTACCGGGGAAGGGGCTAGGCCAGAGGAGCTCCTGGAGCTCTATCCGCAGCCTGGTATACAAACGTCCTTAAAACTAAACTGACAGCACGCCCGAGCCTGAAGGCTAACTTCCCAGGCCCAGGCACTCAGGCAGGTCTTGACTCGCCTTCCTAGGCGTTTTGGAATCCTTGCTGTGGCTGTTGCTGCCGCTCCAATCCGCATGTTCGCTCTCCACGATGACTCGAGGAGGAATGCGCATCCACAACGCATCCTCCGCATCACTGGCGCGGACCTGGCGCGAACTAGTTTTTTTTAAGTGTCCCGGCCCGATCGGGTAATGCTCATGGGAGCTAGTAGAGTGAGGGTTATATATGCGATTTAGTTATGGGACTGGGAGACCCTAGCACGAACTAATTTTTATTAAGTTATTTTATTACTTTTAGAGCTTTTGTTTAATTATTTATACGCAGAATTTTGGGTATTTTAATTTGGGTACTACTGTCCGGTTCGTAGTTACCGACATCGCGAATATTAGGGTTAGGGTGGAGCTTGGTTTTATCATAAAACTTGTTGTTTTGTTTAAGTAGTTTATCACTGATATACTGCACATTTAGTGTGGAGTGGATATCGCAGAGTCACGTGGCCCTTGTGGCATCACCAATTATTCTTAGGTATTTGTTTTTTACTATTTGTAAATTATTTATCAGTGCATTACCCCACACTTCATTCCCGTACATGGGTGCTGAGCGAACGATTGAATTGTATATTAGTAATTTAAGTCATTTGTTTATTCTGTGGCATTTAAGCAGGGGATATAGTTTATTTAATTTTACATATGCAATTTGTTTTGTTTTATTAATGTGAGCGTCCCAGTACCGTTTAGTATCTATTATTAGCACTAGATATTTTACAGTGTTAGAGAATGGGATTTACATATTATTGTTTTTTAGTGGGTTAGCTACGAACTTACATCTGAGTGTTAGAACTAAAGCCTTGCTTTTCTCGGCATTTATTTTTATCTTCCACCAGTCAAACCACTGGCTCAGTTGGTCTAGCTGGATTTGTGTATATATGTGTGTATAAAGAAGGCTTTTGTCATGTGCAAAAATGACTGTATCATCCGCATACATTTGTTCTGAACAGTGGGAGTGCTGGATATCATCAGTGAATATGTTGTACAAAAAAGGTGAAAGCGCGGAACCTTGTGGCACTCCTGTGGTGAGCTGACGGGCACCACTTTCAATATTGTGCGATGCCCTTTGGGCTGAAATGTGCCCCATCCACCTTTCAAAGCATAATGATCCGTGTCCTACATGGCCTGATAAGAGACTGTACGATAGCCTATCTTGATGATGTCGTTATAAGGTCTAAAAATTAGGAGGAGCATGTGCAAATTATATTCCTTGTGATAAGAGCAGTTAGCTATATATGGACTGATTTGTGCGAACAGGAAATGCCACATTGGTAAAATGCTTATACAATACCTAGGTCATATGGTTGACACAGAGGGAATCCAGCCCATTCAGGATCAGTTATTGTTAATTCAGGATTACCCTGTTCCCAGTACATGTAAACATGTAAGAACATTTTTTGGACTAGGAAACTGGTTAGGGAATTACATTCAGGATTTTGCCACATTAACAACACTAACAACCCAGTTATCACCACAGGAATGTTTTCAGTGGGACGACAATGCCCAAAAAGTGTACAAGGAAATAAATTACAGCTTTCAGCAAAAAGGCAAACTGTCTCGACTGAACCCACAGAGACATTTGTACCTACAAACACATGCTAGTCAGGAGGGGCTCGGTGCCATCCTCTTTTAGTAGGACAATGTCAGGAAGCGCAAATTCATCAATTACAGCAGTGTAAAGTTCGCTTCACATGATCGTTATTATGATGTAAGCAAGAGGGAATATCTGGCAATGGTATGGGCATTGAAACATTGCCATCAATACCTTGAATACAAACAGTTTACATCGAGGACCAACAGTTTTCTGATGTGGCTCCATAAATTGTGTACCGTCCAGAAGAAATTCACATGGTGGTTCATGTAAATGTAGGCCTTCGATTTTCTATGAAACATGTCTCTGGCGAGGTGAACAAACTAGCAGATGCCCATTCCCACGTACCATGTGCGACTGAAATAGCTCGAGACGAAGACGAATGGGAAGCTGTGTTTCCACCCGACAGGCCTACCCAGAGTTACACTACAATATGGTACAGTGGACACTACAACTTTTCCCCAGGAACTGATGAGTAATGACATGTTTGATTAAGTACTCACTGCACAGGATGTGTCCACTGATGCCACCGAATGCTACCCACAGTGTGCACGGGAACAGCTGATGAACTTGTGCATGGTCGATAACCGCTTGGTACCACAACCTGCAGGGTTGGAGGGGAACTGGCGAATGTACGCCCCAGCAGAAGTATGTGCCCTATTCCTTGATCATGCCTACACCAGTCGTTTGTCTGGTCACCAAAGGGTAACACAAAACTACACAAAATGTTCTCGCACATATTTCTGGCCAGGTGCGCATGTTCGAAGTTTGTAACTGCCTTTAAAACCGGCTGCATTCATAGCATGAAACAAAAGCTATCAGAATCACCAGAAAAACCCTTACAAACGATTAGTACTGTACCCCATGCACCAAACGGGAAAATATTCCTAATTATTGTAACCAACTTGTGCACTAAGTGGTGTGAAGCCTACCCTTTCCTGAGATCGCACATCAAGAACATAACTGTGGTGTTGCAGAACGACATCTTTGGTTTCTGGGGTTACCCGAGAGTCATTATTTCTTTTCGGGAAAAAGTTAACAGGCACTATGCACCAAATTTAGGACAGTTCATGACACAGCAGCTGTGCACTAACCCCATGCGAATCCAATGGAACGATGGAATCAGGTGTTCAAGGCACAGTTCCAACCTTGTGTGAGGGATGACCACACTTCCTGGTCTGTACATGTCCCAGATATCCTTTTCTGTCTCAGAAACTGGCAGAACAAGTCCACTGGCTACTCGCATGCCAAACTTTTATATTGACATGGTATTAGAAGACCTGGGGATATACATGCCTACAACTAGCACCGAACTCAGGATCCTCGTACACCGAAGCTCAACAAGAGAACTGTTAACAGAGGTTATAATGACTTCTAGGAACACAGGAATGGTACATGCAGCAGAGGTTGCCAAGAACTAAACATCCACCAAGAGACCTGCAGATCGGGCATTCAGTTTGCATACACGAACACCAACAGTCTGCCGCCCATGCCAACTTCTGTGCAGGGTTTGCCCCATGCAGTAACAGACCACATGCAGTGTTGTAAAGGTAAGGAAAAACTGACTACATCGTACAGGTGAGCGCCCACCGACGAGCAAAGTTCCACTGTGATGACATGTGGCAGGCCGCACCAGAGACGCTGATGCTAAGTGCCCTAATGCTCCAAGACTTCGCGAAGCACCCAGATCAGACAACGGAGGTGGTTACAGCAAATTTGAGGTTCCCTACACCTGCATATGTTGCATTCGAGCAGCACAAATGCACCAACACACCACATATGACTAGCATCCCGATGTCCCCCAGGATATCATAGTCGCCAGATATCACGATTTCATGTGTCATGGAGGTACAGGACTTTTCAGAAACTGTCATGGACAATCGTCGACCTCCAGATTCCACGACACCCAGCATTGCGATGTGGACAGTTGCTGCACCAGGTGACTCGTCAGTGGCCAGGTCCAGCTTCTGTTCGATCATATCCTCGATGGGGTGTCCACCCCACTCTCAACAACATCGCCACCAGCCACACCACAATCGCAGCAACATCAGTAGCAGTGGCAGTATCTCAACAGCGACGAGGCCATCAACTTGCCAACTTGATACTGCTGTCCAGCAACACAGCATCAGCAAAGTACTACCTGTCAGGTATAAGTATGAATGGCACCAGTTGGCATGCTACCCTTTAACAAGCCGATCTGGCTCTGTCCAACTCCTTACACCGTGACAGCTGTGCTTGCGGCCGATATGCTGCCCAGTCGCCTGCTGTGCCACAAAGTCATGAACTGCAATACCTTGTCACGACGGTGGCTTCCCCCAGGGAGAAGGCATTTGATGTGGATCACATCTGCGTGGTCTGGTATGGCCACTTTCACAACCTCACCATGTTGCAATGCCCCACATTAACCACATTAATGCACTCTTGTGCAGCATACAGAATGCTCATGCATGCATTCTGATTCATGCCTAGTGTTAGTTCAGTGCGAACAGGCCGTGACCCATTCACCAATCCAACCAGTTCATAGAGTAAATGTTTTAATCATCATAGTAATAAAGAACGAGAGTGTATTAGAAATCACATATAGCTTGTGGCCTATGTGCAAATAATAGTTTATCTCTCATGGCATTCCAATGTTATAAAGGAATTCGCATCAAGCTATGAGCAAATTTTAATTACTCTCTGAATTAAAGGGTTGTTCTATTCACTGTGTTGTATGTAATTTTAGACGTGTTAATATGTGTATGGCAAGCATATTGATTACGTGAGAATTATATAAAGTATTTAATTACAACTCGACCATTCTGGTCGCTGAGTGCCCCAGAACTTAATAGACACAAATTTCTCACCTAAAATGTAGTTTTTGTTACTGACACTACCAGACGTCCACGAGCACCTTGTACCCTCTCTGACTGCCGCAATCACATCTACTCCACCAGCTACACCGGGCTGCACCAACTGCATAAAGCCAAGAGTGCATAGTGAAGTTCGACAAGAACGTAACTTGCACCTTCTTGCCGACAAGGATTACGTAACTCAAGAGACCACCCTACTCATTTATTACAAGAGGTAACTATTTTCATAAATAAGTGGGCTATCCGAAATGGATTTTACCCCAAAGCCACAGCCGTTGGGCGACTTGGCATTTGGTCGTTACGTCGTAGCAGCTAGCGCCGCGACATACAACGTGACGCACCACCAAGTGGGGTCGAACTGGCCTTTAGGCGAAGCTGCAGTTCTAAGTTCCTCAAAGTGTACGCAATAGTGAACAGCATTTTTCCAAACACATCAAACAACATCACCTCATTCCAGTCAGGGGTGTGTTTTATTGTATTAATAGCAACCGAGCATGGCAACCCACACCCTATTGCCCAGGTGGACTCGTCCATCTCTTCAGGAGACAGCCAACTAGCAACACTGTAGCCAGTGAAATTCAGACACGTCACAGGAAGTGAAATACAGACATTTTCCACAATACAACGTTTTAGTGTATTTAATGTTAAGTTCGAAAAGAGCAATTCTGTTTTCAAAAAGAGAGATTTCCTAAACAGGCCTCCATCCTCGTAACCTGTCATTTAGAATGGTGACAGTCCCCATCGACTTTACAACATCAACCTTAACAGATATTTGTTAATCAACGGGGGGTCACCAATGTGTTTAATATAATTTAAACCATTTTTCACCACTGCCATAATGTTACATAGTGTTCATGTCATGTTTTTCCATTCTGAGTTTGATGTTGGTTCTCGTCACTTGTGATGGAAGCCGACGTCACTCTGGCATTTCGTCTCAGCACTCTGGCCATAATGACTGTGTTGGGTGCCTGCTCCGCGAGCTCCCTCAATACCATCATATATGCTGTAATCGCTTCATTGCAATAGTACATTAATTAACCGGAACATTTGTTATCTTTCTTTGCTGTACCGAGGGGTGAGCCACCCACACTCTCACCGTGTATCCACGTAAAACCACTCTGATTTTCATGCTAAGGTCACCAGCAGGCCGTTAGGGCTGGGTCCATTTTTTTCATTTCTCACGTGTAATCAAGCACAGTGAATAAACCGCTTTACAATGTTCAATGTGTGTTGATTCATTTTAGCACCACCCACAATTTTCTTGCATATTTCAGATGTATGAGACTGCCTACAGTCTCGTCATAAGGTGTAAATAGTGTAACACTAATAATGTGACAAAAAACATATACAAACTGAGGGAGGACTCCAGGGCTCCCTGGGCTGTAGACCGAACGACCCACATCACTAACTCTCCAATGGGTTATGGCGCCGGGCAATTTTAAACTCAACTAGCCCTGGGTAAAATCGACCATGTCAAATATGGCTTTCCCAACTAGGAGCCAGCATTTCACTAAGCCATTCCTTTCTTACATCAAAATGGCTTTCCCATCTACGAGCAGAAGGAAGAACAAAACGTTAGGTCAAGTGCGGTGAAATCACCATATCACAAAACATAATCATGGACAAAACAATGTTAATGTTTACATGCTCAGCGCAATGTGACATATTCAGTGTGTTATAGGCCTCTCTTGTGCTGAGGAGGACACCGAAACATATTTTGGCCAGCTAAGAAACAGTGCGAAAAATATTTTTTCCTCTCCAGTCGTTTTCTCGCAAGTAACAACAAACAACATTTTAAAGTGTTATGAAGTGTAAATGTATCATACCCAACTCGAACATGACATATAAGTATATTTATGTACATTGTGCAACATGCACTAGAACACATCAATAACAACATGCTGCATGTTTCGTGGCTGTGTTGAAAGACAACCTATGTGGCCATTCCAAGGACATATCACGAGTGCATTGTTTATATTTTACGCATCCTGTGAAATATATAAATCTTTCAGAGACTTGTTATATGTAAATCAAACAAAATACACAAATAATGAGGACAAATCTATTTTACAGTGCACCCCATGTCTTAAGAAACTTGTTAAGCATTATTAGAAAAGTAGAATTTCAGTGTTTAATTTTGTTGTTCTCGGCACGACACATAATTTTTTAAGTATTCTAATTGTTTAAATAATGGTTACTGGAACACTTACGTAGCAAACAAATTCGTTGGGAGCAATCAGCATCAATATTCATGTAATAATTGTATCAATAAATTATCATATCATAATTTCACGAAGCATGCAAGTCTTGCTATCAATATTTTTATCAACACAAAACATTTAATTGAATATATACAGTCAGTAACCAGCAAGAAGGGAAAGTACTCAGCAGTCCTCATATGCAAAATTAATTCAAACAAACATTTTTGGACCAAAAAGTGGAAAATTGAATTTCGTGGCAAATGGCCATTTCTGAGCACCAAACAAAGCAGGCATCCTCCAGCGCCGCCATTGCTGGGCAGAATGCGATCAATGCTCCACCAACATTCCTGAGCAGGTAGGTCGTAGTGACGCACCGCCCGGGCGCGCACAAGTGTAGCCATCACCACCACCCACCACCTCTGAGAGGTAACGGGACACTCTCCTCCCTCAACCATGCGGGCATGTAGAGAGCCGAGTCGGCATCCGCGTCATCAACAACCCGTCACCATGACAACCGCGACGAGCTATGTGGCCGAAATGTGGCTGGGTACTTACAACACAAGCGACAGAAAATTACGAACTTTATAAACTTTAGGCCTGAAGTGCGTGCATCCATTAACAGAACTGAATCCATTCCGGGATTCTAAATATCCATGCTGGGAAATAACAAAAATGTGAGACGACTCATGCAAGACATTAAAAGATATAATAGGGAACGAATCGAGAATGCCTGTAACAGTACCTCTGATGACAAACAAGTGCCATTGTGCACTGAGTGCTACAGACTGCGAAGGGTCCGAAGCTACGTCGGCCTCGTGAACAGATGCGCGTGCCAGTGTACACTCGTAGAGCCACCAGAACAATTTTTGGCAGATTCACAGCAAACAGAACACTTTTTAGAAAATTCCCATCAAACAGAACAATTTAGGGAAAATTCACTATTAACTAATTTTTGCAAGCGGCTATGCGAGAAACAAATCTTATGTGTAGAACTTGAGGATGGGACAATACCGAGCGTAATTTGCCACTGAATATACCATGCAGAGTGCCTCACAGGAACAAAGCGAGCTACGACAGATAACCATGGTCGAATTCTGTGCGACAAATGTGAACAAACAGTGCTACTAACCAAACGGGATGTGGTAAACAACATCTCGGGACGTTTCGGGTGCGAGCAGTGCGCAAACACACTGCCAGTGACACTGCCATTCCCCCTCATTAAGGGCAGTGAAAATAACAGCCATCAACAAAGCCTGCTAGCTCATTCAATGGGCGTGGATGGAGCAGCAGCACCATAGGGAAACCCCTTGGGTGCCACAGACCACCCCTGGCTTCGTGTGGCCTCTGCCATACCAGGTGGCCAGGACGACAACACCAGCAGTCGTGACACCTACAATATTGACGGGCACGACACCAGCCCGATTCAGTCGCTGCCTATCTTTGCGGGAAACTTAAACGAGGACCCGCAGGCATTCCTGAGCGACTGCACAGGACAACTGGGTAAGTACGGTGTTTGTGAATCAGAGTGGCCTAGCAGCATAGGAGGCTAATTGTCAGGCGAGGCACACACTTAATGCTGATCCATTGGCCATTATGGTATACAACATCCCGAATTCCAAAGTGCTTTCCTAAGGCACTTCAACACAACTTTTGGATCATAACAGGCTCAAAACCTATCTGTTTTTAGAGGCACAGGGTGATTATGAAACACTAACTGTATTTGCCACCCATAAAGGCAATATCATTATACATTTCCACCCACATATGCGAGGCACAGACATTTCATGAGGTCCACATCCTTGTTAGACTAGGCCAATAACGAAAAGAAAGTGCACCACAGGGAATGAGATGGGCCATACCAACCATGGTCCTGAGTCTACAATACAGGGAACATACAGCCATCAGCTGGATACAGCACAGAAGGGGTGAACTGAACAACTCAAAAGGACACGGGGAATATACCACTTACTACACTTGTAACAGCTGGCCCAAATGCGGCAGATGAAGCCATACAGGCAGAAGCAATTAGAAGGGAACACCCCCTTTTTAAATTGACGTATTGTCCTGACTAACAATACCACTGGCATAGCAAAAGCCCTAACCACAAAAAGCAAATGGAGAAAATGAACAATTGCAGGAAACCACTGGCGGGAAACTAGCTGGCGGGGTAGGCGAGCCAGATGCTCACTGCTTTCAGCCAAAACAAGAACATGCAACACCTACACATCAACAAATCAAACCCACAGTAACACCCACAACAACAAATTGTGTTACAGTAAACGAAAACAGGCAACAAACAGGTGATTTGCAATGCCATAGAGATCACACAGAACTCGGAACCCATTGTCGATGAACTCAAGACCTTGGTCATCAACACCCAACATCAATGCTCACAAACACAAGCCAAGAAACCGAAAATCATACACTGAGATGGTGAGTTGTGGCGCATCCGGGACACACACATCGAGAACTGTCGGCAACATCACAATGCGACCTGGTACCTCTATGTACCAACTGGATCACATGAACATGTGCCAAGGCATGCCCACAGAAGCCATTTTGCTGGCCATTCTGGGGCACCCATACGGCCAGGAATCTCCGCCAGCATTTTCAATGGCCAGGGGCAAGCCGGGATGTACACAGGTATGTGAAGGAGTGCGTCCCCTTCAACCACTTCAAGAGCAGGAGAGCTGACAGGGTGAACTAACAGCAACCCAGGATGCCGAAGGAACAATTCGAGATGGTATCCTTAGATCTGATGGGCCCCTACCCCCGCACTTCCACAGGAAAGAGGTTCATCCTAGTCATGAGTGATGGATTTTCCAGATGGACCAAAGCCTACCCAGTCTCCAGTGCATGGGCACACACCAATGCATGGACACCGGAAACTGAGTTCTACCACCACTGTGGGTACCCAAAAACACTGCTCACTGACAACGGACCCAGTTAACTGGGAGGCACTGGCGTGAGATTTACTCTCGTAAGGGTGGGGGTTAAACCACAATACAACCTCTATATACCACACAAGGGCAAACCCCACCGAGAGGAGAAATCAAGACCTCAATACCCAGTTACGCCTGAGAGTGGGGAAGCACCACACCAGCTGGGCCGAACATTTATCTGCCGCCCTATTCACAATAAGACGACGGGTGAACCTCGCAACAGGGCAGACTCGAGCAGCGATCCTGCAGGGTCGCGAGCTAATGCTACCCGGATAATTGGACGCAAGCCAGACAGAGCATGCAGGAGAACCAGAATATGTGGGCAGCCACAAGACAGTGCAGGGAGGCAGCATTATCAGCAGCTCGCGGAAACCAAGAAAGCTAGATTGAGAAATCGATGCCTGCCACCACACAAGCAACACAATGGTTGGCACCTGGCCAACTGGTCTATGTCAGGGAGCACAAATTATCCAGTGGAGTGATGGACTTCTAGGCTGGGTTCGCTCAGAAATAGATCAGACCAGATTCAGTGGTGAAGCGGCTAGGGTACATCACATACCTCATCAGGCTGCGCAGCAGGAGGAGGGTCGCCGTCCACCGCGACGACCTCCGATTGGCAGTAGTGATGTCAAGCGTCACAACACCTGACAAGCAGGACGTCGAACACCATGAAACAAACTCATCAATCGCTGCCAGAGGCGAAGTCGGAATACAGAGTCCCTGCAGCTACGGAAAAATTCTCCGGCGCCTCTTCTCTGCCACGACGTCCTGCTTGTCGATGTTCACAGTTGTGTGGAGGAGGAAGAAGTACCCAAGGAAGGATCACCACTGCCAAGCACAACCAACAACACCGCACGCATCACTGCACGCCTGTAAGTGTCATTCCGTAGCATCGTGACGCTCGGCATCATGGTGCTGGTCACCAGGGATGCCGCCGATGGCGAGTCGAAAGAGACACCTGTGGGACAGAGCTCCCCACAGGACAGCTCTCTCGACAGATCCACCAAAGCATTTTCAGCAGGACCTCAAGTGGGGGACATCACACCGAAGGATGTTGGCCAAAGTGATGGGGGGAGCGTAACATGGTTTCACAAACCTTCGCAAGGGACCTCTCCTTCCCCATCGCCAACTCCCACATCATGCCGACATCTACACCGCAGCAGCTACAGCCGCAACCAGAGTCAGCACCCAGATGCGCTGGCCTTATGCACTGAGGCCAAGCTGCAAGCTAAAGCCACCCACCACCATTTGTGACTGACAGCGTGATGGAACACATGGGGAACTGTGCGGTCAAATGGTAACCAGAAAAGGGGCAGTTTGATGGGAACCACATGTCCACAAGCTCCTTGTACCCTCTCTGACTGCCGCAGTCACATCAACTGCACAAGCTACACCGGGCTGCACCAACCACATAAGGCCAAGAATTCGTTGTGCAGGTCGACAAGAACGAAACTTGCACCTTCTTGACGACAAGGGTTATGTAACTCATGAGACCACCCTACTCATTTATTACAAGAGGTAACCCTTTTAGTAAATAAAAATAGAAATGGCTTTTACCCCAAAGCCACAGCTGTTGGGCGACTTGGTATTTGGTCTTTACATCGTAGCAACTCGCGCCGTGACATATGTGACACACCACCAAAAGGCATCGAATTGGCCTGTAGGTCGACGCTGAAGTTCTCAGTGCCCCAAAGTGTACGCAATAGTGAGCAGCAGTTTACCAAACACAACAAACAATATCACCTCATTCACAACTACAGTCAGGGGCATGTTTTTATTGTATTAAGAGCAATCGAGCATTGCAACCCACCCCTTTGCCCAGGTGGACTCGTCCATCTCTTTAGGAGACAGCCAAATGGCAACACTGTAGCCAGTGAAATTCAGACACACCATAGGAAGTAAAATACAGACACTTTCCACAATACAACATGTTGGTGTATTTAATGTTAAGTTCTAAAAGAGCAATTATGTTTTCAAAAGGGAGATTGCCTATACAGGCCTCCATCCTCATAACCTGCCATTTAGAACGGTGACAGTCCTCATCGACTTTACAACATCAACCTTAACCGACATTCGTTAATCAACGGGGATGTCACCAATGTGTTTAATATAATTTATACCATTTTTCATTACTGCCATAATATTACATAGTGTCCATGTCTTTTTTTTTTTCATTCGGAGTTTGACATCAGTTCTCGTCACTTGTGAGGGAAGCCGATGTTATTCTGGCAGTTTGACTCAGCACTCTGGCCATAATGGCAGTGATGGTCGCCTGCTCCGCGAGACCCCTCGTTACCATAATTTAGGCTGTAATCACTTCATTGCAATAGTACATTAATTAACCGGAACATTTGTTATCTTTCTTTGCTGTACAGAAGAGTGAGCCACCCACACTCTCACCGGAGACCTTAATGCTACTGTTTATCCACATAAAACCACTTCATTTCAAGCTAAGGTTACCGGCAGGCCATTAGGGCTGGGACCATTTTCTTTCATTTCTTACATGTAATCAAGCACAGTGAATTAACTACTTTACAAAGTTCAGTGTGTTTTGATTCATTTTAGCACCACCCACAATTTTCTTGCATATTTCAGGTGTACGAGACGGCCTACAGTCTCGTCATAAGGCGTAAATAGTATAACAGTAATTATGTGACAAAAACATATGCAAGCTGACGGAGGACTCCAGGGCTCTCTGTGCTGTCGACCTGAACGACCCACATCACTAACTCTCCACTGGGTTATGGCACCTAACAATTTTACTCTCAAACAGCCCTAGGTAACCTCTATCACATCATTACATTTATCCTCTGCCTAAATAATATATGCAATAAGTCGGTTACGGCTTGCAAAGTGTTTAATGTCTTCTAGAGTACTGTCGGCGAAGCAAATGTAATTTTTTCAGTATCGATGTTTTAATACATAAAGAAATTATCAAGGAATCTGAATTGTCTGCAATTATACAGAGTAATCCAAAAGAATATTCCAGTGCTTGATGTATTTATGTTATTAATGCTATGTTAATGAGCTCAGGAAACTAATTTACTTAGTGGAGTGACGCGAGCACTCGGCCATCTAGCCATTCGCCTGCGCTTCCTCCAGCAGTCTGATTCTGCAGATCGTAGGTGCTGCATGTGTGTCGCATCGCAGGAGACCTTCTAACTTGGTGTAATCACTTCACTGCAAAAGACTTAATGTAAGTTACCAGAAAATATTGAATTGTTTTATTTGTATCCCCCATGTTCGCAAGACCTCTCCATTAGCTCATTTTTGACCCCTAAGGTTTTACTTTCATGCAATGTCTTTCGCAACATTTCGGCATTTCACAGTTACTTCCGCTGACAGGCCTTGTGACCCAGACCCACTTAAAGTTGTGTTATGTGTATTATAATGTGTGTACAATTACACAATACAGCTTATTACTGAAATAATGACATTTTGTGTTATTCTACAATAGTGTTGAACTTTGGGCCCTGGCCCTATCCTAGAACTCTTTAGTGCCTTGTTGAGGTGTACCCCGATGGGGTCACTTCCTGTTGGTGATGCACTGGGTACTGTATTTTCGGTCTTGTGTCAGTGAAATTTCTGTCCTTTCCTGTTTATACACACATAAGTGGGGCATCGCCATCCAGTACATTCCTGGAGGAGATTGACAGTGGTGTGATGTTTGACCATAACTGGGGGCTTATTCTAAGTTACTCGTTTAGTTTACTGTCGACAAAAATATCCCTTGTTACAGTAATTTTCGTATATAACGAAATGAGCTATTCTAAGTGCATTCTAGTATTCGTCTTACGTCACTATGTTCGATATGAAACTCAAAACGATAATGAAGCCTTTCGGGTTTTCATTATGGAGTTTTATTATGAAAACATCGTTGGCATGTGGTACAGGTTGTTATTTGTTATTGTGGATGCAGAGAATCGTGAAGTAATGTGCTTTCATGCATTACAGAATCATACAATTATATTTCAGAATAAATTATTTTAAAGCACCAATTAACATTTCTGTTTTAATTTGTAAACCATGTAAGCAGCAGTGTAGGCTGGCTATTGTTAGGGTGTTTATTACTTAATTACATTTGTTTATAATGAAAAACGAGAAAATTAACAATGGTTTTTAAAAATGTGCTTCGTTAGTGTAGTTTGTAAATTAAATGATAGGTAGTGCAATGGTTTAAATATTTTCTTCGCTATAGACGACTACATATCTTTCTCTTGAAGATAATTAAGTGAGACTTCATACCACATTGGAATTAATACAATAGACTAGAAACACAATAGCATCTAGTTTGTTTTCTATGTATTATTTTATAATCTTGATATTAAAAATAACAAACGAAACAGCATTTTCGCAAATAGCTTTCAAGCAAAGAGCAAAATTGCCATGGAGATAAATCTTGATACATGTGAAAACAAAAAGTTCTGTTTGCTCTCTCTTATCGGTGTACATGCGAGTCAATTTTAGTACAGTTATTATGAAATTACAGCATACCTCAATAGCATAATCAGTTTTGAGTCAAGCTTGAATAAAAATTATAATGACAAGTCTGTTATCTTGAATCAAGCTTGCTATGTAAATAACAAACTTGAATCAAGCTTCCTATGCAAAATAACAAACTTGAATCAAGCTTACTTCTCTCCTCAGTTCAAGTTTATAACAAGCCTAGATAGCTACACTTAACCCAAACTTGCATTGGCAACCTACAATCTGACATGAATCACACGCCAACGAGCTCCTTGTGCCCACTCCGACCGCCACAGTCACCTCAACTCCACCAACTGCACAGGGCCACACCAGCAACATCGTGTGTAGTACAAGTTGACAAGAATGGAATTTGCACAAACTTGCCAACAGGTACTACGTGACTTAAGAGGTCATCCTACTTTGTTTATTACAAGAGGTAACTGTTGTAATAAATTAGTAGGCGATCCGAAACGGTGTTAGCCCCAAAGCCACAGCTATTGGGTGCACAGACCATTGATCGTTATGTCATAGCAGCTCGCACTGCGACATACGACATAACGAACCCCCAAGCGGCTTCAACTGGCCGGTAGGCCGAAGTTGAAGTGCTAAGTGCCCCAAATTGCTAACCAATAGTGCTCAGAATTTTTCTATATGTATCCCACAACTTCATCTTATTCAAATATACAGTTAGAGGTGTGTTTTATTTTATTAAGAGCCATCGAGCATGGCAACACTCACCCCATTTTGCCCAAGTGGACTCGGGCATCCCTTCAGGAGACAACCACCTGGCAACACTGTAGCCAGTGAAATACAAACACGTCAGAGGAAATGTAATACAGACACTTTTTACAAGAAAGCATGGTAGTGTATTCAATGTCTATTTATAAGAGAGTTATCGTGTTTTTATAAAGAGAGATTGCCAAAAAAAAACCTCCATCAGAGTAACATTTCATTTAGTGGGGTGACACTCCCCGTGAACTTCACAACATCAACCTTAACATACATTTGTTAATCAACGAGGGTTTCAGAAATGTGTTTGATTTAATTTATATAATTTTTCACAATTGCAATAATGTTACATAGTGTTTATGTCATATTTTACCACTCGGCGTTTGACGTCGGTTTACGCCACTTGTGACGGAAGCCGACACCACTTGTTCAGTACGCTTCAGCTCACGAGCCAGACTGGCAGCATGGTCGTCAACTCTGCGAGCCCCCTCGGTACCATTATTTAGGCTGATATCACTTCATTGCAATTGTAACTTAATTACTGGAACATTTGATTTCTGTCTGTACTGAGGGGAGAACAACCTTCACTCTCACCAGATAGCTTAATGCTACCACATATCCGCATAACCACCACATTGACTTAGGTCATTTTCACGCTATAATCACCGGCAGGCCGTAAGTGCTGGGTCCGTTTCTTTTAATATTCACATGTCCACTTCATGAACATGTAATCAAGTATGAGAGTAAACAGCTTTACAAAAATCAGTGAGTGTTCATTCATTGACCCAGGACACATAGTGTATTACAGCCCTTGTAGTACCATCCACAATTTTTCTAATATATTTCAGGTGTACGAGACTGCCTACAGTCTTGTCAAAGGTCAGTGTGTGTAAGTAGTTTATTATTAAGTTCTTGACAACTTCATCTTCAAACTGATGGAGGCATCCAGGGCTGCCTGGGTCATCGACGGTTTGGCGCATGTCACTAACTCTCTGCTGAGTTATAGAGCTGGGCAATTGCACACCCAACCAGCCCTGGGGAAAATCAATTTTACAGTCCACCATGTAAGTTTTAAGGAACATGTCAAACATTAATAAACAAAAGTCGTATATTCAGTGTTAAATTTTTTTTGTGCCTGGCACAACACATGAATTTTAAAAATGTTCTAAGGGCTTTATAACAGTGATGTGTACATTTGCATAACAAGGATATTCGTTGGAAGCCATCAGCACAAAAACTCACATAATAATTGTGTCAAGTGATTATGTGATAATTTCACGAAACACGCAAGACTTGCTAGCAGTAATTACATCAATACAAAACATTTTAACATAATATATATAGTCAGTATTTACCACAGAAAATTACTGGCAAGAAGGGAAAAATGCTCAGCTGCCCTCAGCTGCAAAATTTCTGCAAATATGCTGAGGGGAGATGTAGTGAGGTATTACCAATGACAACAGTTGAGCCATCTAATTCTAAACCTAGTCAACTCCATCAAAACTGTTTTGGGAGAAATCGAGTAATGCTGTTTACTCATTACCTTGAAATGTTATACAAAGTGTTGTGCCACAGTGATTTGTAAAAAAAAAGTTATCAACCTTTGGTATAAACCCCAATAATCATATTGCAATATTTTGTCAGTTATTAGTTTTTATGTTTTGGAGTGAGCCAGTTTTGGAACCATCCAGGTCACTTGGCCACTTAAAAAAAATCATTATGAAATGTCCAGGTTATCATCCTACCAAATAACCAACAATACATTTTGATACATTGGAAATTCTTACAATAGACTCTGAAGACCTCGCTGTTAAGAGCCGCCCAAAACTCTCCACTCACTCACTCGCTCACTTACTTCTTACATTGATACCACAGTTTTAATAAATGTTTTATTATTAGTCCGTTACCATTTAAAAAGTTAGTAATAAACTTGGAAGATATGAAAAAATAAATCTATTAACTACTTATCCAATAAGGTAATGTATAAAATAAGAGTTTATCACACTACTATTATAAAAGTATGGTTTTAATGGTACTTTTTAAGGTACACTTATTTAACATAATATAAACACATATAGAATTATTCTTATTGGCAGATGTCATACAAACAATTTAATGTATTTCATGAAATTATGACAGAACACTATCAGCACAATATAAAAAACAGCACTTGTATAACCACTGTTCGTAAATGACCTACATATAGATTTACACTACACAAAAGAAGTAGCATCCTAAACCATGAACTCACAGCCTTCATTAGTAGCACCCTCTGGTATCTCGTTGTCATTAGTATGTAGTTGAAGCACAGGTTTATAAAATTCTTGAGGTTTTGCCAATTAGCACCAAAATGTTTTGTCAGCAAGTTTTTAACATCCCTCAGTTTAACCAGGTTAACTTGAATAATACCATATTTATCAAAAGGAGACACATTTTTTTAAAAACTTTTTGACCCTCTTCATTGTTGTCTTGTAGCTACCGAGGTCTGTGTGGTGATGCATGTCTCCAGATAATAAATCACTGTTGCCACCCTTGTCCCTAATAAGGGAAAACCTGTTAGATGCAGCAGTTTAGTGACACCTTGAGCTACGGCTTTCCAATCAAAATCCAATATTGTGTCTCAAGATGAAGGGTACACCGATGCTCAGAAAAATGTTAATATATGCCTTTGGATCACGAAAACGAATTTGGTTCTCTTTTAACCAAATACTTTTTCTGGTGGGAGAAAAGAATGACCGACCATAGGAAAAATAACTTCTTAACATCCTTTGGGGCCAAGTTAAAAAACCAGTGTGAAAGCATGGTAATCATTATTGTGTTCTTATTTTCGCCACCACATCCATCCACGACCAATCGCAAAGTACACTGAGGTGACCAAAGTCATGGGATACCTCCTAATATCGTGTCGGACCTCCTTTTGCCCAGCGAAGTGCAGCAACTCGATGTGGCATGTACTCAACAAGTCGATGGAAGTCCCCGGCAGAAATATTGAGCCAGGCTGCCTCTATAGACGTCCATAATTGCGAAAGTGTTGCCGGTGCAAGAGTTTGTGCACGAACTGACTTCTCGATTATGTCCCATAAATGATCAATGGGATTCATGTTGGGCAATATTTGTGGCCAAATCATTCGCTGGAATTGTCCACAATGTTCTTCAAACCAATCGCGAACAGTTGTGGCCCGGTGACATGGCACATTGCCATCCATAAAATTTTCACCGTTTTTTGGGTACATGAAGCCCATGAATGGCTGCAAGTGGTCTCCAAGTAGCTGAACATAACCTTTTCCAGTCAATGATCGGTTCAGTTGGACCAGAGGACCCAGTACGTTCCATGTTAAAACAGTCCACATAATTATAGAGCCACCACCAGTTTACACAGTTCCTTGTTGACATCTTGGGTCCATGGATTCGTGGGGTCTGCGCCACACTCGAACCCTACCATCAGCTCTTACCAACTGAAATCGGGACTCATCTGACCAAGCCATGGTTTTCCAGTCATCTAGGGTCCAATCGATATGGTAACGAGCCCAGGAGAGGCGCTGCAGACGATGTCGTGCTGTTAGTAAAGGCACTCGAGTCGGACTTCTGCTGGCATAGCCCAGTACAGCCAAAGTTCACCGAAGTGTCCTAACGGACACGTCCGTCGTACATCCCACATTGATTCCTGCGGTTATTTCATGGAGTGTTGCTTGTCTGTTAACACTGACCATCCTGCGCACACGTCGTGGGTCTCGGTCATTAAGTGCAGGCGGTCGGCCACTGTGTTGTCCATGGTGGGAGTTTATGCCTGAAATGAGGTATTCTCGGCACACTCTTGACACTGTGGATCTCGGAATGTTGAATTCCTTAACCATTTCCGAAATGGAATGTCCCATGCGTCTAGCTCCAACTACCATTCCGCGTTCAATGTCTGTTAATTCCCGTCGTGCGGCCATAATGACGTCAGAAACCTTTTCACATGAATCACTTGACTACAAATAAAAGCCCAACCAATGCACTGCCCATTTATACTTTTTGTACGCGATACTACTGCCATCTGTGTATTTGCATATTGCTATCCCATGACTATTGTCACCTCTGTGTTCTTATGTTAGTATTATCTATATTACAGAAAGTATGGTACACAGCAGACTATATTTGTTTTGAACCTTTTGAAAATTCTGATTCATTCCTGTGATAAATAGCGGCTGTATCTACATTTACTGCTGCCCTTGAATGCCATTTTCCAACAATAAAGGTGTGAACTCGTGCAACTGGCGGTTATAATAGGAGGCCTTGAAAAGAAGCAAGTGGTAAAACTTGGTTTTTCTGGTAGTCAAAGATATTGTCAGTAAACCATCGTGGTGCTTCAGAGAATATAATAAAATGCCTTTGCTTTCAACCTGTGTACTCTCTGTTGTGTCATCAGTTCATTTTTCATTCTCAAATCGATTTCACATTTAATTCGGTCTGTTAGTTCAATACATGTAGAACATGCATCTGTCCTAGATGTTCTAAGCCCAATATAGTAAAATTTCGTAAATACAGAACGGAAATAACTTTGTTTCACTGACAAATTATAGTTCTCGTTTTTATTCTTATACACATTCCACATTTTTTTTTAATTTTTAGGTCACTGCTTAGATAGATGCGCTCCTGAGTTTTACTGCGACAATAATTAACATCGGTAGCTTAGAATTTCTCAATGAAGTCTTAAACTGCTTTATGCTTTGGACCAATATTTATTATCTATGGTCCCCACCTTTTCCTTTGTAAGGCAGTTTGCCTGTTTTTCTATATCGAGAAATAACTCCTTGCATCCTATGTTTAGTGATTTGCATAACTTTATAAATGTAGCTTTTCATATAGGAACCATCCTGCCTGATATTTTTTAGAATGAAATATCTTATTGTCACCTGTTTGGGCTCCTGTTTACCTTCAGAACACCGCCTTTTCGGTTCGTTTGCATTTGTGTGCTTGACTAAAAATGCACACTGTCTTTGTTTGTCACAGTGGTCGTAAAAACATTCGCGGAAGTACTTGATATCCTTCTGATGAAGTGTTGCACACCGGAATGCTGGTTTCTAGTAGACACATTTAGGCATGCTTGGAGGGCATTGACAGTATACCTAAAACCATAATGTTGAGTGTGAGAATAGGTGGCGTGGAAGATTTTGAACATATTCAAAGGGATTTGATAGTGTATTAGCTATTGTAAAGTAGTTCTGAATTTATAAGGATTTTAAATCTTAAGTGTAAACATTAAAAAAGGAAGTACATTAAAATTGTGCATGAAACTAACAACAAACTTGGCAAATATCTTTGTATACTTTTCTTGACAATATCAAATTAATTTCGGCAAATAACCCAACGAAAACAGTGAAAAACTTTGGTCATCCAAATTTGATCCAAAAAGGGCGGTAGGGATATTACTGCCTCTGGACTGTCTAAGGATGTTCATAATGGTTAATATGAGAGAGAAAAAAGCATGTTGGCAGCTGATCCTTGTAAGCTTACCAAAGGATTACCTATGGTTGACAGGGAGCGACGTCCATTTCATACCCTTATATTCGCTCCGATCGTCATCTAGTCGTGGTCCCTCAGTGAGTGATATCCAAATGAGAAAATAATGCGAAGAAGTCAAAACGCGTCGTGCGAGTCCGGAGAGTGTCTATTGCCGCTGCGCGAAGGGGTGAAGTTGTTCAGTTCAGTAGCTACAACGACCGAGTAAGGTCAGCCGACGGCTGCTTCACGCGTGCATATTACCTGGCCAAAAAACATACGTCGCGCAGCGCTGTATTTAACAGCCAGGTAGTACAGAGCGATGTTATCAGTTTGGTATGTACAGCGACAGCAGTGTCACATTGTTTCCTTTCCTCCAGGGGCAGGTGCTCGGCAGAGCCCTCCTCTTTACACTGCCACCCCTACCTTCCCACTTACAAAGCTGCGCGAACATTATTTTCTCATTTGAACTTCACTTTACCTTCTCTGTCTACTTATGTGTTTCCTATGGACAACCTTGACTTGACTGTTGTTTTTGTTTGACGCCATTCTTGCAGTGCATATTTCCGCGTATTTATTAGTGAATTATGCGATATTGTTGGATTTATTGCTCTAGATTTGTTTTTGAAATAGTATTTTTGTGTTTTCGTAAGCTTCAAATATTCTATTGTAGTACTTTTCAAGTGATTGTATGGAAGATGGTAAGAAATACGCTGTGTGGGACAACCTATTGCTCAGCGATAAACTGTTCTAACAAGTGTAGAAGTTTATTAAAATTTCCGCTGGACCCAGTAAGGTAAGTCGCGTACTTTTATGAGATGGTATTATATATATTATACGCAATTATCTAACAAATAAGGGTTTACACCATCCAGTTTCATTACATTTTGGCTGTAGTTTTAACACTTAGATAAGTAAACAAAATAAAGTTTATTATGTTCATGGGAGCTTTTGATACTACATTTTAATTCCTTAATGCTTGGCTTTATGACTTCTGCCGAATGTATTGGTTTTCGTGACGTAATTTCAGTTTTAAATAAAATATTGAGAATATTCGATTATAGAAAATGTATATTTTATGAGCTGTTTACAATTTTTGTATGTAATTTTAACTACTCGTTGTTCGTTAATTGTAAAAAAGCAGGCACACATGTATATAAAAAAATTTTTTTTTGTCATTTGTGATAAAATCATACATTGATCGTTACGAATTTATGTCACTACAGGCGTGAAATGTAAATAGTTAAACTAATATGTTCAAATTTTTTTAAGAATTTCTTTACATTAACATAAAATCAGCAGTTAATGTAAGAATTCAATATTGTGGGTGACACTGAGCCTTAAACCTTGTTCGAGTAACCATAGTCTTAAGGACATGGAAAAACATATCAAGAGATTTAGTACAATGTTTTATAAAATATGTACACAGTGTCATTACTACTTAAACTCTTAGATACTCCTTTACACAATAAAATAAATTGGTGCAATAGGCATACTGGTATGGTCAGCATATGAGGGTATACAAATAAATTATAATCATACAATTCAAAACTGAAATTAAGCTGGCTCTATCCACTGGCTCTATCTGCACTCCCGCAGGACTCACACATGACTCTCACGACACTACACTCAGAACAAGAACGGCGCAAGTCAAGACTCCAAAATCCCTCTCGCATGACTCATGCATGACTCACCCGACCTGGCACTCAAGACAAAATTGCATATGTAATTTTTAATTTTTTTTTTGGCTAAACAAGAACTGTCAATGATAGAGCTGGTATGTAGGTACATTTATACGCATTTAAGCAATAATTTTAAACCAATAGAAATAGGCGACCCCATAAAACATGTGGGAAAAGGAGCTAATAATTGGATGAAAGTGCATATTTTGGTGAATTCTACATAATTTGCAATTTTTTTCTAAAAAAAAAAAAATAGACAAAGACACAAACAATATGTAAACGCATTTGCACGTTTTTATCAATAAATTTAAAGCATTTTGATATGGAGATCGGAATAAAAAACTCAATTTTGGCCAATTATTTGCAGGAAATGGTGTTTTTTTTTGATAAAAACAGCACATTTTGTAATTTTTTCGTCTAAACAAGAACGAGCATTGAAAAAGCTCGTATGTAAGTACACTACTACACACGTAAGCAATAATATAATACCAATTTAAATTGGCAACCCTATAAACATTTGGGAAAAGGGCTTATAATAGGAGGAAAGTGCATATTTGATTAATTGCGCATAATTTGCAATTTTTTTGTGAAAGAAATGCGTGTACACACAAACGACTTGGACACGCATTCCGACATATTGGGTCAATAAACTGAAAGCATTTTGTTACTTCGATTCAAATTAAAAATTAAAAATTCAATTATGGCTAATTATTTGCGGGAAATGGTCTGTTAAAAAAAAAAAAACAGCATATTTAGTATTTTTTTCACCTAAACAAGAACTAGCATTGACAGAGTTGCTATATAGGTACAGTTTTACAGATTTAAGGAATAATTTTAACCCAATTTAAAATGGCGACCACATAAAAATGTTGGAAAAGGGGTTAATAATTGGAGGAAAGTGCGCACTTTGTTAATTTCCGCATACTTTGCAATTTTTTCTGTAAAAAAAGGACTTACAGTGACACAAAACGTATGTCCACGCATTCCCATGCATTGCATCAATAAATTAAAAAGTTTTTATACTGCCATCCCAATTAAAAATTCAGCTATTGCCAACTTTTTACAGGAAATGGTGTATTTTGGCAAAATCCGCACAATTTGTAATTTTTTCGGCTTAACAAGAACTGGCAATGATAGAGGTGGTATGTCGATACACTCCTACACACGTAAGAAATAAATTAAGCCAATTTAATTACGGTGATCCCACGAAAAATGTGGGAAAAGGGACAGCTATTTGTAGGAATGTGTGTATTTGTGTGAATTGCGAATACTTTGCAAAGTTTTCTGTAAAACAAAAATGGGCAATGAAACAACTGATATGTAAGCACATTTCCACTTATTTGATCAATAAATTCAAATGTTTTCATAAAAATTTCCTTTTAAGTTGGTACATTATAATTTCAAAATTTATTTATTTAAATTATTCTAATGACCAATCTTCTTCAAACTTTTTGTTCAGTTTACTAATTATAATTATATATTCAATATTATAATTGGGTTCAGGGTTCGGCTTCCCCCACCCTGGAGTTTTTAACATTTTTAAAATTATTTTCAGAGTCCAGATTTCCAGACCCTGGACTGTCAAAAATATTTCATTAGCTTTGTTAACATCTATTGGTTTCATATCAACCGTTATATGTTTTGTTTTAATATATTCTTTGGTCAAGTCGCATTAATTCTAAACAAATTTGTAGTTACCATTAAAAGAAAATTTTTTCCAAATTTTATTTTTTTACGTTCTGTTAAATATTTAAACAAAAATAGCATTAAGTTCTGACAAAGTTGAATAATAATTTATATTAAAATTGTGTTTTTTTTAAATTTTAAACTATAAAATTTTGAACCATTATTTGTTTATAAATATCTATTTTTAAAAATTGATTAGAAAGCCTTCACGACATTATCAGCAGATTTATCTTTAAATGGAATAGCAATTGCATATTTATAAAAAATTATTGATATATATATATATCATTGATTATTATATTTGTATATATATATATATTATATATTTATTATATTTATCTTATTTATATATATATAAATTTCCTATATTTATCTTAGATATTCCACTTAAATTTCAAGATTTCATTTAATTCGGCTTGCAATAGATCATCTATTTCATATGAAATAACTCTTCTTATAGGAAAATTTGTTCTTATAGGTTTATGTAATTAATTAATTATATCTTCGTGAATGCTCATATATTTTTTCCAGATTAAGAAAATAATTATTTTTTAGATTAACATATATAATATATACATTTTTTAAATATTTTTCCATTAGATGCATTCTCCATTTTTACATATTTTATTTCAAAGCAATATAGATTTTAGATTGCTGGTATTTAAAGATCTAATAAATGTTGACTTAATCTTTTTATATTTCCAGGATGTCCGACCAGAGACGCTAAACACCCACAGTGAATAAAACATAAAAATATCATTAGTAGATATTAAGTGAGGTTTCTGGCTCAAATTTAATTTTCAGTCAAAATTACCACAACCCAAGTTGAAAAATCTGAACAAACAAATGAATTACTCTAATTTTTTTTGATAAAATTATAAATATATTTTGTAATAAATATAATAATCATTATATTTTCAATAAAAATAACATTTCAATAAACTTTTCAATGTGAATTAAAAATTGATTTATAAATAAAAAAATTATAATAACAATTATTTTACAATTTCTCACAATATTGGATTGTGGTAATTTTGATTGAAAATTGATATTGACCTATAACCGGCATTTAATATCTACTCTGATAAATTTCAATTTTTCAACACAAATTTTTTTTTTAAATTAAAATTTAATATATATTTTTAGACCAAAAAACTATTCATAAACAATTTAATAAAAAAAATAATTTTACTAATTTTATGAAATTCAACTATACAACTATTCCAAAGAAAGTTAAATATTTTGTAATAATTAATCTCTCTTAGTTTTTACTAAACCATTATAACAAAAATAACATCTTTCATTTATAATTTTCAAATATATATTTACAATAATTTTAACATATATATCAGGCAAATTAATTTTTAAACTTTCATGTTAAACACATGACATTTTTTTACCATACATATGTAGTATCTATGAATAATTTGAAAATAAGATGTTTTAATTTTTTTAAATTTTTAACTCATGTTGTTTTATAAACTCGATTAGATTATTTAACTTGTTGAGAATAGGATCAATTTATATAGTATATAAATTTATATAAAATAATAGTGGTTAACCGAACTAAAAAATTTAATATGTGCGAAGAAAAAGATATGAATTTAATGCATTCACATAAAATTCCAAAATATAAACATATTAATAAATTAAAAATTGGTAGTAACGAATGCAGAAGAGAACATTATGAGTGAAAAAGAGAACATTATAAAAATAGCAAAATTATGTAGGCAAAAGTACTTAGTGATTGTAAAAAATATATTTATGAAAATTATTAAGAAAATTACAAAACACGAGAATTACATCAAATATATAACCCAGTTAATTATTTTAACATAAAATATAAACAATGTGAAGAAACTAAATATATTAATTTATTTTCTTATCATAGTAAAACAGGAGATGAAGATGCTCATAAATGTAAAGCTTTTTTTATAAAGAATACACTTAAAAATTAAATAAATATAAGAAATACTTAACTACTTAAAAATATTAATTATACATATTTGATATAAATATTCAAACATAATTGGGTTTTTAAAAATTATTTTGTATAAAATAGAGCTATATAAAATGGTGAAAAATAATAATGAACAAATACAAAAATGTTTTACTGTAAAATATTGTTAAAAACCTTTAAACGAATTTACAATAACAAAATAAAAACATTTTGTAACACAAGTAATTACATAGGATTTTAAAAATATAAAACAAAATCAGATTAGTTACATTTACTACAAAATGAAATGTAAAAAAAGATTATAAAAAAAATTACCCAATTTGTAATGAAAAAATTATCACTACAAGAATTAAAATCTTTAGCAAAAACATATAAAACAAATAAATATAAATTGTTTTATGAAATACTGTTAAAAAGATTAAGACAAGAAATAATAAAAACCAAATCCTTGTATTGATTTTGATGGAGATATTTTTAAGATAGAAAATAAAAGAGAAAAACTTAATATTCATGTTCAAGAATTGCGAATAAAAAACAATACGATTTAAATATAGAAAGAAAAAATAGAAGCAAAGATACAGATTTAATATTAATACAACCATTTGAAATTGAAATTTGAGAGATATTTAGATATTATGCATTTTATGCTAAACTAATAAAGAATTTACTAAATAATTAATCATATTTTAATATCAAAATATGCTATATAAATAAATATAATATTAAATGTAATATATTAGAAATAATAATGACATACTTGAAACTTCAAGAACAATGATTTATTAATCAACAACTTCAGATAAACCTTAAATAATAATTATTTCAATGATATTTGAACAAAAATAAGAAAATTTTAAGTACAAGGTTCTGGTTGGTCATTACATGAAATAAAAAATATAGAAATATGTGTTAATAAATATAATCTATTACATGTTTCATCATTTATATAGAATTACCGAATAAAATTAAAAAAAAAAGCTTTTATAAACAAAAACTTTTGATCAAAAATATTCTCTATATTCTATCAAATAAGCTTTATATCTAGCAACGCATAATTATGAGAGAATTTTTAAATATAAAATGATTGGTTTAGAAACAGATAAAATTTTAGAAAAGTTTAAAATGCCAATGAAAATTGATGATAGATCTAAATTTAAAAAAAGTTGAGATTTTTCTATTAATGTTTATTCTTCTGTTGAAGAATTAAATATTTATCATTTGAAATTAGCAAAAAATTAAAAGATAAACACTATTTATTATCTTTTATAAACTGAAATAAATTTCATTTCTTTTGGATTAAAGATATATGAAAATAAATTGCATTACCATATACACTGAAGTGCCAAAAAAACTGGTACACCTACCTAATATAGTTTAGGGACCCCGAGAATGCAGAAGTGCCGCAATATTATGTGACATGGACTCGACTAACGTCTGAAGGTATGCAGGAGGCAATTCACACCACGAAACCTGTAGGGCAGTCAAAAAATACAATTTGTGCCAATTTGAGAAAGGGTTGCACATCTGTCATGTTTAATGATTCTCGTCAATTATCGTTTGTCCCGCTCTTTCACGATCTTTTTCCGGCCGCAGCGATGACGAAGATGTGATGTTTTACCGAATTCCCGATATTCACGGTACACTCGTGAAATGGTCGTATGCGAACTTCCAAATGTTATCGCTACCTCGGAGATGCTATGTCACATCTCTCGTGCGCCGACTATAATCTTGATAACCTGCCATTGTAGCAGCAGTAACCGATCTAGCTGCCGACAGCATCGCGTTACTCTGATTGGTTCCATACCTCTGTTATTTGCATATGCACGCCTATTCCTGTTTTTTTGGCTCTTCAGTGTAATAATCATAAAATAAAATTTGCACTTATGACATATTTCTTAAAAAAATTAATTAACCTGAAGAATATTGTTTAACAAATAAAGCATAAATAATAAAAATCCAAACTTCCAAATAATATTATTTTTCAAAAATTATAATTGTTCATTAAAATTTCTTTAGTTATTTATGCTGATATTGAATGTTTATTAAAGAATATGAATACTTGTGAACCAAGTTAAAAAAAATCTTATATAATGAAATATCAAAACACCAATCTGATAGTTGTCCATATTATATAAAATATTCAGATGTTGTTTATAAAAAACAATATAATGTATTAGTAAAAATGCTACAAAGGTTTTTATTTACATTTTTATAAAAGAATCACCTAAAATTAAGAAAATGTTTGATAATGTAACTGAAAAGAAAAAAAATAACTACTGAAGAACAAGAAAATTAAAAAAAATCGAAAATATGTCATTTGTGAAGAAAATGTAATCTTGCTCCTACAAATCTTAAAAATTATAACTCCGATTTAAATAATAAAATATAATATTTTTCAAAACTTGATAAAGAAAATAAATTAAATAAAAAAATTACTAATAGATTATGAAAAGAAATAAACAATTCTAATGAATATATAATAAATAAGAAATAAAAGTAAAATAACATGATCACTCAACTGGAAAATACCGAGGAGCTGCTCATTCTTGTTGTAATATAAATGAAAAAAATCCATCATTTTTACTAATATATAATTTCTTTATTTATCAGGTTATGATGTTTTATTTATTTATTAAAGAATTGCAAAATAAATATTGAAAATATCAATTTAATATATAATAACGAAGAAAAATACATTTCCTTTAGTAAAGAAGTTAAAAATGGTTTCATATAAAGATTTTTGAATACATTTAAGTTTATGAGTTCGTGTTTATATCAATTGTCCAAAAATCTTCAAAAGAACAATTTATTGAAAGAGAAAAATTAGATTTAATAATAAACAAGAAGTTACTTCTAACTAATGAGCTTACTACCCTCTACACTGGTGCAAATAAAATCTACAGAAATGCTTAAAATCTTAGATACTAGGTAGGCGTTGATGTCTCATTGACAGCAATATCACTAGAGATGAAACCAGATACTAGTGAAACAGTATAGAGATAATTAATATACATATCAACTTCGGATGTAATCAACATAATGTTTTCAATGATAGGGTTCACTAACCTGAAATATCAACATGGCCATCTATTGAAAATAAATGTCTGAGCCACTAAAAACACATACATTTACATTACCTACCATAACACTACTTGTGTGAAAAATATGGTGGAAATCGTTTGTTTGGTACCCGAGATAACACATTAAACCTTATTTTATTAATCGGTGCTATCTTAAAAAACTGCCAAAAAATGATTTCTATACTATGCATCTAATAGATACCTTCAGCATAAAAAGTTTGATTGAATTAGGCTAAATTGGTAGATATGCCAAACATTACAAATATTTATATGGCCGCCATTTTGAAAATATTTGATTGACACCATTCAAATTATGAAACTTTATGGCCTTCTGTAGGTGTGCAAAATTTTGTGGAAATTAGTTTAATTATTCTGGAACTATGGCAAAATATTTATTTTACTCACCTGACACTATTTTGCAAAAAATCCGGCAGAAGAGGAGTTCAATGCATGGTTTCTAATTTATATTACTTGAATACAAAATTGGTTGAATTTTGTTGAAATGTTTCAACAAAATAATCAAAAATATTTATATAAACCCCCTTAAAACATGCTTGCTACACATAACACACATTCATTTACATACCCTAATGTAGTAATACTTGCGTGGAATTTCGGTATGAATCGGTTGATTGATCCTCGAGATATGGCACAAAACCTCCATTGTTCATGTGACGAACTTCTTGAATGGAGGACAAAGAGTTTATGTATTAGCACATCCAATGATTCTAATAGTTACAATATATAAAGTTGAATTTAAATCTGATACATAATTTCGTAGACACAGTACACTAAGCTAAAATGTTTGAATATGCATAATTCGGAAAATAGGAGATGTGCAAACTTAAAACATATAAATTAATATGGCCTACCACAGTACAATTTCTAGGCCAAATTTTAAATAAATCGGTTGATTGTTTCCCGAGATGTGGCATAAAAACGGTATAAATTAATGTAGGCTATCTTACAAAATGGCAGAAAAATGAAGCTTTGCATAGACAATTTTTATGGATATAATTTATGCTATCGGCATACAAAGTTAAGTTGAAATTTGTGTAGAAATTTCGTCTATAAAAATTCTGAGGATAAATGTTTATTAGACTGCCATTTTGAAAATATTAGTGTCTGACACTCTCAAAGTTTATCAGTTTACATGGCATGTCGCAGTGTTACTTGATTGCCAAATGTAGTAGTATTGGGTTGTTTTTTGGAGATAAAATGCTATTCTAATTTGCGATGTTATAGTATTTTACAAAATGGCGGACAAGAATTTTTTTTGGACAGATTTGATGGTTGTAATATATAAAGCCAGCATAGAATTTTACATTGGAATTAATTAAATGGTTAGATGATTTAACGTATGGAACTAACATAACTATACGGCCGCCATTTTTTAAATTCCTTGGCAGCATACAATATTAGGTTTAAATCGGTAGAAATGTTCCCGAGATATGACATATCACCCATAATTTTAAAATTACTGCCATTTAAAATCAAGCGCTCGGCGTGGTCAAAACTATAAAAGTCAGGTGTCCTTACTAAGTGTTATGTGTGTACCGAGTTTGGTGAAATTCACACACATGCACACACACAGACACACAGACACGGAAGTGTTCAAACAATCCATTCTTTATTTCTGAAAGTATGTTAAATTTCTAAAGGAGTTCAAAAAATACGTGTTGAAAAACAAATAACATTTGAGGATTATAACAAGAAGTTACTGATAAATAATGAGCCTGTTTTCTTCTACATGGGTGCAAATAGATTTCAGTGAAGTTCTTGAAAGCTTAGAGGGTAGGTAGGCGTTGGCGTCTCTTTGACAGTAATATCATTAGATATGAAACAGAAACTTGAAACAGTACAAAGATAATTAAAATACACGAGTTACTTACCCGGGACTTGAATTCAGAAAAACTCGTAAAATAAAGCTAGCTAGCAATCAACTGCATAACGGAGGTAGGACTCGGAGCATCAACTTCGGGTGTAATCAGTGTAATGTTTTTAATAATAGGGTTCACTTACCTAAAATTTTTACACAGCCGACGTTTTGTAAATAAGTGTCTTAGCCACCAAAACACATACATTTACATGGCATTCAATAATGGTGTTTGAGTGAAAAATTTGGTGGAAATAGGTTAATTGGTCTCCGAGATATAGCATAAAAATCTTATTTTCTTAAATGGGGCTATCTTACAAAATTGCTTAAAAAGAGGCTATGTACACGATGTTCGTTTTAAATAATGTCAGCATAAATAGTTCAATTGCAATTGCTAACTTGTTAAATATAAATATCAGGCATATGAAATTATTTATATGGTCGAAATTTTTAAAATTATTGTCTGACCCAATTTGAATCCAGTATCTTTATTTGGACTTCTGTAGGTGTGTACAATTTTGCGGAAATTAGTTGAATTATTACGCAAATATGACCAAATGCTAAGTTTACTCATCTGACACTACTTTGCAACAAATCTGGAAAGGAGGATCTCTGTATGCATATCGGTTAATTAGTACTCGATATATGGAATAAAAAACTTCATTGATCATGTGACAATCTTCATAAATGGAGGGCAAAAAAATTTATATTTTAGCATGTTCGATTATTGTCAAAGATACAATATACAAATTTAAATATGTTATATAGTTTTGTAGATATAGCACACTATGCTAGAATGTTTGTATACATGCCATTCAGAAAATAAGAGACTTACATACTAAAACATAAATTAATATAGCCTACTTCAATACGTTTCATCGCATAATTTGAAAGAAATCGTTTGATTGTTTCCCGAGATACAGCATAAAAACTATATTATTTCATGTGGGGATACCTTATAAAATGGTGGAAAAATGATGCTTTTCAGAGACAATTTTGATGGATGTAACTGAAACTGTCAACATACAAAGATAAGATGAAATTTGTTTTGAAATTACGTAGATAAAAAATTAGGAACTAAAATGTTTATATGTGGCCGACATTTTGAAAATATGTGTGTCTGATCATCTCAAAATTTATCAGTTTACATAGCCTGTCATAGTGATATTTGTTTGGAAGATTTGGTAGAAATCGGTTGTTTCTCGTAGATCACATAATTTTAATTTGTCAAGTGATACTGTTTTACAAAATGGCGGACAAAAGATATTTAGTGATTACATATTTGATTATTGCAATACATACAGACATCATACAAAGTTTCATTGAAATTAATTACATACAGAACTAAAATAGCTGTGGCCGCCATTTTGAAAATAAGTGTCTGACATACCTAAAACATATCAGTTAACATTACATACAGTAGTATTACTCAATTGCCTATTTGGTAGGAATTGGCTAATTGTTTCTCGAGATATGACATGAAAATTTTATTCGTGTTTCACTATCTTACAAAATGGTAGATAATTTTTTTTGGCAAATTTTATGCTTTATGCTTGTAAAAAGTACTGTTAGCGTACGAAATTGGGTTAAAATTGTTTAAATGATATCTTAGTTATACCAAATAAACCTAAAATATTTGTATCGTAGCATTTTTGAAAAGAAGAGCCCAATGAAGTTTAATTACTTATATTTAACTGGCTTATCATAGTATTTCTTTACTGCCAAATTTGGCGAAAATAGTTTGAGTACTTTTCGAGATATAACCTAAAAGTTTTTTTTCATGTGGTTATATCTTTTAAAATCGAGGACCAACAACTATATTCACCTCTGAATTTAATGCTTACAACAATTGATTAAAATAGGTTGAATGGTTTCCGAGATATGACATTGCCATAATTTTTAAATAACCACCATTTTGAAAGTGGGTAACCGGCGTTGTCGAAAACAATAAAAGTAAGTTGTCCTTACTTAGAACTATATCTGTATCGAGTTTTGGGAAATTCGGTTCACGCATTCAAAAATTGAAATTGAAGGGGGAGGGAGGGGGGACACACACATGCAGATCCACACATAGTCAGTCACACATACACACAGACAGGAAAATGATATCATAAGCCCATTCTTTCCTTCTGAAATTTGGCTAAAAATTGCCTATTAGACGAAAAGAAAATATTTAAAATAATGAATTTAATAAGCTCTTATAAACATCACAAGTCAACAGTTGAAAGTAGCGTTTTCATAATGCAACACTGCCAGGCCATTTGTTTGCAAGCAAACATCTAACTAGGTGTCAGATACAGCATGTAGTATAAAACACGTGCGTACAGGCTGTGTGAGTGGTCTACATGTCTCGTACTAATACCACACAAGCAGCTCTGTATGGTTTGACGTATTCAATTCCACGCCTGGCACAACAGTTGTCACGGAGCTAAAGGCGCTATAGCGAATGCGGCCCATTAAACCCTGAGACGAATTGTATAAAATATCTGAGCACTCCACAATGTATCACTAACATTTCTGTTGGTGAAGGTGTATGTTGTGTCTACAAAATGGAACGCTTTATGTGGCCGCAACTTACATATATGCCACTCGTCTACGGCACGGGAGAGAGAAATGGATGAAAAGCGCAAATAAGGTACAGGGATCGATTTCCGCACAGACAGAAGCCACACCTCACCATATTTGCGTCTTTGCAGCAACGTTTGAGAGAAAGTGGAAGTTTGGAGGTGACACGACCTAATGAAGGGGGCAGACGGACAGCGAGGACAGGTTTTTAAGGCCCGCAGGCCAGCACACCCTCCATCCTCCCGCACTGCAACTGTACTCGGATGAGTAAGACAGTGCACGGCACTTTCTCCTCTTGGTCTCTTCGGGCGATTCACTTTTCTTAATGCCGTTACTCGGTTTATCTACCGGTTTTCTCAAAAACCTGCCCTCCTCACCAATCAAAGATACTCCGACATTCTTGTTTACCCGTTTATGGGTCATCAGAAATTTGTTCTCTTTGCCATGTATCATACTCCTCTAGTCTTCTGCCAATTTTCGTGGCAAAGTTGTTCCACAACTTGTTGAGAACTTCGTTTGTCATTACATTTTCCATGTCTAAGGGAATGCCATTTTCTTCCATTTGTATTTCTAGCCAGCTCTTGATGTCTTCAGTCTTAAGACATTCCATTATTACATGCTGGACCGTGTCGTCCACTCCGCATGCGTCACACAGTGGAGATCCCACCAGCCGAAAGCTGTGCAACTTCGCTTTGAAGTTCCCATGGCCAGTGTACAATTGCGTGCTGTAGTGATTAATGCTAATCCATTTGCAGCTCATCCTCGTTCTCACATGTCTTATGAGCTCTTATGTGTATCGGCCCTTATCCGATGAGTCCCATCTGTTCTGCCACTGATCCATGATTTCTTCCATTAGTTCTTTCTTGGTGTCCATAGACATTAGTTCTTTCTTGGTGTCATTAGACAGCGAGGACAGCCAAGTTTAAAGAGGATGTGTTGAGGCATGCTGAGAATTACCCACGTGTGAGTATGCGTACTATTGCAAGAGTACTCAACAGAAGCCGCCGCACTATTGGTCAAGAGCTTCATGAGCAATTACTGCATCCGTTCCATGTACAACGTGTGTATGCCATGGAGCCTGCTGATTATCCTTGAAGCGTGGAGACTGCAGCATGCTTTCTGGAACAACGCAAAACACACCCTGACTTTGACAGATACGATACATTCTCTTCACTAACGAGGCTTCCTTTCAACGTGATAGTATACAGAATTGTAGAAATATCCACGAGTGAGTGGATGTCAATCTTCACACTCCATTCGTCCACCGTTATCAACAGCGATTCAGTGTCAAAGTCTGGGCGGGCATAATACATAACATGTTGGTTGGCCCCTACCTTTTTCCACATCGTCTCACTGGCAATGTGTACGCTGCATTTCTGCGGGAAATGCTGCCGGCATTATTCGAAAAGGTCCCGTTACAAATACAAGCGGCCATGTTGTTCCAGCACGACGGTGCCCCAGCCCACAGTTCGCGACGTGCGCGCGATCACCTGAATCTCGAATTCCTTGGACGATGGATAGGCCGTGCCGGTTCTGTTCCCTGGTCTCCACGATCCCCTGATATGAATCCATTGTACTAATTCTTCTGGGGTTACAAGCGCACCAGGTGTATGAAACAGAGGTGGAATCCGAAGAGGACCTCGTCGTCCGCGTCGTTGCAGCAGTCGGAATTATTCGGGACAGTGAGGGTGTTTTCAAACGTGTCCGACAATCGTTGGTGCGGCGATGTGAACTGTGCGTCGAACATGGGGGCCGTAAAATCGAGCCTTTCATATAAAAGTGTTTGTGTTACCCGTTTCTACAATAAATCCTATGGAATGCCACAGCTTTTGTTATGAAATGCAATGTATTACCTAATACTTCTTAAATGTGATGCATTGTAACGGCATTTCTCTACGCTGCTGCACCAAACGTTTCAACGTTAAAAAGCACGCACAGTACACAAATGCAGCGATACAGTTCCAGGTTCGTACGCAATACAAATATCTTTACGCCCTGCATGGAATCACACACCAACTGTCACCACAAATGAATAGTTGTGTATGCGTATTAATGTATGGTATGCATTGTTTACAGTAGGTGTTAACATTGTCCGCCACCATTGGCTGTGCAGTGGCCATACATGCATGAAGGTAGTATTGCCTGCATACTAGGCGCTGTATCGATGCAGCGAAATCTGGCGGGATATTTGTGTGCGTTTCAAACAAAAAGGGTGGGTTCTAGGCTGTTGCAACAAGGGGGGCATTTTTGTTATGTAGGTCATACTGCTCAATAAATAAGCATAAAACATTCATCATTTCCGACGGTAACGAGGTTGCTGGCAATAAGAGGGTGGCTACCACTTGTTATTTACATAACGGGGATTGTTGTTAATGTGAGTTTGGTCTTAGGTTGAATATCCCGATAACATACAACAATGATCCGCGAATTGTACTTTCATCTCAACTGGTGTCCGATATTTCGCAAAAATACATTCCAAAATCTCAATTTTCGGGGACTTATTTCGACCGTAATATTTAGTTGCTGTACAAAGTCTCCTTTATATTTTCCACTTGATTTTGCATAAAGAATCACCTCACGAAGTTTGTCGATCTAATTGAGCCCCATCCTGTATAATCCCACTTCATTCTGAATGCGATTAACATTAGGTTGAGAAGCGATACTAAGTGCAACGTAAAAAATAGAAAAATTCACAATGTTGCAACTAGATAGATAAATAAAAATAAAGAAACGTTTACCAACTATACTGTAATTTAAAAAATATAGACAGTTTAACTTAAGAAAAATGAAAGGCAAAAATCTCGCGAGGTTTTTAGTTATGTTATTATATGTGATGGTAACCACTCTGTAATGTCCAAAAGTCTGATGATGATGCAACTGTTTCATGAGATTGAATCATGCAGATAATCACATGATCAGACGCATCCTGCCTGGAGCTTCAGTCTTTCGTAGCCTGTCCTGGTGGCATGTTTTGTATTCAATTCAAGTGACAATGGAGTGTTCTGTTGGATGTTTTGTTAAGGATGAGTGTCATAAATTTGTTAACTCTAAATCATCAGAGTTAATAATTGAAAGTGACATAAGTAATGAAATAAAAACATGAATTATACTTAGAACAGGTTTGGATGAAGTTGTAAATATCTGCACATAAAATTACAAGAAATATGTTGAAAAGTTCTTTCATTTGTATGGCAATAAGTGTTATGATCCATTTGTCATGCACAATAAACATATTTTGAAGTCCTTAGGAAATCACTATGTAGCTTTCTGCAAAACACGAACATCTGAAACTTATACCAGGTAAGGCTGTATGAGCACGCTGTTAAAAATAGTTGAATAAAACTGTAGAATTAGAGTTTGGCGGAGAACACAAATTGTGGTAATTTTAAGCCAGAATGCATTGCTGTAGAATCGTTTAACCACGCATGTGCTTCTCTGTATGAATATCCTATTCGTTTACAAATGTTTCCTCAGTGCAAAAGAAGCAAAAATGGAGCAAAATATTGATAACCTATAATGTAAAATTAGAAGAAAATTAGAAACAAGTATCTAATTTTCCAATGATGCCACTAACCATGAAGAAATTACTCCAGATAACAATTTTGGTTACCTTGAATTAATATAAGAGTTAAGGAGCAATTCACACATGCTAGCACATTTGATAAGAAATACAAAATTATGAATTTGGTTCCAAAATGCGGGATCATTTCTAAAACCAAAGATGAGTTTAAGTGCAGTGAATATTTGTAAGAAATGCAATAACTTTAAAGGCAAAAAATGGAGTGCTACCAAATGTTGATAAAAAAAAAAGTGGAAATCGCTTAAGTAATGAAACCCTAAAAGTTGTAACAGATTTTTACAAGAGTGATGATGTAAGCAGAATCATGCCTGGTTTAGAGGACTGTAGATTTCCAAGTGGAGCGAAGACAAAAAACAAAATATCTAGTACACTTTAATTTAAATGAAGTTTACTTGAAAATCAAATAAACTTATCCGTGTATAAATATAGGGTTTTCAAAGTTTGCTTAATTAAGGCCCAAGTGTTGCATGCAAGCTGGTGCCAGTGGCAAACATTCTGTGTGTGTGTGCCTACAGCACCAAAATGTGAAATTAACGTTGGCAGCTACAGTGAGTAAAATGTCATACAAAGATTTAATGAAAATTATTGTTTGTGATGATTCAAAAGAAAGTGGTTTGCTTTCACAATGTCATAAATGATCTGTAGTTGATGAACTGGATGGAATCATCTTTGAGGAAGATGAGCAATTGAGTGAAATAAAGTACAAACAATAGTTGTCAACTGACCGCTGTGAGCTTGCCACCTTAGTAAAAAATAGGGAAGAGATTTTAATTTATCTAAAGGAAAAAAATATAAAATTAGAAACCCATTACTTTATTGCAAAACGTCGTTCACAATTTTATAAATAAAAATAAGAATATGTTACTTCTGCTGAGTGCATAATTTTGGGAGATTTCTCAGAAAACTATACTTTCGTGATTCAAGATTAAGTACCGGCATTTCATTGGGTAATCACAAAAGCCATATTACACCCATTTGTTTATACTACAAAGAAAGTGATTCCACAAAGTGAGAAAACTTTAGTGTTTTCAGCGACTATTTGACACACAACACTGTGGCTGTTCACAACTTTCAGAAAGTTCTGCTTCACCATTTGAAAGACAGATTTCACAACTGGACAAAAGTGTATTATTTTAGGGACTGTTCAGCTGTTCAAACAAAAACATAAAACAACTTTGTTAACCTGGCTAAGAACAAAGATGATTTCAGTCTGTCTACTGAATGGCATTATATTGCCACATCACATGGCAAAAGTCCGTGTGATGGTGCCGGAGGTTCAGTTATACGTCTTGTGACAAAGGTTAATTTACAAAGACCACTGAAAACCACATTGTATTGTCACAAGAAATGTTCGAATTTTGTTCAAGCAAAATTCCTGGAATAACATTTTTCTTTGTGTCGTCATAAGATATTGTTTGTGAAGAGAAGTTACTTGAAAAACGATTTCAACAAGCCGAAACCATTCCCAATACATGACAGTATCATGGTTTCTTCCCAGTAGATGGAGATAATCTTGCTGTTTACCAATACTCATCATCTCAGAACTATGTAGTGGTACCCATCACCAAACTAAAACAAGCTGTTTTGCAGACCTGAACGATTGTGTGTGTTTTAGTTATGATGGTTACTGGTGGATTGGAATTGTTACATGCAAAGAAACTGCAGAGGGAGAAGAAGAGAACAATGTCATATTTTTTCATCTTAAAGGCCCGAGCACTCACTTCAAACTTACGAAGGAATTGGTATGGGTGAAACAAGTGAATATTTTAAGATAGCTGTACCACTTGAGGTAGTAACTTACAAATGAAGAACTCAACATAAGCAACAAACTGAGTGAAATGTTATCAGTGATTTTCATAGAGAGAATTGCACATACTTCTCAGTAACATTGCTGCATAAACGTGGAATTTGTAAATTTGTAAATATTAGTATTAAGTGTACAAACAGTGTCTATAAATTAGAGTGAAAAATGAATTGTGAATATACAAAAATATTACTAAAATGTAGACATAGTAAAATTTAATTGACTGGTACGACAGTTAGAATGAATTAGTTTGTGCAGTGATAAGGTCATTTTTAAGCGTAAGGCTGTTTTTGATGTTTTGAGGTTACTTGCCAGCAGGAAGAAAACTTATATTGACACACTCTTAAACTAAAGCAAATGTAATTCACATTTGCATTCCTTTGACACACTTTAATTAGTCACATTCAAAATGAAGTTGATTATATAATGCACAATAGATTAAATTTAAAATTGACTTTTTTTATACATCCGTATACCTAACAGGGGTGAAAATGGGACAAATTGTGCTCTATAGCTATTAATCAAGATTAACTTTCATAATAAAATCCAAAAATTTTATTTCGTCCCCCATATAACTTTTTTTTTTTGGCTTAAAAAAACAAATTTCCATTTTTTCCCCAAGCTGGCGTTTTTTCTAGGAAGGAAGTCTTCAACCCAGATAACTTTCATGTTGCACATTGTTTTACATGTAGACACTACGCACACAAATGATCTGATCTCTAAATGCAACTTTGGAGAAGCAAGTTAGGGTATAAAGTGGGGTAAAACAGTCATCTGAATGCTGAAAGCAAGTAACCGCCATCTTTCAATTATATACTGTATTTTATAATATAAACACATAGTGTAATAGTATCTTATGTATGCTTTTAAATGTCTCTAAAAATTCCACAATACGTGGCTTATTAAAAACAGTACGGCTAATTGCGTAAACCCCCGAAATATGTGACAATTACATGCAATGTGTATGAAAAATGGCTGCCATCATCCACTTGTTGTAGGTAAAAATCTAAATTAATATTTATCTTTCACCTTGAGGATAGGGTAACATATTAACCAATTTTGATCAAGATAAAAAATGGAGCTACCGTTTTAAAATTTTTTTTGATGATTTCATATGGAATGACCTGGAATTCTTGTTAAATTTTGTGTTTCCTTAACTAAATTGAGAATTTTTTTTATAAAATCTTGATTAGGATATTCTTAATCTTGAAATATATTAAGAATGTGTTGTAGTACTGAATAATCGGTTGATTTTCTATCTATTGATGATAATTTTTTAATATAATTTTTTGGTTTTTGTAAAAATGGATTAATTTTTATATATTATATGACTTCATCTTTTGAAAACGAAATTTTTTTTCTCAATTAAGTGTCAATTTCCTTATTGGTATTTATATTTTTAATTTTTCTTAATTTTTTCCTTCTACTGAATCTTTAAGTTTTTCTTTTAATTTTTATACTTTTCCCGGAATCTTTAATTTTTTGTTTTAATTTGACATTATCTTATTTGAATCTATAATTTTCTGTTATAAAATTACAATTTTTTGTTTTAGTTTATCAATAATACTTAATATATCATTTTGATTATCAACTACTTCTTTATCACTATTATTTATTTTTTATATTCTTTCTAAATATTATTTTAAAGTCAGAAGACCTTTAAAGACTATCGAAGTGCAGACATTATTCCTGCAATAAATCTGGACCCTCATCTTTCTACTCGAAGAATAGCATGAGATTCGAGGGTGAGCAGAAGTACCATCTGGATAATCCTATACGATGCTGGTTTACTTCCCTACCACATTCATGTCCCTCAGGCATCAAGTGAAGATGATTTCCAGAAACAATTTCCTTCTGCAACTGGTTTTTATATCAAAATCTGGACTTCCCGTCTTTCGTACTGTGGACTGATGAGGCCACTTAAAAATCTAATGGGGATGTAAATATCCACAATGCTCACTATTGGTCAGCAAAAACTCTCATTGGTTATGTCAGCAAGACAACTAGCAAATTTGGAGCTTAAATACCCGGTGTAGACTCATCCATGTTCAAGTTATCGGACCTAATTTTTTTGGTGAGCAATTAAATTGTGAGTGGTACTCTGAATATCTGCAACACACACTGACTGAGTTGCTAGAAGATGTTCCACTAGCAACACGGTTGCTAATGTGGCTGCAACAAGATGGATGCCCGGCCCATTATTCCTTAGGGGCCAGGCGTACTTTAAATAAAAGTTTTCCTGGTCGATTGATTGGGAGACGGTGGCCAGAGCCTTGGCCACCACAGTCGCCAGACTTAACTCCCCCTGATTTTTTTGAGGACTCATTAAAAACACTAAATATCAACAGCGTTCTACAAAGATATATGACATGAAATACCGAATTAGAGTAGCATTCTGGTTGCTGCAAGCTGCAGAGATACTTCGGAGTACCCGAAGTGAGCAAAGATGGGCACGTATTTGCTTATAACAAGGCGGAAAACATTTCGAACACCTGTTACAGTGAACAGAAAGCAAGGAAAAGTGTTCTTTTGTAATAATAATAATAAAAAAACATTATCTCTAATTTAAAAATTATGGATTTTTGTACTGTTAAATTGCACAAACTGCGTTTATTACAAACTGGAAGTGTAAGCAAAAATTTGTTTCCCCAGTAGGCCTACAACATTAAAAAGTTATATTTACGCCCATCATCTCGTTAGTGCCAGGGATATATTTTTGATATATTTGAATCGGCGGTACATACCAAAAGATTTTCCAGACAAATAATGTTTAGTTTTGCGAGACCTATTCAACGATTCTAATTTTGTACCATCATCCCATTCGAAATTCTGAAGTTAACTTTGTTTCCTTCAGTTTACCGCAGATTCTAGGCAATGTAGGGTCTATAGACAAACCACCTACAGAACATTTTACACCGAAAAAGCTCGGACACACCGTTTTCGAGAAAAAAAGGGTGTTAGGTAGGTCTAGGGCAAATTGTATAGTTGAAATTTATAATATTTTTTCAACTGCTAAATTTTAAACGTTGTATTTATAGTATTTATATTTGTAGTATTTTAAATAAATTAACATTCCTACAAATTTTATTTTGGACTTTTAGGGTCCAGCTTCCCAAGGTCTGGGAAAAAAATATATTTTCTAAATTTTTTGATAATTTTTTTTGTTATATAAATGGATTATTTAATATAAATATGATCAATTTTAAAAATAGTTTCTTCATCGAAAGAAAATAAAACTTTGTGTGTTATAAATTATTGAAATACATACGGATTTTTTAATTTTGACGATAAAAATTTATTATCAGAAATTGATTTAACATTATATATCGATGCTTTAAAACTTTATCAAGAACACTATAATTTACATTTAGCTGGCTTATTAGATTACGAAACAAAATGTTTACATAAACCAAGATGTGGTTTAAAAGATGCATTTACAGATCTATATTCATCTTCGACATAATGGAATAAAAATAATATTAGATAGCCTTTAGTTAAGAAATAATACAATTATTCAATTAACAGAAAAAGCTATAAAAGTTTTGGGAAAAAACATAAATTTTAAAATTTATTCGTGATAGTAATAATCTAGACATTGTCGTATCATTTAAACAAGATATTAATAAATATAAAAAAAAAAATCCCATCAATTCCACGTCTATACAATTTAAACGATAAGATATAAGGCCATTCATTCTTTTCAACACAACCAAATAAACAAATTGAAATACATATAAATAAAAATTAACTGTTGTATATTACAGGTGATAATATACCATATGATAAAATAAATTTCTTACCTGTTTTAGTTCATGAAATTTGTCGTTCTTTAGGTTTACAACATATTTATGATACAAATTGTATTATGTAACCAATACATAATAATAACTTTGAGCTGAGTCAAAGTGATCTTGAAAATATACAAAATTTATATGGAAAACTATTATCAAATAATTTTCCAGTGTCTAAGAGCATAGACTCTAAAACACAATATTCACAATGTTTAAGTGCTAATAAAAATATAAATACTTAGCTTAGTGACGATGATAAATTTTACACTTTTTTGAATAAATATGTTTAGATAAAATATTTAAAATATGGTACAATAAAGGTCAATCCGATTATAATAAAAAAATGGCTAACATATTTACAAAAAAAAATTTAATGTTTTCATATTTATCAAAGACATTCAGGAGAAATCTATTTATATATATATATATATATATATATATATATATATAACAAAGTCGGGTTAGTTACACCATTTATAACTCGAGAACGGCTGGACCGATTTCAATGATTTTAGATTTTTTGGAGTTGTCTGTGCCCGGAATAACATATAGACTATTTAAACATCGTAAATGTACACGGAAAAAATAATTATAACATTAATTAATTTTCTCATACATTTTATATGGATGACAGTTTTGACATTACATTAACTGAAATTCAAGTATTGCCTCTAAAATAAATAAGGAATGCTAACATGAAACAACATTGTGATTATAAATCAGTTATACTAAATTCGCTTTCGACTTTACAGATTCAAGGCCAGACTCACCATCGAATTGGATCATTGCGACCTCTTGAAGATGCACAGTATACATTCTTACAAATATATTTTTAATGGGCAATATGGAGGAACAACTTGATCGGCGTTAAGAGATCAACACAACAATGAAATGAGCAATTCTTCAGGATTTGCAGCAAGCACTTCATGAACATCATGCATTGGTCAGGCATTTTTGACATGACATCAACCAACACCTGTCGAAGGTGACAGTACGATTTGTTTGTTTTTTGTCATAGAAATGTTTGTTTTGTGCGAGTGAATAAATCTGGTGCGAGTATTATTACTAACAATGCCGCGACCCAGAAGATCTTATCTTAACCAGCAAAGCCGTAATTCAATTAGGCTTCGAAACATTGCGAATCAATTAACTGAAGGAGAACGAGAAATCGGAAGAGCAGAGCGCCGCGTTAGTATGGGCCGACTTCGTGCGTTTCAAACAGAAGAGCTAAGAGAGGCAGCCCGTGAAACGGCTCGGTTGGCAGTGCGAAATCGTAGAGCTAATCGCACAGATCAACAACGTGACAATCTCCGACGCGCAAGAAGAAATACTTCAAGTGTTGATTTGAATCGAGCAGCGTTTTTATACGATTCCATAATTGATTACAGCACGCATGCTTTCGTTCACATTGGTCCAATGGACGTTGTTTGCGAGCATTGTGGCGCACTGAAGTTTGCTGGAGAAACGCCTGGATTGTGCTGCCTTAATGGCAAAGTGAAATTGCCATTATTGACTCCGCCACCTGAGCCATTGCATTCATTGCTTCATGGCGAAACACCAGAATCACGACATTTTTAGCGAACACTCAAAAATACAATGGCTGTTTTCAAATGACTTCATTTGGGACAGACATTATCCAAGAATACGGATTTAATCCGACATTCAAGGTAATTTATGTTGAAGAGAGTAAATGTTCATTTTCTTTAAAATATAAGATTTAAGATAACAAAATCAAGGTAATTTATGCTGAAGAGAGTAAATGTTAATTTTCTTTAAAATATAAGATTTAAGATAACAAAAATTGTTCAATTATTGGCTCTAAAATAAATAAGGCATGCTAACATGAAAAAACATTGTGATTATAAATCAGTTATACTAAATTCGCTTTCGACTTTACAGATTCAAGGCCAGATTCACCATCAAATTGGATCATTGCGACCTCTTGAAGATGCACAGTATAAATTCTTACAAATATACTTCATGGGCAATATGGAGAAACAACTTGATCGGCGTCAAGAGATCAACACAGCAATGAAAAGAGCAATTCTTCACGATTTGCAGGAAATACCTCATGAACATCATGCATTGGTCAGGCTGTTCAAGACGGCGTTGGAGCGCATGCCAAATTATGACTACAAAGTCGTGATCAGAGCGGATAAACGACTAGCTGGAACACACGAACTCACATTTAACGCTCCAACAATAGATGAAGTTGCAATCCTTATTGCTGGTGAAAACTTCGAAACACGCGATATTGTGCTTACACGTCGCGATACTGGGCAACTGCAAACAATATATGAAACACACCGTTCATATGACACGTTGCAATACCCGCTGATGTTTTGGCAAGGAGACGATGGATATCACTTTAATATCAAGATGATAAATCCATTGAATTGCGAGTATCAATATCATAGTTTCATTTCAAAAAGGGCTGGCAAAAATCTTAAATAATTTATTTTAACCTCTTTTTAATATGCTAAAAGGAGCTTAGGGGATTTAGTAATCACATGGTTCTGTCCACCCCTTCAGGGAATACGGACATGAGCTTTTCTTCAAAGATACTAATTTAACTGTTTTTATTACAGGTCAGGAAACTACCAAGAAGGTTAGCTCGATGAGTTATTACGCATATCGTTTGATGATTCGTCAAAATGCTGACAACTATTTGCTGCGATTTCGTCGGTTGCTACAGCAATATTGCCTCGATATGTACGTCAAAATCGAAACAGAGCGCCTAACTTTCACTAAGCCAAACTGCGTTAAGAGGAGTATATCCATTTACGCGATGCAATAAGCACCGAAGGAGATGCAGCTAATGTTGGTCGATTGACTATTCTACCGGCGACGTACACAGGTAGCCCGCATCATATGCATGAATATGAGGAAGATGCAATGACATATGTTCGTCATTACGGTCGGCCAGATCTATTTATTACCTTTACGTGTAATCCGAAATGGATAGAAATAGTTGAAATGTTGCCTCCCGGACAAACATCAAGTGATCAGCACGACATCACCGCACGTGTCTTCAAGCAAAAAATCCGGTCGCTGATTAACTACATTGTTAAGCAACGCGTCTTTGGGAATACTCGATGCTGGATGTATTCAATCGAATGGCAAAAAAGAGGCTTACCGCATTCACACATTCTCATTTGGTTAGTTGAAAGAATTCGACCAGATCAAATAGATGATATCATATGTGCCGAGATTCCTGATCCCGAAACCGATCCAGACCTACATGATGTTGTAATTACGAATATGATTCATGGACCGTGTGGCGCCATCAACCCCCAATCACCGTGCATGGTAAACGGCAAGTGTTCCAAACGTTATCCACGAAAATTGACGGCGGAGACCATCACTGGCAACGATGGGTATCCACAGTATCGGCTTCGATTAACCGATGATAACGGTCGAACTATCACAAGGAAAGTGGAAGGAAACGATTTCGTATTCGACAACAGTTATATTGTTCCATATTCGACACTTCTTTCCAAAACATTTAAGACACATTACAACGTTGAGTATTGCAATTCGGTGAAGTCCATCAAATACATCTGCAAATATGTCACGAAAGGCAGCGATATGGCGGTTTTTGGCATCCAAACCTCCAAAACCAACGATTAAATTATGCGCTATCAAGTTGTTCGATATGTGAACTGCAATCAGGCGATTTGGCGTATATTCTCATTCCCTATTCACGAACGTCATCACACTGTTGTACATTTGGCGGTGCATCTGGAGAATGGTCAAAGAGTTTATTTCACCGCGTCGAATGTTGCTCAACGTGCTGAAGCACCTCTAGCGACATTATTGACCAGATTATTTGAGATTTGCCAAAGCGATCCGTTTGCACGAACGTTGCTTTACTCGGAGATGCCACATTATTACACTTGGAACGCTTCATCGAAGAAATTTCAACATCGGAAGCAAGGCGATGCGGTTCCTGGTCATCCGGATGTGTGTTCTACTGATGCTCTTGGTCGTATTTACAAAGTTCATCCGAAGAATGATGAATGCTTCTATTTGCGGTTGTTGCTTGTGAATGTTCGTGGGCCAACATCATTTGAATCACTACGAACTGTTAATGGTATAGTGTGCGCAACATTTCGTGCTGCATGTCAAGAGCTCAATTTGCTTGAAAACGATACTCATTGGGACACGACAATCGCTGAAGCAATTATTTCTGTAACTCCAAGTCAGATACGCATGTTATTGGCTACCATCATTTCGAAATGCTTCCCATTGAATCCACGTGCCCTGTGGAACAAATACAAAGATGAAATGCCAGAATACATTTTACATAGAATTCGTGTCAGTTCAAGAAATCCCGATCTTGAGGTGAATGATGAGATGCATAACCAGGCTTTGCTCTTGATCGAAGACATGTGTTACCTCATGTGCGGCAGTTTGTTAGGTTAGTAATGCCAGCGCCAGATCGAGGAATGAATGACCATTTAATCGAGAATAAGAACGAGAACGTGAATATGATCGACATGAAATAGACCAATCAGTGCAAACGAATGTGCCCTGTTGAACCCCCAACAGAAGGAAGTGTATGATACATTAATCAAGGCAATTGATGAGGGAAATGGTGGCTTATTTTTCCTGGATGCCCCCGGTGGAACTGGGAAGACATTCCTCATGTCATTGATTTTGGCCACTGTTGGAGCGAGATCCGACATTGCAGTAGCAGTTGCTTCTTCTGGAATAGCGGCCACATTGTTAGAAGGATGCTGTATGGCTCATTCAGCGTTTGAACTGCCGTTGAACCTTCAAACTACTGAACAACCGACATGTAACATTGCGAAACGCTCCGCAATGGCCAAGGTTTTAGTAGCATCTAAAATCATCATCTGGGACGAATGCACAATGGCGCACAAACGCGCATTAGAAGCACTTGACCGAACATTGAAAGATCTGCCCAATGACTCGAGATGTTTGGGAGGCGCAATGATTTTACTGTCTGGCGACTTTCGCCAAACACTGCCAGTCATTCCAAGATCGACTGCTGCCGATGAAATAAATGCTTGCCTCAAATCATCAAATCTGTGGCGCTATGTGAAGAAACTTCAGCTGGCAGCAAACATGAGAGTTGCATTGCTGAACGATCCATCTGCTGGAGATTTCTCCAAGCAATTGCTGACTATCGGTAATGGCCGTGTTCCTGTCGACGAATCGAGCGGATTGATTTCATTTCCTCCGAATTTTTGCAATTTCATCTCATCGAAAGACGAGCTCATCAAGAAAGTGTTCCCGAACATCATTGCTAATCACAAAAATAACAAATTGTTGAGTGAGAGAGCAATTTGGGCGGCTATGAACAAAGATGTGGATGACTTAAATATAGTAATTCAGAATCAAATCGTTGGTAATCTGCATTCATTTAAATCTATTGACTGTGTAATAAACGAAGACGAAGCCACCAACTATCCAACTGAATTTTTAAACTCCTTGGATGTGCCTGGCTTACCACCGCACAATTTACAACTGAAGGTTGGCTCGGTAGTAATAATGCTTCGAAATCTAAACCAACCAAAACTATGCAATGGAACGCGTTTGGTGATAAGAAAACTGATGACCAATGTGATTCACGCGACGATACTCATAGGAAAATTCAAAGATGAGGAAGTTCTCNGTTCTCATTCCGAGGTTTCCTATGATCCAAACCGATATGCCCTTTGAGTTTAAACGACTTCAATTTCCGATTCGTCTTGAATTCGCCATGACGATTAACAAATCTCAAGGCCAACCCTTGAGTGTTTGTGGTCTGAATCTAGAAAATGCATGTTTTTCTCATGGTCAATTATACGTGGCATGTTCACGCGTCGGCAAACCATCGGCTTTATTTGTTCTTGCGCCTGATAACAAAACGAAAAATGTCGTATATCACAAGGTGCTTCACTGAAGAAAATTAACGCGAGTACAACCCATGCAGCAAAATACAGCTTACACACCATTGTACCAAATACTTGATTTTTGTACTTTTATTGATTTTTTATTTTCTTTATATATATATTATCCTAATAAACTATTGAACTTAGTACATTTTGAGTATTAATTTTATTTTACGTTAATAAAATCGTAAATAATGCTAAACTAAAAGTTAACACAACATTCTTTGACTGTTAGGCGGTACGAAGTCCGCCGGGTCAGCTAGTTATAAATATTTAAAATATTCTTAGTTTCATCTGTTGGTGGGAATGTTTGTCTCTCAAAACTTGCTTTAGTTTTATATCTCATTTTATATTTTAAAAATACTGTAAATAAAAAATTAAAGATCTATAAAAACAAATATCTAGATTTAATTACTCATTAAAATTTTCATAAATAAATAAAAAATGAAGTATTTAGAATTAAACTACTCATAACATTTTGTATAAACAAATAAATGAATAAACCAGAAAACCAATATATAGAATTAAATTACTCATAGAATAATTTAGGAATTATAAAATATCACATGAGGCAGAGTATGAAAAAAATAAAAAGAAAGAATTGCATTTAATTCACGAATTACCAAACATTGGTAAAAATAAGGAAGAAGCAGTAGAAGAAAATAAAATTTTTAACACTAAATGCCCACTTGCTGTTAAATTTTTTAACTATTCACCAATACCAAATAAATTTCTTTCGAAAAAAATTAATTTAATGATTAATGCTACCAGATTCAGAGGGAAGAGAATATATAAATAAAATATTAGATGAATATGAGGAACGATTAGGCATCAAACCTATAAGAAATAAAAAATTATAAAATTGGTGGTATAACATCACATTATTTGAATAAAAGAGATGATAATATATTTGGAATAATATGTTATGAATATATATAAACAGAATTGGGAAGACTTAAGTTGAATCTGATGAAGATAATATTATAATAAATATAAAGTAATAGATGGACTTTTAAAATTACTTGCACAAAGAGAAATAGATAAAAAATATTATGATCAAAATTATGATTTAATAATAATGATTGATATTTTTTAAATATGAAAAATTTTTATTTGAAACAAATGCTTTTCGTAAAAATTATAAGCGAGATTAAAAAGATTATAATTCCTCGAGATCATCTACTGGTAATAAATAGATGAAAATAATTTTAAATATGGAATGATCCTAAATTTAAACATTTAAAACCTAAAAAATCTGGTGAATGAATAAAACAATATAATTATTTACCAAAATAATATATATATGGATGACTGATGTAAGAAAATTAATTGGTAGACTATTAGTTATTCACTGTGAAGAAAATGCTGGAAATAAAAATTAACATAATGGAAAAAAATAGTATTACAAATATTTTAAATAATAAAATTTCTGATTTTGTTAATAATCCTTAAGGAATTCCGTATCTAGTAAAAGTTAAAATTTTATTCCTTATTCTTATTGGAATTCTGCAAATCACGTAAAAGGATATATAAATTGGGCTTTAAATAATTTAAATTTACCAGAAATACATTTACACAGTCATAATTGTTGAGGTCATTTTACAAAATTTAATGAAAGATTAGAAAGAGGTTTAAAGGTATTAATATATTGGATGAATTATGAAAAAATCATGATATTGCTTATAGAGATTATAAATATTTCGAATCAAGACATGAAGCTGATAAATTTTACAAAAAAAAGCTCTACAAATAATGTCAGATAAAGAAACTCCAATTGGGGAAAAAAATTGCTACTTCTTTTGTTTCCAGCAGTATGTTTACTAATATAAAATTAGGTTGCAGAATTAAAATGGGTGATTAATCCATATTGTGTATCCAAATCACCCAAAAAACTCTACATTTCGTATCCAATGATACGACAATACCCACCTAAAAAGTCGTCCATTTCGTATTCAACTACAGCCAGAAGGTCAGAACAGATGCAAAATTTCTCCCTGCGTATCCAACTTGCATAAATTACCCGGTTTTGACCAAAAGTTTCTCTATGCGTATCCACGTGACAAAACGACCTGGATCGAAAAGTAAAAAAAGAGGGAGGGGTGGGGGGATCATATCCAAACCGAAAGGTGCAAATTGATACTCCGCCTTATTTGTTCCGACCCACATAACCAATTACCTGGGGGAAAAATTTCGACAAACACCCAATTGTTTTCTGTAGCGTACCCAAACTGAAAACGGAACAATTGGTAACTTCTCCCATTTGTTTCCCGGAGCGTATTCTGGTGCAGAAAGTGACTCATTGCTAAAAATTTCCTATTGTGTATCCAGAATATATTTATTACCCAACGATCCTAAATTCAAATACATTTTACTGATTAAAACAACTACTCATCTACACTTTAAACTGACAAAACAACGACCAACTCATAATTTAAATCTAAAACAAATAGGCACCCAAATGAGTTGTGCAACGAACAATGAGCGCAAAACAATCAAGACAATGAGCAATTTATGGAAACTCCAAAGCCTTTACGGGCTTATAATTAATATACCACGCATCAACGCCTCCGCACTTCATTTCTCACTAGTAGATGTAATGAGGAAAACAAGCTGGCCTTGACGGGCTTACAACTTATTCACTAATGCAAAAACGTTTTTTTTTTCAATAATTTGCAATCACGAGTGTTATGCAAGGCTCTTTTGCTTTGTTCGTTCTGATGGAAGTTGGCAATTTATGGAAACTCCAAGGTCTTCACAGGTTTATTACTAATAGATTTCAAGCCAATGCCTCGGTATTGTAATCACGAGCTTATAATTAATGTACCAAAAAGCAAGCCATTCGTACTTAAATTTTTTACTGGTAAAACCAACTACTTATTTACATTTTATTCTGACGCATATAACAAGTTACTATCATTTTAACCCTTTGTTCATTCTGATGAAAGTTCTCGAAACTAAACCAGTTGTGAGATTCCTAATGTAGAGTCAAATACAGAATATATATATATTTATATCATCCAAGGAGTATCGAATCGGACATCCCTCTCACTACCAAATTATTGCGCACCTAAATAAACAGCCAGCCACTTTAAACTGGTGCAAATAACAACTCAGTCTCATTTTAAACAGACACCAAACATTCGCACTGTAATTTTATACTGGTAAAACCAATTACTCATTAACACTTTAAACTGGCACAAACAGCTACTCATGCACATTTTTTTTCACTCACTCTTGCCTGTATCTGAAAATGAAAAAAAAAAAATAAAAAAAAAAAAAAATATATATATATATATCTATGTATACACTTTTCGTTTATGCATTTTTTTGTACAAATGCAAACAGTTACCTTTCGAAAAGAGAACTGCCTTCGCCACGGTTTCCGCCTTCGTGTCGATTCCCCTCATGAGTGGTGGTTGCATGGATCAGCAAAGAGTGCAGTCGTTGCCTGTACTGGTGGTTCTTCTTCCAAATGTATTCTGCCAGGTAGCCGGCCCATAACTTTTTCCGTATACCGAAACACGGAATGCTGTACCTCACCAAACACCAACTCCGTTCGATGTTTTGCGTGTGTACTCTTAAAGTCTCGCCCTGCTTCAACTTTAGTTTGTTTCGGGTGTTTACTATTCCACTCTTTTCACTGCACACAAACTCCCTCCGGTGATATACTTGCATGTGACGATAGTCCTGCATGTCCAAGTTACTGTAACCTCGCCAACAGTCTCAAATTATCGTCGTGCCCGGTACTATCCATTAACGAATACATTTTACTAAGAAAAAAATTAATTAAGAAATTAGTAGGGTTATCTCTCCCCAGACCACCGAAAACCCACTGGCTATGAACTTTACGTCCATTACAGTTTTTGCGGTTACCCAATTTTGATTCGTCTATGTCGACTATTTTTCCAGGCCAGTCGATTCGTTTCCTGTAAGTTAGTGCCCAGTCTATGCACACTTGGCGGCAGAAATTCGACCAGGCAACGACTGTCTTGCCTGAGCACTGAAGTTCGTTTACTATAGTTTGTTGTCGGGGATAATTGAACAGGCCCCACAATAAACACAACTTGATGATCTTGCCCGGCGACAAATTTGAATCTCCCACGAAACTGCCCTGTCTCGCCGACACTTTGAAATTACATTTCATGCCATTCTCCATGCGTGGTCGACACCAGTAAAACAAACCAATATTGTTCACGAGCCTGGCTTCGCCTTCGCTGCATCGTCCGCACCGTATCGACGGTTTGAGGATGTCGTGCTCAACGAGGTTTGTGTATATGTCCGACGAAAAATATATCAGTTTCCGAGCATTCAATATGGTGGTTTTACACCCCGCACACACCATTGTACATTTTACGATTGGAAACTTTTATTTTTAAAGTAAAACTACACTTGGATACGCGATAAGGAACAATTGGCTTGATCTTGGATAAGCTAAACGGAATTCGGCCGGATATGGGACAGTACACTGACTTGTAAAGGAAACCATTTGAATGGATATTTGATACTACACATGCTGTTTTACTATGGGTTTACCATAAGGGTAAGCAATACGGAACAATTACCTTAAAATTCGTTAATATAATTTTTTAAAATATATATACATTATTATATTTTATAAATGATGATAAAAAATATAACTTTTTGTATTCCTATTAATTAATAATTTTTTTTGAAATCCAAAAATATTTAAGAAAAAATTAAAAAGAAAAGGAAATAAAAAAAAATAAGAACGAAAAACATTTTTAATAAAGTTATCTTTAGCAACATTAAAAACATTTTTGAAAGAAAAAACTGGATCTGGTTTAAGAACTGGTGGATTTCTACCAATTTTATTTGCAGTTTTAGGAGAACTTGGAGGTTAAGCTGGAGGTGCTAGTAGTATTTATAATTCTGTTAAAAACTAATTGAAAAAATAAACTAGAATTAGAAGAACAAAAAAGACATAATTTAGCTATGAAAAACAAAATTGGTGAAGGTGTGGGAAAGAAAAAACATACAGGTAAAAATTTACATTATTTCATATAATATATTGATATAAAAATATGTAATAAAATTAAATATAAACATTTTAGAAATGTTTATATGATATATGAATTACCAAATAAAATTAATATAAATAAATATGAAATTGTTAATTTAATATGTCTGCAAATTCTGTTACTCATTGGGTTTGTTATTATAAAATAATAATGATAATTATTGTTGCGATTAATTTGGTGTAAATATTCCTATAGAATTGATTAAATATTGCAATAATTATCAAATTTATTACAATGATGATAGAATACAAAAATTTGATTCTGTTATATGTGGTAATTTATGTTTAATAGTATTAAATTTATTTTCTAAAAGGATATAATTTTTATAATATAATTTATTTATTATTAAACGACAGATTTTTTCGGGAAACCATTAAACAGCTGTTCGGATAAATATTTTAAAATTGATGATAGATTTAAAAAATGTATTCCGAAAATAAATTCATATGAATATGATACAAATAATCAATTTAATGATTTCTGAGAAAAACTTTAACTATATCATAGTAATCAGAATAATGAATTAGATAAAAAATTTTATAATTAAAATTATTACATTATTCCTGATGCTATAAAACTAGTTTAAATTGGTTTTATATTAGAATCACAAACATATTTGCTCATATATCTAGTTTGACTAAATATGTTTTAAGTGAAAATTTTAATCAATATAAAATTGATGTTTTGAAAACTGAATTAAGTGAGTATAACAAAAATTATTATCATGATAACTTTAAAAAAGATGTCGCTTTAATAACTATGTTATATAATTATTTTACAACAAATAATTTTGATAATTTAAAAAATGATGTTGCTTTGAAAACCAGGTTAAGTGGTTATATTAAAAATTAAATATTCAATTATTTAGTTGATAGGACAAATAAATATCATACAATTAATTATTTTTTAGAAATCCAAAAATATTTAAGAAAAAATTGAAAAGAAAAGGAAATTTAAAAAATTATTTTTTTAAAAAAAAGTTATATTAGTCATTATATAAAATAGTTATAAAATTGATTCGAAGATAACTGATTATAACAATACAATAAAATCTAGTAAACATTATTGTACTTTAATAACTGAATTAAATAATAATATTAAAAATGGTATAAATGATGATTTTCAAAAACGACTTAAAATATATCATAAAAATCAAAACAATATAACAAATAAATTTTTTTAAATTTAAATGATATTATTATACCTGATGCTATTAAAGCTAGTTTGAGTAATTATGTTAAAACGAAAGTTTAAATCAATTTCAACAAGATGTTGCATTGAAAACTGAGTTCGGTGATTACAAAACAAAAAATAGTTTCAGTAATTGCGTTATAAGTATTAAAAGTTATACAGCAACATCAGTAAATATAAAATTAAATAATTATGTTCAAAACAGCAATTTCGATGATTTAAAAAATATGCTTCTTTGAAAACGAAGGTAAATGAATCATAACAAATGTAAATTTGAATATTTTTAAAAACGAAGTTGCTTTGAAAACTGAGTTTAATTATTATGTTAGGAATCAGCAGTTTATCGATATTGCACTAAAATTTATCATAATACTAGTGACATACGAACAGTTGATTAAAAGCTTTACAAATTTAAAGCAGAGTTTGTTTATATACACTATCAACATATTAATAATAGTAATGAACTAATTGGTGAAAATGATAATAAAATTGGTTGACTATTATAGGAAGCTTGATAACGCAATACACAGTTTGTAATAAGTTAATTATATCAAGAATAAATATTATATAAATTTGTATTTATGGCGATTCATTATTTTACAAAATACTATTAATAAACATAAATTATGGTAATTAAAACAAGAGATTAACAAACATCGCTTATCCAATTGCTCCTAATGATGATGTAAATTTAGAATATTTTCGATCAAATAGAAAACATTTAATATATTTAAGAGGAAAATTAACTACTGGAATATAAATCAATATTTTAAATTACATAATAGATGAGTTATTTTTTCGTTTCTATTTGATAGCACAGTTTTTAGATTTAATACAGATATTCATGATTCAGCAGTTTTAGGAATAGTAAGAAGAGGACAGGATATATATTTTTAAAAAACTATTTCCTATAAAAATTGAGATGAAATAACTTCTAAAATAATATATGCAATTCGAAACACCAAAGGCTTTGAAATAAATATATGTATGTTAATAATTTTTAAAGATGTATAAAATAGTTTTTAAAGTGTAAGAAATTAACTAGAAGTAATAATATAAAAATATAAAATACATCTAATAAGAAAAATTACAAAAAAGTATACGTTTTATATGTGAATCAAAAATGTCATAATTTTTTAAATCTGGAAAATAAAATTGAGCATTCGGGAAGGTATAATTAATTAATTATAGAAACCATAAAGCAAAAAGTTTGCTAGTAGAAACATTATTTCATTGGGGATTCATGATTTAGTACAAGCTGATTTAGTTGAAATGAATTCTGGAAATGTAAAAGATATTAAAAAAATTAATAAAGGATATTGTTATATTTTAATAATTATTTATGTTTCTTCCAAATGTTGTTTTGCTATTCCAGTTAAGAAAATCTGGTTAAAATGTTATAAAAGCTTGTGACCCCATTAAAAAAATATATATATCCTACAAATTTACAAACTGATAACAGTAAAGAAATTTATAATACAAAATTTAATGAGTTTATGATAAAATATTATATAAATTATTATTAAACTTTTTTAGAACTTGAAGCTAGTGTTGTGACAGATTTAATAAATCTTTAGAAATTACATGTAAAAAAAAATCCTTTCAATGGAAATTATAATGGGTTCAAATTTTATATGAATTAATTAAATAATAATAATACAAAGCATAGAACTATTAATATGAAACCAATATATGGTAATAAATAAAATGAAAAAATATTATTATTGAAATTGGTTGATTCGAATATTAAAAATAACATACATAATTGGTGATATACTTAGAATTAGTGAAATAAAAAACGTTATTCGCAAAGGATTTTACAGCAAATTGGTCAACATATTTATTCAAAATTGATAGTTTTAAATTACAATGTACCAACTTATATTTTAAAATGTATGATTGGTGAAGGAATAAAACGAAATTTTTATATCACATTTAGAAAACTAATTATGCTGATCAATATTTCGTTGAAAAAGTTTTAAAAACAAAAGTGATAAAATTTATGTTAAGTTGTTACGATTTTATAATTCATAAAATAGATAAATAAAAAAATTATTTCATAAAAATTTAAATAATTTATCTCCTCATATAGTTTATTAATTCTATATACTAATTTATTTTCTGTAATGTTAGTATGATATTAAATTCTTTAATAATTCCTATTCTATTTTATTTCATTACTTAAATTTTCCTTTATTCATTGAAATAAATTAATAGAATTTGATTGAAATTTATATCTTCAAATTTGTTTACAATTTGGATGTCTATCATAAATTAAAATTAATTGGGTATTCGTGTTTTTTATTTGGCATCTAATATAATCCTAATAAAAATTTTCTTCGAATAATTTTCAAAATATAAAAGTACTTTTTAAATTATAATTCTGAATTTGTGGGAAAACATTTGGTCCCATTTAATTATTTTATCATCTTCATGAATAATTTATCTTTCTACATCAAATATTATTCTATTGTTATTTTTAAGACTTTTGATGGTGATATCATAAACACAGATTTGTTTTCGTAAATTTTCAATTTTATTCTCGAGTTTATAATAACTTGTTTTTCTAATTGATGGTAAAACTTCTTCATATGCACAATATTGAAAATCTTTTGTTAATTACATCTTTGACCTATAAGTAATTAATATAATCCTGGTTAATTTATAAAATTTGAATGTCGTTGCATACTTAATAAAGGGTGTAGCTTCTGGCTATACCCTAAATCTTTATATTATTTAATCTGTTTTTCATTAACATTATCACTTAAAGCATCCCTTGAATTAACATTTTATAAAATATTACATTTATCTTTAGCCTTAAACCAGGGATTATTTTTAACATCTAAAAAATTATACTTAATTTTTGCTGTATACTATATCATTGTTTTTCATATCCAGAATCGCCACAATTTGTTTAAATACATTTTTATAATTATTTAAAACAATTGATTTACTATTTTTCATATCGATTATTGTTTATTGTTTGTCTTTAAAAATTGTATTGAACTAAGAAAAATATTTATTGATTAAAAGCACATAATTGACCAAAACTACAATGTTGAAAATGTACTAGCTGGAAAATTTTGTCTTTATATTATAATATTAATATTTATTAATTATTAAAAAACATTCTACCATTTTATTATAGTATAAATGTACACTAATTTTTAAGAATATTCTAGCTTTATATTATAGCAATCGTGTTACTGTAGGTGAGGCCACACATCCCTATTAAGAATGCAACAGGAGGCCTGCTATTAATGGAGATAAGTTTGACGAACCAGAAATGAAATCATAAGTATTTCTTCAGACAATTCGCATTCTTCAAATTCTATATCGGAAATTTTTGAGGGGCCAGCATCTTCAGTTTTCCCTGTGGCTGGCCCGCCTGGTATAAATTGCCCTTTGGCATCGCCTTGTGCTGCAGATAGACCAGATGATACAGTGTCCGAAAGATCACTCGAAATAGATAGTTATTCTGATTTCGAAGATTGGCAATTGGAACTGTCTGATACGGATGGCTAATAAGTTTATAATAAAAATTGAAAGATAGTAATGTGAGGTTAGTTGTTTAACAATGTGTTGCTTTTAATGCAAATGTTTTTATTCAAGTGTTATACAGTTACCACAATGTATATATCATGTTGATAACAATATATGATTGGAAAAACTTTACGTGTTCATTTATTTGTAGAATGTTGTGGTATTTAAAGATTCTGTCACCTTTGTATTAATTTTGGTGACTATGTTAGTGTAACCTAACCTAACAATAAATAATTCAGATTTTTTATTTTAAGTTATTTATGTATTTCTAAAAGTTCACAAAATTAATAATTGATGTAATTTTTTTATATAAAATTTTTTAATTTTTTAAACAGGGCCTTTTACAAACATATCAAAAATAACCAAAATATAAAAAATTAATGAATAAAATGTAGAAATGTAGTACCAGAAAAATTATGTACTTGTATTATAGTACACATATATAATATCTTTTAATTATTTCATAAAATTAATATAATATTTTAATACCTATATAAAATTAAATTTACAATATAATTATTTTCAATCTAAATTTTCTACATAAACATTTTAGTAAATAAAAAATATACTAAGAATGACCAATTTGATAATTTAAAAAATAAGTTGTTTAAAAAATCAATTAAACAACTATACTAAAAAGTGAAAGTTGAAAATTTTATTATTTTTAAACTCTTATTCAATTTATTTAAATTTTCTATGTCATTAACTATATATTTAATTTTTTTTAAGAGCGATAATTAATTGATTAGTTAATTCATTATATCCATAAATTCTACCATTTTATTTCAATATAATAAGCAATTCATATATCTGAAACCATATTTTAAATCTATTAAAATAATATACTTATAAAAAAGGCAAAAGTTTTACCATTTTAAGAATTAAAAATTGCTATTATTTTGCTCTCATCATAAATTCCATTGAATATAATGGCATTGGAAATCCTTAAATGATATTCAAACTTTTATAAACAATCATATACAAGATGTTCGGAAACTATCTGTCTAAATTCAAACCACAGCATCTGTGGGTGGCGAACTGAGACAAGAAACTCTAGTCACAAGGTGTTTGGAAAGGCCATTTAGTATGTTTAAATTAACTTTGAATATCGACAAATTACGCCGGGTGTCCCTAGCTGTATGTACCTGCATTCACAACACATTGCGTGATACGAAGACGAACAGTAGAGACGCTACATGCGACCAACGCCTGTACATAGGCCACCCCACACATGAAGTATGTCAGTGCCACAAAGGGTTGCATGTACACATACCAAATTACATGAACAATGGCATAAGAGCAAAGATGGCTGGCACATGTGCTGACAGTTTTTTTAATTACAACACACAAACAGCAAAAGGGGGAGGAGGGTCTGATACATTCAACAGCAATTCAAAGTGGCCGCCCTCCGCATTAACATATGCTGTGCAGCACCGCAACATCATATGGTGCAGACTGTATAATATGGCAGGTGTTTCCGCAATGCTGTGAGCCGCAGCCACGATACGGCCAATAAGGTCTTCCAGCGATTGCACTGGCAGCACATAAATTAGTTCTTCCATGCGGCCCCAGAAATAAAAATCCATTGTATTGAGATCAGGTTATCTCGCAGGCCATGGAAAAGTTCCCGCTCTGCTGATCCACCGATCCGGAAACACGTTGTTTAGATGCTCTTGGACCACGACGCTGGGGTGGGGTGGTGCCCCATCATGTTGGTACCACATGTCCTGGTGTATCCACAATGGCACTCCTTGCAGCAGCTGTGTTAGCAGATAGCACGAAAACGCACGATGCATCACACTGTTCAAGCGTGGAGGCCTCATAAAGGGGCCGACCAATTGATTACCCACAATACCATCCCAGACATTCATGGAGAACCTTTGCTGGTAGCCACTGAGATGGGTTGTGTGCGTGTGGTATTGGGCCCACTCGTGAGTGGTGTGGGTGTTAATCACAGCTTCCTACGCAAACATGGCCTCATCCGTGTACAGCACTAAGTGCGGAAATTGGGGATGTGTAACACAGTGGCGGTGAAACCACTAAGCTAAGTCTGCATGTGAGCAAAGGTCCCGCTGCCTCAATGTGTGAACCTTCCATGGGTGATAGAGGTAAAAGCCGTGATCGTGCAATATGTTGTGCAATATGTTGTGAGATGGGTGCAATAAATGCCACACCGTGGCATTTATTGCACCCATCTCGGCTGCTACTTGCCGCTTGCTGATCGTCTGCTTCTCTTCCACCCTGGCTTACACAACGTCCTCAAACCGATCGGTCCGCACGGACCTCCTGCGGCCTGTGTCTCCACGGTACGCCTACGACAACATATGTTATACATGAGCATATTGTTTTATCACACATGCAGCAACATCTGGTATCACTGGTGACACCGATACCATACCTGAAAGAAGCCGTATTCACGTAGGCGTCCATCAATTGCAGGCTGGGAGCACTTTGTTGCCAAAACGCTGTCCATACCTTCGCCAACTACTGCGGCATTCCCGTTAGCCACACCATTCGCCATGTGCATGTCGGCCAGTTCATTATTGCTAAACCTATGCATTCTGTGTGCTTATGTTGTCAGGGGCGGTGCGATTCTAACTGATCCACGGCAGTGCTGCACGCGTCACTCGGCGCTACCTGTCGGTCGAATGGGTTGCCACTGTCCCACACACAGGCGTCACCACAGTGGCAGGTGAGCTTGAGTAGTCATGGTAGTGTGTTTACAGGCGCTGGCCGCATGTCGTGCCATTGCCGTTCACCTTCGTTTCATGCGACATGTTATACACGCAGGTACATATGGCTGCGGACACCCGGCGTCGTTTGCCGAAATTCAACGTCAATTTAAACATACTGAATGGCATTTCCAAACATTTCATGGCCAGAGCTTTTTGTTTCTGTTCACCCACATATGCTGTGGTTTTAATTTCGACAGGTAGTTTCCGAACATCTTGTATATTTTATAATCTCTTATAATAACTACTAGCTGACCCGGCGGACTTCGTACCGCCTAACATTCAATGAATGTCGTGTTAACATTTAGTTTAGCTTTATTTACGATTTTATTAACGTAAAATAAAATTAATACTCAAAATTTATTAAGTTCAATAGTTTATTAGGATAATATATATAAAGGAAATAAAAAATCAATAAAAATACAAAAATCAAGTATTTCAATGGCGTGTCAGCTGTATTTTGCTGCATGGGTTGTACTCGCGTTAATTTTCTTCAGTGAAGCACCTTGTGATATACGACATTTTTCGTTTTGTTATCAGGCGCAAGAACAAATAAAGGCGATGGTTTGCGGATGCGTGAACATGCCACGTATAATTGACCATGAGAAAAACATGCATTTTCTAGATTCAGACCACAAACACTCAAGGGTTGGCCTTGAGATTTGTTAATCGTCATGGTGAATGCAAGACGAATCGGAAATTGACGTCGTTTAAACTCAAAGGGCATATCGGCTGGGATCATAGGAATCCTCGGAATGAGAACTTCCTCATCTTTGAATTTTTCTTTGAGTATCGTCGCGTGAATCACATTGGTCATCAGTTTTCTTATCACCAAATGCGTTCCACTGCATAGTTTTGGTTGGTTTAGATTTCGAAGCATTATTACTACCGAGCCAACCTTCAGTTGTAAATTATGCGTGGTTGATAAGAAAGCAAATACAAAAATTTGTGTTGATTTTAATAAAAATATACCTGAGCATATAATATGCAATGTGTAATTAGTCAAATAATTATTACATACGATTAATTAAAATAAAAGATTACAGAAGATTTATAATTTTTTATAGTATTAAATGAATGAATTTGCTGAAAATATTTTATCTATTGTAATTGGATTATCATCAACATATTATTAAAAAAAATTGTGTCTATATGTTTTCAATTAAGAAAATATGAAATAATTTATAAACCCGAAGTTGTATAATTTATTATATTGTTACATGGAAAAATTTAGTTATTTAAATTAATCAGAAAAATGTCTTGATAATTTTATGGAGATGTTTAGAAACATTCAAGGCTTATTCATAAGAATAAACATATATTTTTAAAGTTATTTTTTTATATTAAATGAACCAAACACAAATCTGGATAAACTTAATATTAAGTAAATTTTTTTAGTAAGTTCGGAAGGCTGTTATTTGTTTACAAGTATTGATTATTTATGTACTATTATTTGTTATAAAATTTATGTTAAATACATAATAAGTTAAAGTGGTTTTACCAAGATGACATAATAAAATCTATTTTTATGAATTTGATTTCATAACTTGATTATAAATGGAATACAATGGTAGAGTAAAAATTAATAAATTAAATTTGATATACTATAATTTTTTTGATGGAAATATTAATAATACATAGTTTTAATTATAATGAAAAACATATTTTGAAATTTAATTTTTACGTTTCAATTGATTTTTAATTTCACATGTAAAATGGTTTTTTGATTTTACACATTAAATTTTTAATTTAATTTTTTTATTTTATACTATATAAATTGATCTAATTCTCAACAAGCTAAATATCTCAATCGAGTTTATAAAACTACATGAAAAAGAAATAAATAAAAAGTATATAACAACTTATTTATAAAATTATAAATAAAATGTATGGTAAAAAATTTAATTTGTTTTATTGAAAGTTTTAAAATTATTTTACCTCTTAGAAATGTAAAAATTATTTAAAACATAAATTTATAAAAAATTGTGAATGAAAAAGGTTATTTTCTTTTTATAAAGGTTTAGTAAGAATTATAAAAGGTGTATCAATTATGAATATTGAATTTTTTTGGGAATACTTTTATTTTTGGATTTATTAAAATTAGTAATATTTTTTCATACATAATTTGTTGATCTAAAAACCTGCTATTAAATTAATAAAATTTTTTTTAAAATATTTATTAGACAGAGTAGATAATAAATGCAGGTTCTAGGCAATATTCATTGTTCAATCAAAATTGCCACAATCCAAGCTTTAGAGTATTTGTAAAAAAAAATTCCGTAAGAGGTCGTTTTTTGTAAGTCAATTCTTAATTTTTATTAAAAAAATTATTAAAATATTATTTTTATAAAAAAATAATTGTTTATTTTTAAAAATGCATTTTTTTTATTTAAAACATTTTTGAGTAATTTATTTGTTTCTTCAGTTTTTCACTTTGGATTGTAGTAATTTTTATTGCAAATTGAATTTGAGCTAGAACCCACATTTAATACTACTATAATTCGTAATCACAATATTTTTCGTATTATTATCCCAATTTCTACATTTATATGAGATATTAACCTTTGCTCTTTCATATTCATGAAATAATTTTAATGTTTGATTTCTTTGCATTTTGTACCATTTTTTCTAGTTCCTTTAGTAGAATCTAATTCATTATTGTCTATGTTTTATAATTTTGATAATATATACAACTTTGCTTATTGCAACATTTTTTACAACTCGGTCTATTGTTTGTCTAATCGTTTACCGAACTCGTCTACCTTTTTTCTCTATTTAAATTTAGTACAAGTCTTTTCTCTATTGTTATCAAAAAAAAAATATTTTTATAGTTTATATTTTAGTTAAAAATTGTTTAAGACCAGTTCTTAAAGCGGAATTTTAAAATTTTTTGTGAAAAAAATTGCTCTAGACCAGTTTTTGAGTAGAATTTTAATAATTTTGAAAACAAGAAGAAATTTCACGTTGTGTCCCTTTCTTTTTCGTAAAGAAATTTTTTAATAAGGTATGATGAAGTTCGCCACAAAATTTCTTGAAATGTTAATTTTCTTAAAATTTTCCAAAAAAAATTAATAATTTTGATTAAGAAAAAATATTTTTTTAAATCAAAAATTGAGTGATTTTTATGAAAATTATATAAAAAACGGAATATTTACAAACTTTTTATTTTTTTAGGAAGGTGAGGTAGACTTAAATATGCTACTAATGATTGGCCATAATTTAATTTTTAATTGGAATCGCTAATGATTTTTAATTTATTTATCCAATACGTGGGAATGCGTGTACATACCGTTTGTGTCATTGTCCTTTCACATTTGTTTGCAGAAAAATGCATATTTTGCAGAATTCAACTAAAATATGCACTTTCCTCGAATTATTTGTCCGTTTCCCCACATATTTATAGGGTCGCCGTTTTAAATTGGTTTTAAATTATTTTTTACATGTGTAGGAGTGTACCTATGTAAAGGTTGACTACACTGCTCCATAGACGCTCTTAAACCTCGCTGCAACATTCCCTTCATTTGTCAATGTTGTTATCACATGTTTATCTTGTGACTTCTTTGTTTCTTTACTATGTTGAATGTACGAGTAATTTACTTCTTTTATATAGAATAAACTCACGTTCAAAAATCCTACAAATTAAATTACAGGATGTCAACTAGTAAGGAGATGACCCAACTTTATGTTCGAGTTGTGAAGCAGGCTGAGAATGACTTTATGATCTCGTGTATATCTACTAATAAGGAGGTATGGTATTTATTACCAGAAGAATACAGAGACCTGCAGCATAACTCTAAATTATCAAGTAAGAAACCTATACAAAATGCAACAGCTGTAATAAAAATGTAAATGGTTATAGAACACTAGCTATAAAGATTGACGATGATATTAAGTCAGTCTATTTCGATGAAGAGGACAATATCTGTTTCCACAAATTTCCATTATAAGAATACGTTCCCGTACCGGTATCTCAAACTCATGATCATCAACAACTAGAATAAGAAGATCGAATTAAGCGACTGGAGCTTCAGTTTAAATTAAATTCAACTCAAGCCGAAACTAAATTACATAACATTGAAAATAAATTCATTTTAGATAAATTTGAAAAAAGACAATACGATCCTACATAATGGTTACGTAGATTTGAAGACGAATGAAATCGATTTCAGGTAAGTTCAGATAGACTAAAAATCCAGGCTTTATGTTTCTTTGTCACGGGCTCGGCAAAAGACTGGTATGAAACTAATCTGATAAAGATAGGTCTAACCGCTTCCTGGGAGGTTTGGAAGAGTTATTTCCGTAATGTTTTTGTCGATAAAGGCTAGTCGATTGTTAGGAAAGCTTTTAACTACAAATATTTGGGAGGGTCCTTAATCGATTATGCACTTACCAAAGAGAAACTATGCCTGGAAGTGGAACCTAAAGGTATTGAATTATCTTTTATCAACGAGATAGTGTTTGGTTCACCAAGTGAAGTTCAAGAAGAACTTGATAGGAAAGAGATGACTACTCTTGACGGTCTGTATACTGGGCTTCGAAAGTTGGAAGACGATTTTGCCAGAAGGAAAAGGGAAAGACCGTTAAGTCCGAAATGTATAAAAAAAATTTCTTTATAAGAAAAATGAACTCCAACAGAAAAATGAAGCTCTACGGAAGGAGTGTTCAATTTGTGCTGCCCTTGGTTTTCCAAGTCGCTTCCATCCAGTAGCTGAATGTCGCAACAAGAATTCGGTCTCTAAAATACTACGATCAAATATGACAAACCTTCTACAAATCTAAATTATATGGAAATATTGAAAGTCGATTTTGATAGAAAGAATTTAAACTGAGTAACAGGGCGAAATTCAGCCCAGGCTACAATTATTCTTCGTATTGGAAATATTACAGACTACATAACTACCTACGTTGTAAGGCATTATAATTTCTTCTATGGTCTCTTGCTAGGTATCGATGCTATTCAGAAATTTAAATTGATTCAAAATGAGAATCTAAGAATTTTTCAACGCATAAATAGCGAGAACGTAATATATCTATAGGAAGACGAATCAAATAATGATCAGATACAGACTCCAGAAGATACTGAAGATTTGGATGGAGATATTGAAGAAAATTTTAATGAAAATTTGAATAAATACGAATTTGAAGCTGACTTACATTATATTGAGAATGATGAGAAGAAACAAACCATTTTACAAATAATTGAAAAATATAGGCATTTGTTTGCAAAAGATAAATTTGATATAGGCAAAGTGCCATCACATGACCCTGAGATAAAACTTCTTGGGGACGAATACGTCACCTCTCGCCCATACAAATGTTCAATCCCTGATGATACAGAAATCAGAACTCATATTAAGAAATTACTACAAGCCAGGGTCATCGAAGAATCTGATTCTCCATTTGCGTCTCCTGTAACGTTAGCATACAAGAGAAATGAAGGAGGAAAATCACGCCTATGCATCGACTTCCGAAAATTAAACAAGTTGGTAATTTCAGAATGTTTTCCTTTCCCTACAATTCAAGATGTGATCAACAAATTTGTAAATTGTGAATATTTTACAGTATTACACATTAATTCTGCCTTTTGGTGCATCACACTTAAAGTACAAGATCGAAAAAAACTTATTTTATCACTAAGTATGGAAAGTTCATGTTTAAAGTTCTTCCCTTTGGTTTAAAGAACGCTCCAGCCACATTCCAGAGGATATTGTCAAATATAATCCGAAGAAATAATTTGGATGAGTTCGCCATCAATTACATCGATGATATCTTGTTTTTCTCCCGAACCTGGGAGGTCCATCTCAATAATATTATAAAAAATTTACACGTTATCTACCCTGAAGGCTTCAAATTAAAACTAGTTACATGTTTGTTCGCAGCCAAATCAGTCAAGTACCTTGGACACACTATTTAGAACAACACAGTTTCTCCAGCCCAAAGAAATTTAGTCTCTATCCAAAATCTTCAAAGCCTTTCTGATTACAGTGGTGCGCGGAGTATTCTGGGTTCTATAAACTTCTACTTGAGATACACAGAAAATAGTACGCAGAAACTAGAACCACTACATCAACTACTGAGGAAAGATGTCAAATTTGAATGGCCTGATGACTGTGAACAGGTCTTAAAGATGATTAAGGATTATTTATGCTCTAAACCGATCCTGGCTATCTACGATATTGAAAAACCTGTCTTCATAGAGACAGATGCCAGCTACAAAGGTATCAGCGCAACACTCAAACAACCCCAAGAAGACGGAATACTACATCCTGTTGCGAATTTCTTTCGCAAGCTCTCAAATAGAGAAAATCGTTTATACATTATGCATCTCGAATGAAAGGCTATCAAGGATGCAATAAAGTTTTGGCAGTACTACTTAATTGGACGTCACTTTACGGTCTGCAGTGATCACAAACCGTTAGATAATTTAAAGACAAAAGCCAGAACTGATGGAATCCTTGGAGACCTAATTCTTTATTTGTGTCAGTTTGACTTTAATATTATATATGTATAAAAAGGGGAAAAGAAAATATTCTGGCTGATCTCGTTTCAAGAAATCCAGCCCTTGAATACTTCGAGAATAAAGATGCGATCCAAGTTGTAAATTTAATACATATATCCACTATAATAAAATACCAAACAGATCATCTTTCTGAGTTGAAAGCAGCTAAACAGATAGAGTATAAACATGGGATCATACTCAAGAAATTAAGAGAAAAATTAAGAATTTTTGTTTCTCCCACGTTAGGAAATTAAATAATTGAACTTGTTCATAAACATCATGGTCACATCGGTCCAGCACAGATGATTGCAACCATCAGACCACATTATTACTTCAAGGGTCTGGACAAAGCTATACATACCTTTTATAAAAACTGTCAGATTTGTATTGAAAACAAAGTTCGTCGTAATCGTGCTATCGGTATACTCTCACAACTAGGCCCTGCTACAGAGCCTTTTCAAATAATGTCACTCAATAGTGTAGGAGGCTTTGCTGGAAACCGATCCACCAAGCGATACATGCATATCCTGGTGGATCATTTCACCAGATATGCGTGGATCTCCACTACAAATGGTCAGAACGCCCAAGATTTTATAAATTTGATTAATCTAATCGCCCAACAAAATGCTATCTTAATCGTAATAGCAGATCAATACACGGGCATCAATTCTACTGACTTCAAGAACTATTTAGAAAAAAAACAGGAATACAAATCGTCTTTACATGCATTGATCATCCCGAATCAAACGGGCTTAATAAGCGATTACACCAAACTTTAGTAAATCGCCTCCGGTATAAAATAAACAACGACAACCATAAAACCTGGCCAACCCTTGCACAGGAGTGTGTCAACAAGTACAATGATACCATTCATAGCTCCACACACTTTGCACCATCATACTTACTACTGAGAAATAAGTCCACGATATCGCCCCTTCAAGAAGACTACCAAACATCTCTTGAAGAAGACCGCAAAATAGCTCTCCGGAATTCTATGAAGAGTTTTCAAATAAATAAGAAACATGTAGATAAGAATCGACGACAGCACACCTTCAATGTTGGCGATTTAGTCTATATCGAAAATGGAAATAGGCTGAATCGTTATAAGTTAGATGCAGTTCGGATCGGACTCTATCCAATCATCAAGCAGATCTTGCCATTCTATGAAGTTGCTTGTGGAAAGAAAGAGAAGATTTCTAATTTCTTCCATTCCGGAAAACGGCTTCCTTATTCCCTGCGGCAACCGACTTCAAGGGGGGAGGTGTAAAGGTTGACTACACTGCTCCATAGACGCTCTGCAACCTCACTGCAACCTTCCCTTCATTTGTCAATGTTGTTATCACATGTTTATCTTGTGACTTCTTTGTTTCTTTACTATGTTGAATGTACGTGTAATTTAATTCTTTTATATAGAATAAAATCACGTTCAACAATCCTACACATATATACCAGCTCTATAATTTGTTGTTCTTGTTTAGACCAAAATATTACATAATGTGCAATTTTTGCCAAAAAGACAATTTCCTGTAAATAATTGGACATAATTGAATTTTTAATTGGGATCGCCATATGAAAATATTTTTAATTTATTGATCCAATATGTGGAAAGGCGTGTACATGCAGTTTATTTCATTGTCCGTTATTTGTTTTGCAGAAAAAAAATGCAAATATTGCAGGATTCATTGAAATATGTTCTTTCATTTAATTGTTAGCTCCTTTTCCAACATTTTTTTATAAAATTTGCCGTTTTAAATTTGTTTAAAATTATTGCTTACATGGGTAGAGGTATACCCACATACCAGCTCTATCATTAAAAGTTCTTCTTTAGACAAAAAAAATTGCAAAATACATTTGCAGTTGTCCTGAGTGCTGGGTCGGGTGAGTTATGCACGAGTCATGCGGGAGGGCATTTGGTGTCTTGACTTGTGTCGTACTTGTTCTGAGGGTTGTGTCGTGAGTGTTGTGCTTGAGTCATGCGGAAGAGCAGATAGAGCCAGTGGATAGTGCCACCTTCAGAACTTAAATGTACAATCAGAAGTTATGCAAATCACTTTGGTCAAAAGGTATATAAATAATAAGCAGTATTCAATTCAGTTATTGCAGTGTGGTACAAAACTCTGGCCCATTTGAGTGCATTCAGTGTATATTACAACAAATTATTTATTGTATTTAGCCCTTTCAAACAACAATTAAAATAATCAATGCTGTAATTTTCTAGTTGGGATATTTTAATCCAAGTTATGTGTTCCTATACTTTGAGGTGGTCTACAAATTTTGTAATAGTTTTTTGAATGCGCACTTAGTGAAACAAGACTTAGAATTGCATGCTTTTGTTAAGTCCCCCTCATCTCATATTGTTTTTGTGTAAGGATATTTGTTTGTAAACTGTCTCATGCACAATAGTTGATTTTTCCCCCTGAAAACTTGTGTGTTAATTAATTACTTAATCTGAAGCGTACCTCTCCATATATGAAAAGCCTCATTTATAAAATACGATTCAAAGAGGTGTGGAAATAATACTTTAAATCATGCATACGGCCTATACAAAAACAGTTTAAATATGTTCATAGGTAATATAATTTATCACATTGAGTCTTAGTACTCAGTGGCTCACACAAACTGACAAATAAGCAGCAAGTTATTGAATTTCAAATGTTAACTGTTTACCTTGTTTATACATATTTGATGCAAGTATGTGTATTTGCATATGAATACAAGAACTATTAAAAAGGAGTTCAAGCGCAAATATAGTTGTGCGAAGGACTGCAAATAAAAAGTAAAGTAAAAGTTGTGCATCATGATCAGAAAGAGCATTGTAAAAGGACATGTATTCATAAGCACGTGTGGTTAGTTTGTTTATAACTACATCACCTAAAGTTGGTGAATAATTTTTAGCAGTTCTAGTAGGAAAATCTACAGTTTACACTAAATTAAATGTAATGATCAAGCACAGTAACTGGTGAAGCTGTAAGGAATACAATTTTCTTTCCTGATACTATGATAGATCCTGCTGCACACTCAAAAACCTTCTCCAAGCAAACATTTTAAATATTTAGTTCTTCAAATTCCAAATTACTTTTTATGTAGATGCACACACCTCCTCCTAAGTAAAGAATTACGATATTAATATGTAGCCAGGAATACAAATTATAGATATTTTCTAATGGTTCAAATGATTTTCAGTGAGACATATTACATGTATGTTGATTCCAAGATCTTGATCAGATGTTTTTATAGCTAATATAAATTCATTGAGTGTGTTAGGTAAACTACATTTGTTATGGTGGAACACAATTAACCTGTTATACTGTAGGCCTAATTTCCTACATTCACTTGAATTTAATTTCAATACATTGTAGACAGAATATTGTGAATAATTCTCTTATATTCAGGATATTTTAAAGTCTAATGAATTAATATTTTACAGAATTTTATTTTGAAGCACCAGATAGCATAGTTAGTTATAATGTTACAATCGTTATTGTAATGTTAATTTTAGGATAGCCTCCCAAATTTTAGTGAATTTTGGTAGTTATTTAAATTTTGTGAAGTAATTTAAAATTTTTTATTTTGCTTTGGAAATGGAAATTTTAAGTGACATGATAGTGTTACATTTTATCGTGGGACATGCCATAGCTTTTCTTTTAATCGAATTTCACGTCCAGATAATTTTCATTCCATTAAATAGTAGTTGAATGTATGTATGAAATATTTTTTTCTCTGTGTTATTTATTTCTTGCTTGTGTAGACATATACACGGTGGCTTTCATGTGATGTTCTTGTCTACTGAGTATTACTACGAAGTATGTCCTGCTGTTAACTGAATTGACTGTGTTAACAGAATATTTCATACTCGTCAATAAAACTTAAATTTTTTCATTAGTTTCATCGATTTCAACATTAACACAGTTATTTATCAACCTTTACTTGGGTGTTATATTACATACGGTTACATTGTTGTGACTAATGATAGGCAACAATAACTTTAAATTACATTTTAAATAGGAATTTTCCCCACTTTTTTCTGCCTACTACGTGATAGTATGATACATTTTAAGACTTGTGGTGTAGTCAATTCTTTATTTGTGTGTGTATATAGCTCGAGAATAACACATTTTGAAGTAGACTACGATTTTGCGCGGGGAAAAATGGACACCGCCTTGTTGATGCACATGTGACGTCACTGTGCACGTTTTATTGCTTGTTTATATGCATATGTCATGGCGGGTTACATGTGCATTTGGAATTTTTATAATATTTTGTTGTTTCGGAGGATTTTAACGTTATTGCTGCATCAAAAAACACCAGCAAGTGTTGCATAGTTCCACTATACAGAAATACAACAAAATGTACTCCTGATAAGATACATGGAAATATTCTATGTGAAAAAAAAAGCATGAAGCTTATCTTAACGTAGTAAGATATGTAAAAAAAAATTGGCAATTTGCGACAAAAGTACATGTTTTGTGAGTGAAAATCATTTTAGCGTTAAGTAAATGTGTTGTTTTCTTGCCGTAATTTCACTGGCCTAATTCGTAACACGGTAATTTTTATTTTAAATGTAATGCCTGTATATTGCCAACAAAAAAATTGCCGTTACATTTTATAAAATATTATAATTTGGTTTAGTCAATAACACAAGTATGTTTTCTTACACTTTATTAAAATACAAAAATGGTTTTTGTCAGATGTAAATACTACTAGCGTTATGTTGAAAATTGCTTCATAATTTTCAGTCTATATACCTTTTTATGCCTGTTACATAGGCTTACATTTAAAACGTTTATTTAATAATAAAACCCATATCATGCTAATTTAATCTATATAAGCTTAGTCTTATACTCAGCTTTAGGACTAATTCCAAAATATTTGGATACCCAAATAACGTAACTAACCATACAGAAAAATAATGTTTGTCTTCTCTAGCGGTCTTTGCGATGTTCATATGCAATCTATGACAGACATTTTGTCCCTCTGAAAATCACCATAAGACGTCCAAACAGCGGTCACCAGGCGGAAATAAGGCACAAGAAAGGGTTGGTTTTGTACATCGGATGTCCTCATCGTCTACTGAGGATGACCTAGAGAAGTACTTAGGTTGTCACTGCATTGGCTGGGAAATGTGGAGAATTTAATAGTATCCCTTAATTATTCAGATAGGAGTATGATGGGATTACTAGCTTACAATATCTGAGATGCTTGCTTTTATTGGCAGGACGATGGACGACTTTATTGTCGATAATTATTCATAAGTCAAGTTGGATTCATTAGTGTTTATAAATTTCTTTTCAATCATAAATTCATATTCTAAAGAAATCGTCGCCGTCGTCGAAATGTAATGTTCCCTATCTACCCTACTTTCGCGATCGTTCAAGTCCATTTCAGAAGAGATGTTGAAAGTGGGATGTTTCCACCGGATGTAAAATGCAAAGTGGAATTACTGCGATTAGGATAACGACGAACTGAGTCATTGTCTATGGGGATTATGGGCTGCAGCTGAACTGTCATAGTCGCAGGTCCCCTCGTATTAGTCGTCCATTGTGTTAACGATGTGCTGCTAGTGAAAATTTTTGTAATCATAGCACCCTTGAGCTTGACTTTGAATTTCTATATTACGAATACCAGAATCCCTTATAAAAATGATGCCTATAGAGACCCACAAATATATAGTTTTTTTTTTTATCATTCATTCCCTTATATATCACAGTTACTATGGCAAATCATTCGTCCTCGGCATCGAAATTAATCGCCGACCGACTGTGCTGATCATCACCATGGTTAAAATGATACATTCTGAAAATGACAGGAAAAGGAAACCGATAGACATTGCATAGATTCAGGTAGGGAAGCTAGGGGCTAGTTGTAACAAGGGTAAGCAGTAACAGCTAAGTCACTCGGCAGTTTACAACAATTATGTTTAGAATTAACACTCAACGTGACCCTTATAACGACCTCTATTACGTAACCTTAGTCAGTGTCGCTCGGGACGGCGCAGCGAGCGGTAGTGAGCAGGTCCACCATTTTGACCAGGTAACGGAAAACAAATAATCTCGTAAACTTTGATTTTAGTTGTGATAATGGATATGTTTGAAGTATGTATTTATATTTTCATATCGTCAATATATTAAGCTTTCAAATGTTGCTAATATTTATCCTACAATCTCTTAAAATATATATCATTTAATAATAATATCTAAAATCGTCCTATGGGGCAAGTAACAATATCTCGGGGTATGTTGTAACGTGTTACAACTTGCCCCTTGTGGTTTTAATTCCTTTGGCTAGACTTTTTGCCTCAAATGTAAATGACTATATTTTCATGTTTTAGAATGAGGAATTATAAACGAAAGTCCGAAAGAGCAACAAAAAGTCAAGATGTATACGAGCAGGCTGCCAAAGAAGTCTTAGAAAATAAGAGAAAGATTTGAAAAGCTGCTCAGATATTCGATTTTTGCCACGTGTCTTTGTATATATAAATATTAAAAAGAAGAAAAACAATGAACCTCTTTCTGTTGGGCATGTCAAACCAAGACTAGTATTCACAACTGAAAAAGAAGAGAAAATAGCCTCGTATTTGCTGAAATGCTCTGATATCTACTTCGGATTGCTTCCGTTAGAAGTAAGAAAGCTCGCTGTTCAATGCGTTGTATTAACTGGTGCCAAAAATATCCCTGATTTATGGCACAAAAATGAAATGGTTGGTCCAGATTGGTTTACTAAATGTATGGAAATCCAAAACTGTCTCTCAGGACGCCAGAATCTACATCTTTAAGCAGAGTAATAAGCCAGTTGACCTGTGAGACATCTACTGAACCGATTCCAGGACCGTCAGGTATCCAAAATATAGAAATAGAATTCTCACCCTCAAAAATAAGACCTCTTCCTAAAGCTACTCCTTGAAAACTATGCAATAGAGGTGGACGCAAGCGAAAATCTGCTGTTTTGACTGACACACCTGAAAAATATGCATTAGAGAAAGAATTTGAAGAGAAGATAAACAAAAAACAAAAACAAGAAGAAAAAGTCAAAGGGAAAGGAAAGGGAAAGGGAAAGGAAAAAGGAAGACCTGAAGGAACAGGAAAAGAAAATGAAAAGATAAGAAAGGTGAAAAAAAAAATAATTTACCCAATGAGTCAGACTCTGAAATCGAAGAGTGGTTTTGTTTGGTTTGTGGAGAAGAATACAGAAGATCTATTAAGGAAGATTGGGTAGAATGTTTGATTTGCAAATTGTGGGCACATTTTAAATGAGTGAGAGGCGACACTGTTTCTTACGTTTGTGTAAACTGTGATTCTGATGAAGACTGAAGTTTTATTCATATTTGAAGTATAAGAAGAAGCTACAGATATATATTAAATCGGACTGCAAAAAGTGCCATGTTGATTGTGATAAAACTATTAAGCATTAGAGACTATAAGACACTAAATAAGTTAAAAAGTTACATGTTGATTGTTTAAAAGGTTTCGTAAAGCATTAGTGATCTATTTTGCAAAAAGCGCCATGTTTAGTTTGATAATTTTGAAAGTTTAATATGATAGAAGATACAAACATATTATGATATAAATGTGTTAATAATAAGCATGTTGATTGTAAAGCATCAGAGATGTATATAAAGCAAAACGTGGTATGTTAGTTTTGATAATGTTGAAAGTTTTTTTTTTGATAAGTAATCTTAATGTTGAAAAACAAAAAGAATGTTTATTTAACTATATTATACGTTATCAAATAGGCCATACCAAATGTTCGAAAGGCAATTTTGAGTTTTATATCAAATACAACAAAAATATGTTTTATTATTGTTGTTTATGTTTTGGCGTTACTACCTGCCCCACGCCTGTTACAACTTACCCCTAACACGGGGCAAATTGTAACAGCTGACTCGTTTTTGAAAAATATCTCTTGCACCAAATTGAACCAACTGTTTGATTATTAAACAGTTGCATATGATAAACAAATATATAATCTGCACATACACTTTGCTATAATTAAGAAATAGTTAAAACATTTCAAAATATTAGCATTTTCCCACAAAATGTTACAACTAGCCCCCCCCCCCCNGTAAGTGCAAAATATTTGAGATTATCATCTTGATTTGACAAGGTTAAAAATTAAAATTTGCATTCAAATTGTCTATGAAATAGGGCACTTCTCTGTATTTGAAATCATAAACAAACGACTTGATGAACAATGGATTCAAACTAGTCAAAAGAGGATGTATTTTAAAAAATATCAGTGGAATTTAGGCCATGTTCTACGTGTATTTTTAGCTGATGCATTCGTTTTCTATTCCGTCGGCCAGATAGGTATTCTTTGCGAAGAAGGCAAATTTTCTAATGAAGAAGAAATTGCGAAGCTGCCTTGCATCGGCTACGACTCGTTAATGTTTTCTGGATAAACGAACAATTTTATAATGAATCACTGAGCTGTCGTCTTATTTACACTACCATTTTCATCTTGAATTTTTAATGACTTTAGCATTCAACATCAAGTATGCCGCCGACGCGAGATTTTTTACTTCGGATTATATTCCAGTAAAGATTTTTGCATCTGCTATATATTTTCCCCTAATTGTCGGTCTGCCGAATTCCAAAACAGATAACAGAATGTCATATTCATGTCGATCGATACTTTCGGATCCTCCAGTTACATTTTTTCGTTTTCAAAATGCAAAACATTTTAATAGGTTATAATCAGCATGCCACATACGTCTAGCATGTTGTCGAAATCACTGTGAATTTCCTGAAGGTGACTACATCGTTATTGTTCGGCATACATTGCAACGAATCGAATCTTTCATCATCTTCAAACCATTTTATTTTGGTCGACTCAAGAGTGCCTACATGCAAAAACGAATAGTTTTGATCGAATTGCTACCTTTGTGTCACATCGAACGAATGATCGAAAGATTTACTAATGCATTTGATGGGTTCGCGGTTGTTCCTCAAAGTCGATTGTACTTTATAGGCAATGGTATATAACCTTTTTCGTTTATCAAAATGTGTTCTGTCACCTTCAGGTTGAAATTGTCTATTATCCACAAATTCTACATGCCGATTACTGAAGCCAACCGGGTGATGCACAGAAAAACATTTTGCGGCATGAACGTGGTCGTACTGTCGCTCGAGGATTCAGAAGCACTCATTTATTGTTTATTATAATGACTCCAGGATAATATGTGCAAAATTCTTCGCACATTTTCGTGTCACAATTCGCATACATAAACATTCTAGCCATGACCCAAAATTGACCTCTTTTATTATACATTTTGTCGGATTCATAGAAGCGCAGTTTGGACATTTGCCACTGAATTTCAAAATTCACTTTATAATTTTGGGGCCACAGCTTTAACCGAATCGATCACGAAGAAGCCATAATAGCCTCGATCTTGGCACACCAAACTGGCAATCCTCGTGAAAATGGATGCGAAATGCAACTGAATGGTAGGATGCTTCAGTATATATTTTACCTTGTCGATCTGCACATTAGAATCAATTAAAAAAAATTTCTGCAGAGTGACAAAGTCCATCGCCAACGAGTACAAATAACTGTAAGATCGAGATGTTTCGTGAAATATGTAATGTACATTGGGATACAAACTATCACCCAAAGTAACGGTTTTGTATTTAATTAGCCACATTACATAATGCTTGGGTTTAATTTCCAATTCTGGTATAAATTCGCTCATCAGTAGATGAGTACCCATAAAAATTACGGCCATCATTATGGCATTCGTTCTCGATCTCTCCGAAACACTGCTCTTGGTAGGTGAGGATAGGTAACTCATAATAATGTTGATGATTGCTTTTGCAAATCTTTATTGACCCTTCGAACAAATACTTGATGAAAAAGTTTGAATATACGATGAAATGCAGGAAGAAAATGGAAAGTTGATACCAGTTTGTGCCCCAAGGCCGGTACAAATCAGTCGGCGATATCGTTGATTTACTGTAAATGGTTTTTATGGGGAATTTCATGCATTTCGAAATTTCTTTATCTAGATAATATTTCGACTGTTCGATGATTGTGCTGATCGCCATATTCTCCAAAACTTTGGTCATTTTGCCAAACTTCTCAGTATTTTGCAGTCAACCATATCAAAGCAGAATTTTATCACTCTAATCGAAAATTTTCATTACAAGATTGTTGCTGTCGTAGTTGTTTGTCGATAATGACCTAGTTTGGTCATGTTTGATTATGTTTACTAAATTAACAATATCCATTACTATTTCATTTCTTTGGATTATCTCTTTCATTATTTGTTGCAACAGTAAATCTGTGAACCAGATGGAAAGGATTCATAGACTTACGAATATGGGCTTCCCGAACTTTTTATGGAATTTGAAAATAAACAAACGGTTATGACACATGCATTATTTATTCATCAATGATTTGGATTTAGAAGCAATTTTTACACTATGCTTGCTGCAATGGCATAGGCCTTTTCGCGAAACTTGCAAAAAACGATTTCACGACTGTCGTACTGCACTCCATACCGGAAAAACGAACTGATGGTGATATCGTCGCATGGCGCGAGCTTACCTATCTCGTGGAATATTTCATTCAACTCGCGTTCGTCTATCACTATAGAGAAATAGGAACCCACCACACCAAAAATTGCTCATCTTCGGTTTCCAGAACCTTAGGTATGCGATGTTTGTATGCATCGAATCGACAGAGATTTTTCGCGGTCATGTTGGCGAACGAAAACGACTCTTTGAGCCATATATTTGGGGATTTCTTGTCCTTCAGATACCTGAAGTAGGTATTTCAATCGTACTTCGGGTTGATAGTTTTTTCGCATTTTACCTAGACAATATTATATTTGTAGAAATATACCAGGCCATCGGAGGGAAATGAAACTAGCACCAAAACTATTTTCCAATCGATAGAACATGTTCGCAAAGTTTGTCCCCATATGTCATAACTGACACAATTTTTCGCCGAGAAACGATATGAATTGGATCACTTCCAGGATATTTATTTTGTATATTGGAACACGGTTATGATGACTGAATAGCGTTTGTTTTTTATCCACCATCGGGACATCAATTTCCCCCAAAACGTTGATAAGGACAAAAATCTAGTTTTCCAACTCCTCGACAAACGCACATAATAACTGCTCAATTTGAAAGCATGCACTTGAACAGCGAGCGAATGTCACCGAAAGGAAATCGGGAGTGAGAAAGTCCAATCTTCGCTCTCCATTTAATTTGTTAGCATTATATTCCGCGAAGTGCGCTTATTGACATCTTCGGGCCAGATTCTGTTGAAGATGTCGGTCACTTTCTTCTACTCGATGCAATAGCTGAAAATGAGTTTGTCTAATATACATTTCGGGAGTGCTCACACAAAAGTTTTGATTGAATAGCAAGGTTAGTTTTCAGTGGTGACTGTCGAATATGCGATCGAACGTTACCCGATTCCTCGTCCCGCAATTGAAGTACACATAACAAATGATTCGCAATGTTTGCTCCAAAACTATGGATTTCAAATCGCAAATTTCAAGTTAGATTTCCACAGCCTTGCTGCTTCTGATAGACACACATTCACCCTTGTAAAACTTTAGGTCAACCTGCTAGTCCTAATTATTTTAAAGTTGGTAAACCATAATATCATACTCGTCCAAACGCCTGATTTGAATTTATACTGTAGAAGAAATTTAATCGTGATCGCGCAAAAAGGTTTCATTGTCTTGGTTTGGCAAGCTGTACAAAGTATTAGTATAGGTTCCATATTTTCGGCCAATTGATTGAATTCGCCAAGGGTAATGAGATATTGTATTGAAAATTCCAATTCGCGAATTACACTTTGAGGTCATTTGGAGATCCATTAGGAAACTTGTTCTTGCATCACATGCCAAGTGTGAGTTTACAAATCTTGATTATAAATGGTTCTCGCAAGTAAAATAATTATTCATATATATATATTCCATCCCCTTATATCGTTCAGAATTGAGATCAAAGAATTCAAGTGAAATCGATGCACGTGAATTATTTCTGTGTAATATTTTCTTACCATGCGATTTCACCAAACTGTTGATAATAACACAAGAATTCTCCGAACTTTTAATGATGTCGCTGGAATTCCCTAAACTATTTATGTAACTGGAATTGCTCAAAGTGTTGATAACATAATTAGAATTTCTGGAACTGTTGATGATGTCATCAAAGGACCTCGAAGAAGAGATTGAGTGAAGAGATTTGGGCTGCTCTTAACATCGACTTTGAATTTAGTCTACGTAAGAAAGAATTCTGGAATATGATGATATGATTTTTGTTGTGTAATAAAAAAATGACGTCCTCATTATTGCACAATCATATCCCAAAAATAAAACTATATTTAAAAACTTAGTACATGCATATGGAGAAAGAAAGAAAGAAAATATTTCCATACAAGTTACATGGAGTTAACCAATAATAGAATGCCCATATACCCTGAAGTTTCAAAGTACATCGATCACACTAACGAAGAAAACAAATGGTATGCCTTGGAATACAGTAATGTTGGCAGGCATAACATCTGTTAGCGAAATTTACGTTATTACTAAGTACATAAAGGTGTTTACCTGTGCAAAACAAAGGTGCTAGGTATGAAGAGCTGCAACTCTCATGGTCATTTGTAAGTGGAAAATCAAGTTTGTACAGCATGTGTGCTATTTGCCAAACCAGTAAGTACAGTAAATGGATGTGTAACAGATTGAATGTCTTGTGGATTGCGCAATTTATCTTTTAGAGAGAAAAACATAGTAAAAATATCATCTTATTCGAGTACACATACACAGAGGAAGACTTTGCAGTTCCATTAGCAACAGCTGTTGCTATGCTCGTACAATCATCACTACCATCACTGCAACTTGAAGATGCTGTGTATTTCAAGCAAGTTTGGATACAGCAACTACCTGCACTTTTCTACATTCGTCAAGGTGAGACGAACTGCATTTTACGCAGTGTGGTTGTTTACCGAAGGAGTGGCCAACCAATCTGACAAAAGCTATGGCACCATCTATGGACTGGCCATCAACAAAGAAGTGGAACTTCAACTCCATGTTCCCGTTCCCGTCTACAGCGACTGGTCAGGTTGTTCTGGCATATAAACCAATTGGGTAATGACCTTCTCCGATAAACTGCATGAGGCACAACCTATCTCTGCTTGATTGCCTGGATTCAGCAAAGGGTACTTCCCCATTCCAATATCCAAAGACTTCGCACAAACAGTTTGTGTGCACTTTCTGCAATCATCATCTACAACTCTTCAGGACATGTGGTGAAAATCAGATGCCTTTCTCCAGCTATATAAAAGCAATGTTCGAAACCCCTACAGTTTATGGTTCAAGAACATTGATGATTCTCTCAGTTATTACCATATACACAGTTGAATGATGCATGTCTTTTGTGGCACAAAAAAATAAAACTACGTAATGGCACATAATTTATTACTAATTTTTTTTCAATCACCCTTCCAGTTAATTTATGTAGAACATTACATTTTTTTGCCCCTCTTGAATTAATACTATTCATCGTTTCCTTCTACTGGCATTTTAAAAATGCTTTACCTGTAACCACATTGAAATTGGAATGCCATAGCCCGAATTTAGAATACCTGTTTTCGATATGTTAGAACTGGAAAGCTAAAAATATGAGAGAAAGCTCGATTATTTGATCGAATGCGATTCCAGATCGCCCATAGATTGTCTGAACTGCAAGGATCCACATGCCATAAATCGGAGACCGATGCCGATTTTATGGATCCAGAAATGGGTAAGATGAAGACTACACCTTGCAACCAACGACCACATAAAGGCTACTGCATGTTAATGGCTGAAAAAGATCAATGCAAATGCACAGCCGAGAACAGCGGACAGCGAATGCTGACTTCCGATGAGAAAGATTGATGCTATTGGATTTGCATCTGCCAGTACCCGAAAATTTTCATATCCAAACATTTGTACGCCAATTGCATTATTTTATCTGGTTATCTGTTCAGTTCGAAGGTGACCAATGCCAATGTTCTTTTTGTTTGCTCGAGGTGGACATGTGCATATTACTGACATATTTCTAGGCCTTGCAATGCAAGGAAACGAGGGTAATTATTATCCTCACGAAGTAAATGTTAAAAAGAAAAACGACGAGCAGTTAGAAACAACTAATTGGTGCAAGTCTTCATTACATGGTTTTCAGTATGATACAGGGCGTAAATATAAATATAACAAATCGTATTGGAATCGCAACATACAAAACCTCGAATAAATTCAGAACTCTGTGGTGGTTTTCAAAATGCAGAAAGGTGCGATCATGTAGTTCATTGTCCTTACTACAGCCTGTCACGAATTTGTCGATATCCAAATCCCCAACTGATCAAAGCATCAGGAATAGGGCTTTACTAATATTCAAACCCATTTTTTCTCTACTGCATTTTCGAACGAAATGCTGTACTTATTTCGGTACTTGGAGAATTAAGGAAACTGTGCGATACTGACGCATTCTGCGTCCCTATATTTTATTCGTCAGAACACACGCTCTGGAGGAGCTCGCAGCCGGACGACCGCAATAAGGATTAAGGGTTTTGTGGATGTGCTGGAAGAGGGACACCAGGAGCCTCGCAGCTGCTAAGGCACGCTGCCAAAGGTTTCGGCACGTGCAACTGTTCCTGCACGTGCAGACGACATCCGGAGACAACGGAAAGCACCAGGGCGTGGACACAGCTACATTTTGCAGCTGCCCAAGGGACACCGAGATCCCACCACCAGCTGTGCCTGTCCTGGGCTTATACCACAATAAACCATGAGAGCTTTTAGCGGACGTGCGTGCAGAAGGTGACAATAAACTTCCAGGCCAGAACCAAGGGACGACGCCAGGCCGGCTGCGGACCACACGAGCAGCGGCCACGTGTTTTATGACCCGGAGGGACGACAAGCACCCCGGACACGTGCAGCAGAGACGGGGCAAGTTGAATATGGTGATGGACGCTACAAAACCACACGAAGGGGGGAGCAATGGGGCAGTCAGTGGAGAGACATCGAATCGGTCAGTCGCGGATCAAGCAGTCAGTCAGTCAGCCGGAGTCAGTCGAGGATCGAGAATGCATCACGATGTCGACCTCAGTCGGAGGCCGTCAAGCGGGACGTGCGGCGGGAAGCATCCGAGAAAAGTCAGTCAGACTTCGTCAAACGCAGAGTCCTGCGTTGGACCCGGGAAGAAGGAACTTCGAAGCCAGGCGCCGAGACGCCCACCAAGTTCGAGAGCAGTTCCAAGCCGCCAGCCGAGGGAATTCAGCGCTGCAGTGTCAGATAAGTAGTTCTACACCAAGTGCGAAGAATCTTCCCCCCCCCCCCGACGACGCCAGTCGCGGCGTCAAACCATACGTAGCCTACATGGGAAAAGGGAGGGAGTTTGTCTCTTGAGTTCATGTACCAGTTAACCTGTTCAAGCAACAATAAAACTCGATTATGTAAACTCACACAAAGCCAGTGTATGTTATTAGTAAATGTGCTGGCGCCTCATGCCGCAGAGCAGAATCAATACCTACTTCCAAACTTCAGCATTTGGCAGTTATCAATTTTTGGCGCCCATTTAGGGCCTGCTGAAGTCTGTATAGATGGAAGCAAGGACAAACTGAATTACCCGGGATAAAAGGGGCCGTGCCCCGACCAAGCAGCGAGCAAATTTATGACTTCGAGGGGGTCATAAAATAAAAATAAAAATACAATTAACCCTCGTGGCGCCCAGTACCGACAATAGAACCGAGAAGGGAGCAGAGCTAGGCAATAAACCAATAAACCAGACGAGGAAATGGCGGTGAACGGTAACAAGCCAGCTAGGCTAAACACAGTATTCAGGAAGGCTATGACAAAACACCCTGTAGCGTCCAGCAATATTACTTAAAGGAGTCCCAATTAACAAGGGAGAAATTAGCGAACGGGAGAGGAAACGCGGAGGAGATGCCAGGCGCGGGCGGAAGGACGCATTAGCGAAGAAAGGAAGGTCTATTTCACTGGATGGTGAAAAAGGACGAGGTGTCAGGCAGAAAGGTAATTACTGTGCCGACGAACGACGATAAAAACGAAGCATAAATTTTCGAACGGGAGCGGAAACATGGAGCGGATGCCAGTAGCGGGCAGGAGGACGTATTAGCGAAGATAGCTCTCTTTCACTGGATGGTGAAAAGGACGTAGGTTCAGGCAGACAGGTAATTACCGTGCCGACGAACGACGAGAAAAAAAACGAAGCATAAGTTAGCGAACGGGAGCGGAAACATGGAGCGGATGCCACTAGCGAGCAGGAGGACGTGTTAGCGAAGATAGGTCTCTTTCACTGGATGGTAAAAAGGACATGGGTTCAGGCGGACGGGTAAACTACCGCGCCGACAAACTACAGTAACCGGAGCGCCGGTGAAAGATAAAATAGGAAAAAAGTAAGTACTAATTCCCTGGATGGGGAATAGCGACATTTTCCGAACAAGTATACCAGTATTTCCGCCTGCCATAAGACCACTCGGATGAGCGGCAGAGAAAGGGCAGGAAAAATAGTTCACTGTATGGTACAGAGACTGCGAGATAGGGGTAAACGCAAGATGCCAAAACAAACCCAGTAATATCGCGCAGTCGGTGCCCGAAGATAAACAAAATTACAGTAACCGGAGCGCCGGGGAAATATTCCCTGGATGGGGAATAGTGACCCTTTCCGAACATGTATACCAGTATTTCCGCCCGCCATAAGACCACTCGGATGAGCGGCAGAGAAAGGGCAGGAAAATAGTTCACTGTATGGTACAGAGACTGCGAGAAAGGGGTAAACGCAAGATGCCAAAACAAACCCAGTAATATTGCGCAGTCGGTGCCCGAAGATAAACAAAATTACAGTAACCGGAGCGCCGGGGAAATATTCCCTGGATGGGGAATAGTGACCCTTTCCGAACAAGTATACCAGTATTTCCGCCCGCCATAAGACCACTCGGATGAGCGGCAGAGAAAGGGCAGGAAAAATAGTTCACTGTATGGTACAGAGACTGCGAGATAAGGGTAAAAGCAAGCTGCCAAATAAACTCAGTAAGATCGCGCAGTCAGTGCCGCGAAATCTAGTGCGCACGGGAATACCCATGTGAAGCGGACGACGAGAAGTGTGACGCAACACGAACGAAGGATGAAAGAGGCAGAAGCTTTGCGCGCACGGGAATGACCGGGTGAAGCGGACAAGCGAAGAGAGGGACGAGACAGCAGCCCGCGGATGTCAACTGAATAAGAGATGGAAGGGGTGGACCTTCCCCCCTCCACCCCAGCAGGCGGTCTCATTCCAGCCAGCCTAAGTAAACAACCGACGGGACTTCTCCAGGCCCCGCATATTCCAGGGGCCGTGAAGGCGGCCAGCACCAGGTAAAGTGTCAACCACACTACACCCCCCCTCTCCCAAGAGAAACAAAGGCGAGACCGTGCAGAAGAAGATATTTTGTGTACCGAGTGCAAAGTGACCGATTAGTTTCATTAATTTCAAAACCGCAAGTACGAAGTGTGGAGAGGCCTTTAGCCAACTTATCAAGTCAATGTTGTAGTGTAATTATGTGTTCAAACATGCACAGTGAAAACCACGAAAGTCCGCAACAAAAAAATGGCAGGACATCTGTCTCATTGTACCCGAGCTAAATTCATCAGTAGCAATGTTTGCCAGTTACTGATGGTATGCACTGGTGTGTCACCAATTAATAGATGCTCACCGATGTTTGTATTTTGTTTACTTTTTGTTTACCACTGTGTATCAACAGTGATTGTACTTGTTGGTTACCACTGTAAAGCATTGTTTACGAGTGTGTCTACTTCACTGCCAGAGGCAGTGTCGTTGTGTGTGTCGTTGCCCCTTCAGACCGCTCGTCAGGCGGCAGGGAGTGTGTTAAAAGATAACCCAACAGATACCAGTAAGAAATGCCAGTAAGAATTACAACCTGTCACTACACAGACAGTGGCAATAACCTTAATACTTTTTAATCGCCAAAGTTTGGTTAAGTGGCTAAGAATTAATTTTCATATACCTGTTACTGGAGGTATATAGTATGTAAAGTGTTACGGGAAAAAGCTGCCTACTAAATATAGTGTAGAGAACCATATGTGAGTTATTTAATTTCTTAATTGTCATGGCTTATGACGTTGACTGAATTTTATAATACGTTTTTGTTGTATGAGTGGGCCACTTGTGACGAATATATTTCGCATAACGACGCAGAGGGCGAGAATCGTGGTTTTAAATCAGGCGTTTTATATTGTGTTAAAGTATTTCTACAAGTGGAAAAAAATCTGTACTGTCTTTTGGAGTCTTTCGCTTAGAGTTTTATTAAGAAATTCTTAAGGTATGCGGTGGTTTTATGCGGTAAAGTGGCAGTGCTGCGGTAATTAAAATACGTTTAAATTCGCATGATTTTAGCTCATCAGAGTTGGTGTTATGTTTAACAAGGGTTAAGGTGTAAGGTGAAATTCGAGAGTTAAGCCGCCAGCCGAGATAGGAATATGAGTTTTTTTTTTAACACCAGAGTCAGAGCGAGGAAAAGACCGCCGGGAAGTTTGTTTTGAGAGGCCTACCTGCCCTCATAAATAACGTGTGTTCACATCCCGGCCAGGGCCATGCATGGCGTTATTAACCACGATAAAGGCGCAATTATGTACCAGTCCTTTACCGCTAGGTTTGAGAGTGGTTATTATTGTTACCGATGTTTCACTCCATCAGTCTCATTATGTAGCAATGGTGATTTAGGGTTTACCGATGTTTTACCGTTGGCAAGTTACGTGGATAAAAAGTTGTAACTATGTATTAGAATTCGAGATTTAGAGCCTCAGCCATTGTAAGTTGTTTCTTTCGGGTACGAGTCACGAGTCACAAGGTCGGAGGAGAAAACGATGTGTTTTTTGTTCGTGTTGAAGGGCCGACTAGCCCCATGAATAAAGTGTGTTTATTTTACCGCTAGGGTCAATGTTGCTTATCTTGGCCCACCGTCAGACCACTGGGGCGGAGCGGCAGAGAGGCGCATGAGATAACAGGATCGTTGTTCCTAAGTAGTAAGGGGAGCTTGCTCGCATAACCTGTTGGCAACTGTTCAATGAGAAACTGTTCAGTAAAAAAAA
>NQII01001405.1:219009-234363 GCA_002778355.1 Clitarchus hookeri
CCAGTCGCGGCGTCAAACCATAAGTAGCCTACATGGGAAAAGGGAGGGAGTTTGTCTCTTGAGTTCATGTACCAGTTAACCTGTTTAAGCAACAATAAAACTCGATTATGTAAACTCACACAAAGCCAGTGTATGTTATTAGTAAATTGGACCTAGAGACAGCAGTGTCGACGTATTCCTACGCCCTATCACTGAGGGCTAGCATCATGTGCTGGCGCCTCACGCCGCAGAGCAGAATCAATACCTACTTCCAAACTTCAGCATTTGGCAGGTATCAATACTTGCTGGTTCAAACACCATACTGCAGTGTTAACAGTTTAATGTAAAACTGAACAAAGTAGCAGAAGCACTGCAAATTGTTTTCAAATGGAAAGCATGGCAGTTAATGTAAGGACACTGGTCATAGCACTTAGTGATCCGACATTTATACTGACATTTACAAATCGTAGTGACGTTTTATCACTAAAATTTCCACTCATGCAGATTATCTAGAAGTGAAAGTTACACAGACAGACTGCTTTAAATAGTATGGAAGCGAAAATTAGTGTTTTGAGCGAGAATAGAAATACCTAACCTTAGAACTGTTGAGTCTTCTAATACACTTTTCGCTAAAGGTGGAGAAACTTCAAAATTATTTTGTATGACTATCATTGTCTCTCGTACCATCAAACAGCAAACGTTACACTGTAAAGTACCTGAAAATATCACTAAACATTATAATGTCGATGTTAAAACCTCTACTGACTGACACATGTTGCCAAAAGCCGTGCCCGAATTCAGGTATCTACAAGTGTACATGCACCCTTGTATACTTCGCATATCCTTGGCGCCATACTTGATGAATTCGGACAGGCCACCTAGTTGGCTTCAACCACAGATATAACCAAGCCAATTCCTTATATTTAACATGCGTTTTGGTGAAGAACTTGTTAATTGCCGAAGTTTTGTAGGGTTGAATCAAGGATTCAATATTATTTCAATGTGACGTACATAAAATTTATTGTCATGCTGATTGTATGTTAGTTTGTAATTTGGATTGCTTGTTTTACATTAGCTTCTGTCGTATGAACATATAAGCCTAATACGAATTTATTGTTTATATTTTTTTTAAGGTGTATCTATCCATTATAATTCTCTTAGTTCAAAATTCCTTGCCTTCCAAATAGCAATGTTGCCCTATTAGGGTTTAAATAAAATAATCATTTAGAAAATCAATTGTAATCTACAAAATGCTTGTCAAAATGGCCGCACATGTAAGCTGCAAGACCGCGAGAAATATAAATGTTCGTTTACTTGTGCACTTGCAATTCGGATAACACTGATGATGTCACTTCCGGTACATATTAGTATGTACGTACCTCAGGCGGATTCCGACGCAGCATAATATTTATAATCACGTTTCTCTAGTGAATTTGTTCACGCAAAATATTTTTAATTGCCTCTTATCAGACCATTGATATAGTATGATACAACACAACAAAGGGAAACTTGAAACTTTCTGCACATATATCCTGTATTGTTTAAAAAACGGTCTGTAAAATCATTAAAAGTAGAGTTTCCATTGTGAAAAACTAAATATAAAAGCTGTAAGGTAATAATGGATGTTTTCCAGAGTTTTGTATTGAAACAAGTGCGTACTACATTCGAAGATTGCTGTTTGAACTGCTGTCTTGCATGTCAATGAGTGTTCTAAGTCCCGAGCACACGTGCCCCATATTGCACAGAATTAAAACATTATTCCTATCATGCTGTGGATAGAAAAATCTCAATGGACTTGCTTTACAGGACGTGCATCGGGATAGTTTGACTGACAAGGGAAGGTAGTTAATCGTTTTGCACAAGGAGCTGCATGTGAGAAAGCCTCATTTGTAAAGTAATACGGCAGCTGTTACTGCCCTAATTCGGTTAAGCACGACTTTTCTGAGACAAGAGCTTTAAATATTTAGTTTTTTGCTGTAATTCAGAAACTTGTCAAGGAAATGTGTTATGAATATAATACAAATCTCACACTGGTGAAATGTCATTTATTTATAAATTAAAATACTCCTATTATTTTAAACGATTTTATTCAATTCAGATAATTGAAATAAACAATATTGTTGTCTTGGTAGAAATTATGAACTGGTGTAAGACATTTCACTGATATTGTAAAACGAAATGTTTTAATTTGCGGTACATTAATATTTGTTTCCAAACGAACTTTGCCACGCCGATGATTGCTGAAAATATTTCCTCTATACATATCGAATTATTAAGATAAAATTCAATGCCACACAGAAATATACAATACTCTTTATCACAAAAGTTTATTTACATAAAAAGTCTGGAACATTTTCAACTCATCTTTATGATAGCCATCATCATATCAGAAAGATGATCAAAAAATACGCCTTTTCTTCCATGAAATGCACAAGGATAGTTGTAAAGAGAAGGCAGCTGAACATTGTCAGGTTTCCCTAGCTGATTTCATCTTACACTCGCTTCGAAATTATATGTCCAGATATGTGTCTTGTTAAACTAAAGTTTGAAAAAGTATTTTCTTATCTGAAGGACCTTTATTTATGTCCAACATCCTTATTTATATTATCATGCTGTGTATTTTCTACGTATTTTTCTTACAGAAACGTTTCCCATTGAAAAAATTATCTGTTTATAGTTCTGTCACAGGTAATGAAACAAAATTTTTGCAGATTTGATAACTGTACGCAGAAATAGTTTGTTTGCTTTACAAATAATTCTTTGGAGAAAATAGAAGTAGCAAAAAAATATTCTTACAGCACTGCAGTACAAAAACCGTTTCTTTACAACGCACATTTGTGAAACATTCGAAATTGTTTATATGTTTAAATTAAACCAGTATATGGTACTTGCTTGTTAACGTTAGTTTAACCCACTACACAGTAACATGTAAAATTTGCTCTTTATTTAATTGCAGTGTTACAAATAATAATCTTGTTAACTAGTTTCCAAAGAATATTTTGTAAAAATATAGTAAGCTTTTACAGTGCAGCTAATAGTGCATGTATACAGAGCGAGAAAATCGTAATTCATTGTATTATGCTGTATGTTTTATTCCGATTTCAGCATATAAATGTGTTTTAATATTGGCGATTCAAATATCAATATTAAAGCTTTTTCTTGTACAGAAAAAATTCCGGGGAAACATTTCTGCCTATTTTGCCGTACCTACTTGTACTGTTATATGAACATTCTTAATATTTCCCACTGTACAACATTTTAACAGACGGAAATGGAAAACACCGTAAAATCATAAAATTAAAAAAAAAAACATCTATTTTAGTTTTAGTGATTTATGTAAACATTAAAACAAAGCACTGGCGTAAATATTTAGTTGCGTACTAATTTTAAACGATATTACAGATGCTCTGTGAAAGATATTTCGAATAAAAGTTATTTGTTTCACATTGAAGTATTTCAGTACTTCAGGTAGAATATGTTTTGAGTTCAAAATATTTACGCCAGTGCTTTGTTAAAATGTTTACATAAATCACTAAAACTAAAATAGATGTTTTTTTTTAAATGTTATGATTTTACGGTGTTTTCCATTTCCGTTTGTTAAAATGTTTTACAGTGGGAAATATTAAGAATGTTCATATAACAGTACAAGTAGGCACGGCAAAATAGGCAGAAATGTTTCCCCGGAATTTTTTCTGTACAAGAAAAAGCTTTAATATTGATATTTGAATCGCCAGTATTAAAACACATTTATATGCTGAAATCGGAATAAAACATTTATATTTAAAATAAGGAAGGAACTACATAATCAGGAAAGCAAGCTTACGTTTCATACACAGCTTATAACCAAAATTTATATGCTTCTCTTACATGATTTTTAATGTGACGTGACAGTGCTTGGTACTGCAATTCGACATAGGAAATCAAATTTGCACAAATTCCAATGGCTACTTTCGATAATGATACGTTTTTATTTTATTTTATGGCAGTATTGACATTCGAGGGATTAAACGTCACCTTAAAAGTTTTACTTATCTATAACGGATGAACTCACAGGCCAAACAAATCACCAACCGTATGACGACTATGAAATCTATTGATAAAAAAAAATATTAAATATTCCTGTAACTTTTTTTGATGAAAAGAAAATATTTACAGAATAACACGCATACCTAAGTAATCCAGAAAATGCAAAAAAATTTGCTTACAATGCCTAAAGGTTATAATAATTGGATTTTCCCATGTTTAGGATGTTGGAAAGACAACTTTCCCCCCCCCAAAACCCCGGTTATCACTAAGACGATTGCTTAAATCCTCCACTGATCTTGTGTTACATCATGCGTAAATCTTTCCCCATCTTTGTCCGTAGATAATACGATCTGTTAGCAGTTGCTTGCTACGACATTAAGAGTGCTGCCTATAATAGTCCGTTCATGGATACTTCCAACATTTCTGGGGCTTTGCTAATGATCTACTTTTATGCAAATAAAATTATGTCAAAGGGACCACGAACCCCATTCATGCTTGCATTTCTTAATAACTCACCTATTCACATTATTTACATATAAAATAAAGGTAATAGTTTAATTTAGCCAATCAATTAATGACAACTTATGATACACGACGCAACCAAATACATTTGATGATTTTTCAAATATCCACCAATAGAACTGTGTTTCAATACGTAAATATTTATACGTGGATTTACTGTATTTGTATATGCACTATAAAAACCATAGTTTAGAAACTGTATATTTATTCCGAGACGTAATATATTAAGGAGCCTGCCTACCTGAGCTGATTGATGCAGCATTTGTTTATGTTCGCGCCACTTATATATTAAAAAAATATCGATGACGGTATACCTCGGCAGATGTTACAATTACTGCAGCATTTGACATATGTACAGTAGAAGTTTAAAAAAATAACAGAAAACGAATATTTCGTTTACTGACTCCTTAGATCATGCAGTGTTTTCCTGTGTGAAATTATAAATAGTTCGGTGCACATGTGGTGTAATTTCTGGGGAAGCAGGAAATGCAATATCTCTATTATTTGCATTCTTCTGCACAAGACTAGCAATGCAATGGAATCTAACGGAGTACTGTTTCCAATACCCTTTGGATGCGTTTGAACTAGGGACAATGTTAATTTTTTCAGGTGAAATTATTAAATTTTTTTTTTGTTCTGGAGAGGAGGCGCGATTGACGCTTATTCGGTCTTTCCTGCCTCGCTACCACACAGTGTCGCCTCGCGCGCTGCGAGGCCGTGCAGTTTGGTCTCACACTGCACATTGCTTCACGCCGCTGGCAGAGATAGCGCACACACGGCCCCTCGTCGCGCTGCGTTGCTCCGACTCGCTATATCTGGCCAGCGGGTGTCTCGAGGTTAATAAATTCTTTCTAAAACTGAAATTACGATCTACTGCGACACTCTTTGCGATAATTTTTGCATGAAAACTAAGATAATAACTAATAATCCATGGTGGCTAGCCAATGTAATATTTTTTTATAAAATAAAAATTTTATTGAAACAATTTTTTTAATTTAAATATCGGTTAGGGTTACATGTTGCTGGGAAGGAGGGGGAAGAGGCGCCCCTGCATGTCACGTCAACCGATTTCGCTGTCCCAAATTCACCTGGTATTTTCCTACCTCTACCATCTCAACATAGTTTCCAAGGAAATAAGTTGGGCGGGAGGAGAAGTCAACCAAAAAAATGCCTGGCCAAAATCGTTACCTTATATTCAACATAATTTCTGACAAAATAATTAAGACAGAAAGGATGGGAAGTTGGCCAGTGAAAATGCTATGGTAACTAGAGGTACTATTTCCCTTGTATCAATGCGCGTCTCCCCACCACTCGGCTGCGTCATATAAAGGTTGGAGCGGGCTGAAAACTCTCACTCCGATATCAGGGCTTCCCATCTGCATCAGAGTACTCTTCTGCTTCGTCGCCATTTTGTGTTTACTGAGAGAGTTCTATTTTGCTTCGGGTTTTTAATTGCGAAGGTATGTTGTGTTTTGAAGTAAACTTTTATTAACGGGTTAAATTTATTTCGTCAACGAGCTCAATAGTTTTTATTGCAGATTACTATTTTAAATTAACTAATTGCTGTATAAATTTTGTCTTGTGTACATGTTAAAATGCAAAGTTATTAAAAATTTTATTTTGTGCAGTGATTGGCAACCACTGCGTCAAGTCCCCTCACCAAAGGTTCGCGCTTGGCCTGTCAAAAAGCAGCGGAGCATTTCAACACCGACTGCTATTTTTCAAAGTGTTGCAAATTATTTTTAAAGTAAGTACTAGCACCATAAAGATAATTAAAAGTAATGTATTTTGTTCGCGTATAGGTTTTTGACTTACAAATGCCCTTTAATAGGTTACCGCTGGTCACAGTCACAGGTCCTGCCAATTTCTGGAGTTGTCTCTTCAGTCTACTTGCGGTCCTGGTACGTCCGTAACGAAACCTCCACATCTTCATGCTAATAATACAAGCGGTGAGTATTTTCAACCACGTGACAAATATGTATTGTATAATTTTTTGAAATATCATTTTTTACATTATGCGGTTAATTTGTGTCTAGGTGAAGTGACTTCCGTGATAGGACGTCAGAGAGTCCCCTTTCGTCCGATTCATGGGAGTCCCTAGCAACGCAGCAATTATACTGCAGACTTCCTTCTTTTCTTCTGGTATGTAACTACTTCATGTGCACACAAACGGTTCATTACTACACTCATTAACAATAAAATGCCAAGTAATGTGATGATAAAAAAAATTCGTATTCATAAATAAATAATTAGCCCATATATTTAAATAAATAATGCCATATGCTACACCAAGACATTAGTTTATTGAATATTTAAAAGTAACACATAACTGCTGAGCAATATTATTTCATAATTTTTAATATATTTTGTGATAGCAAAATTTTTTAATTTTTATTTTACACAAAATTGCTACATAGTTAATCGCTTAACGCACACATTAACTTTTCGCAAAATAATTAATTTGTGGTGTGAAACGTACTTACGAATTTTTTTATACTTGTGTCACTTCGGAAACTATGGAAAGAGTTTCAGTATATCCATGGAACAAGAAACAACCAATTATTAAAACAGTTGGTGTGTCAGCAGCAACTAATAGCATTGCCCAAGGAAAGGAGCTGTATTTGTGCTAGCTTCTTGACTTAAACGGCAATGGCTATGATTCTACTTATTCTGCAACATGTCAAACGTGAACGGGTATACTTGGGATAATATGTTAAGGGATCGATTGGTGGCAGGCTAGGTTTGTATACTCCAGCTATGTTTGCAAATACGTATTTTTTTAATAAAGTTCAGCATCGCCTCCAAACAAATTGTTTGCATAGTTGCTGTTAAGCTGTAGTGACCACATAATAAATATTATTCGTACCTGTATGTTGAAGATTTTTTGGTAGATGTCTTCAGCATGGATGAGCAGTTCCAAGCCGAAGAATGGATGACCAACACGAAAGTAATGTCTTAAATGAAAGAAAAAATTTTAATATACACCGAATTAAAAAAATTAAACAGCTAAATTAAAACATTAATGAATGCTTTACAAAAATATGTAATATTTTTTATGTACATCTTTTCATAATTTTTAATAAAAAAATGAAGAAAAGTGAGTAAAAATATTATTATTACAAATTTTTTTTTGGAATAATCATGACAACGAAAACTTACATTCTTTTAAATACAATTTTTGCCCATTGACATGTTATTACATATACTTCATTTAAACCCTTGTCCCAGCACATGTACCGATAACCGAGTGGTCCAAGGCGTCTGCATACCGACCCTAGGTTCGGAATTTCGATCCCACCGTACTCCAGACGATATTTTGAGCTCTATGAAAATAGAATATAAAAAAGAAACGCCTCTAGCGGCCAACTCTAGAACCAACAGGACGGCCGAGCGAGATTGACACCAGCACCTCTAGCAGTCGAAAGTTGAACGAAGGACAAGTGAAAACAAGATGGCGGACGCCAGTGGCCCACACTAGCAGCAATAAACACCATTACAGGGATCGGTGGTGCACTCCAGCGGACGACGAGATAAATACAGCATGTGGAGTGCATGCGACAGATGCGAAGATGAGTAATTGAGAAACGAGATGGTGGGTGAAAACAAAATAGCAGATGGAAACAAGGTGGCGAGCAAAACAAGATGGCGGGTGTAACATCATCTAAGATGGCTCAATTCAAGATGGTGGCGCGCCTCAGCCCCCCGCCCTTGTCCTCGGAGGAACTATTCGTATCTACCTACTTGCCATTCGGATTATACTTCATTCTTGCAAGTACAGTTACCATGGGAAGACTGACGAGTACGAGGTGATTGGTGAACCCACACAGGATGGGTGGGTGCTGACGTCACTCGGAAACATTTGACGATTATTAACTGGTGGTTGGATGCTCAGGAAACTGAAGCGATGTTATTTATCCTTCAGGTTGGGCGTTGGCAACTTCACATGCCCACATATTACACACGGATGGAAATGAGAGATTTCCTTGTTTGAAAATAAGCGTGTGAATATCCAAGTCACACACCTCTTTCCAGTAGATTGTAATTCCGGTATAGGGCCGGGTAAGTTAGTAAGTTATTTTACCTTCAGCTTGCAGCTCCAGAATTTCTTCGTTAGAACTTGTTAGTATCAATTATTTCACCGAACAAGGTAATTCACTGTCTGGTCGGAAATAACAACAAACTATGCTTATAAGAGGGCTTCAGGCCTACTTGACCCAGTGGTCCTTTTCGCCGTCGGGGGTGATACCTATGTAATGAATTTTGTGGCTGTAACTTAAACGGTTCGGAAATAACAACAAAATATGCTTATAAGTGGACTTATGGCGTACTTGACCCAGCGGTCCTTTTCTTCGTCGGGGGTGATGCCTATGTTACGAATTTTGTGATTATATCTTAAAGGGTTAGGAAATTACAGCCAACTATGCTTATAGGTAGACTTAGGGCATACTTGACCCTGTTGCCCTTTTCGTTGTCGGGGGTGATACCTATGTTATATATTTGGTGGCTATATCTTAAATGGTTAGGAAATTATAGCCAACTATGCTTATAAGTAGGCTTAGGATGTAATTTATGCGCATGTGGTGCGACTCTAGCCTAGTGTACGTGGGCCTGGTTTACTCCATGTCATGTAGGTGAAATGACAGAGCATGAAACTCGTCCCCGCCAGGACACTATGTTAAAGGAGACCAGAAGTAATATGAGAAAACCAAAGTGGAAGGAAACCAGAAGGAATATAGGAAAACCAAGGTGGTAGCAGACGATGGTGATGAGGGAATATCCAAGATGGTTGGCTCGGAAGGCAAGAGAGAGGAAAGGGTGAATGTAAATGAGAGAGACCGGATGGAATATGAGAGAAACCCCCCAAGGTGTAGAATAGACAAGAGAGAGGAGACAGGAAGGAATGAGGGAGTGTGAGAAAATAAAAGAGACCAGAAGTAATATGAGAAAAACTCAAGGGATATAGCAGGTGAGAGAGAATGGGTGTGGGGGAGAGAGACTGGAAGGAATGAGAGAAGTTGCATGACATGGCAATGAACTCGAACCTTCTTCAGACAAGATGGATGGTGCTGGCATGGAATGACAGAGCGTGAATTTCGGGGTAATCCCTCAAACCCTCAACATCTCATCCCCCAAAATGGAGTCACTTAGCCATATTGTGAGGTCATGCTATTTTCGGACTGAGTGACTCATAAGAATTTTGGTAAGGAAAATTTATGCTGGAAATTTNGGGGGGGGGGGGGGAGGTAAAGAAGGGAAAATGGCAACTGCTGGCGAGGAATGACAGAGTGGGATGTTGCCTCGTTACATCATCCAAGATGGCCGTCGGCTCGTCCCCTCGTCCTCGCCAGGGCGCCTGGTGGCGCAGAACTGGCTATTTCTAACTAGTGTCACGTTTATTTATTTCAGCTGCCCAATTTCCTGTACTTAATAGACTGGGATAGTCACATATTTACATACATTTATGACATTTTTTGTCATACTTCTTGAGACATACATACACACTGAAATATTATAGTCAATTCCCTATTACTTCCCATTTCTCTGAAGTTCTGCTAAATTTCTGCTTCCAGGATATTTCTCCGCCTCATGCAAACAAAGCTTAACCGATTCTAGAAAATTACACTAAAGGGACAACAAACCGCATTCCAGCGCACTCAGCGTAATTATATTTTGCATAAGAACTATTTTTTTTCTAGACATTACCAACACATCCATTTGCTTTATGTTTTATTAAATTATAAATAACATATATTTTATATATAAAATACGATTTAAACAAATTTAATTAAAAACAAGATACTTTTATTATAACAGAAATATAAAACGCTTGTGATACTTAACATATGTATATAGGAAGCAACCCATTGAGTGATTTTCCAAAGGTTTGATTTTGAAAAAAATGTGAAGAAACTGCGAATAGATCTACATGTTTATCAAATACTATACTTTTTATATTAAATAGCTACCTACTTTGTTTTTATGCATATATAATTGCAATATACATATACACATTCTTGCATATAAACACATGCATGTTACACACTTATATACAAGTATACATATACACATAAATTGATAAATTAGATTATAAGTTATTGTAAATACGACCATCTTAGAAGGTTTCTAATTCATATAGCTAATTAGATTTTCTTTTACGAAAATAAAAGGAATTTCGTAATAAATAATATTTCAAATATTTTTAAAATTTTGAATGTTTTAAATTTTTTAAATAGCTTTTGGTAATTTTTTTTTTGAGCTGGTTACCTGTATAGCGAGGGCTTTCAGGAAATTTTGCAGTATTATGAGATAACATGCATATAATTTTGGCATTTAGTATTGTAATTGTGGATATTTTGATGGAATTAAAATATGATGTTTCCTTTAGCATATAGCACTTTGTAGTATTGTGAGGGCAAGTAAGTGTTAAAATTTTTAACTCTTTAAATAGGGGCTTGCAAGGACAATTTATTTATACTCCAGAGTGGATTGTATGTTTGAGAAGTATATAGTCAGAATTACCTCTAGGCAACATATCCGTGTTAGTGCATGCATATGGTAGCACATGGAACTTATTTTCTTATATACACTGGAGAGTAAAAAAAACTGGTAAAGGCGTGCGTATGCGAATAATAGAGGTATGGAACCAATCAGAGTAACGCGATGCGGTCGGCAGCGTCTATATAAGATATCAAGCGTCTGGCAAAATTGATAGATCGGCTACTGCTGCTACAATGGCATGTTATCAAGATTCAAGTGAGTTTGAACGTGGTTTCATAGTCGGCGCACGAGAGATGGGACATAGCATCTCCGAGGTAGCGATAAAAGTTGGATTTTTGCGTACGACAATTTCACGAGTGTACCGTGAATATCGGGAATCCGGTGAAACATCAAATCTTTGACATCGCTGCGGCCGGAAAAAAGATCCTGAACGAAAGGGACAAACGACGACTGAAGAGAATCATTAAACGTGACAGACTTGCAACCCCTTCTCAAATTGGCACAGATTTCAATGCTGGGGCATCAACAAGTAACAGCGTGCGGACTAATCAACGGACCATCATTTATATGGGCTTTCGGAGTCGAAGGCCCACTCGTGTACAGTTGTTGACTGCACGACACAAAGCTTTACGCCTCGCCTGGGCCCGCCAACACCGCCATTGGACTGTTGATCACTGGAAACACGTTGCCTGGTCTGACGAGACTCGTTTCCAATTGTATCGGGTGGATGGACGTTTACGGGTATGGAGACATCCTCATGAATCCATGGACCCTACATGTCAACCGGGGACTGTTCAAGCTGGTAGAGGCTGTGTCATGGTATGCATGTGCAGTTGGCGTGAAATGGAACCCCTGATACATCTAGATACAACTCTGACAGGTGACAGATACGTAAGCATCCTGTCCGATCACCTGCACCCATTCACGCCCATTGTGCATTCTGACGGACGTGGACAATTCCAGCAGGACAATGCGACACCCCACACGTCTAGAGTTCTAGAGTTACTACCGAGTGGCTGCAGGAACACCCTTTTGACTTTAGACACTTCCATTGGCCACCTAAATAGTCAGACATGAACGTTATTGAGCATATGTGGGATGCCCTGCAACGTGCTGTTGAGAAGAGATCTCCACCGCCTCGCACTCATTATGGATTTGTGGACTGCCCTGCAGGATTCATGATGAGAATTGCCTCCTGCATAACTTCAGACATAAGTCGAGTCCATGCCACGTCGTCTTGCGGCACTTCTGCATGCTCGCGGGGGCCCTGCACGATATTAGGCAGGTGTACCAGTTTTTTTGGCTCTTCAGTGTTTTTATCTTATGTAATTCTGCCAGGTTAGATTTTCATATATTTGTAGTCTTAAAAATCTTACAATTTCTCTTTTTCAATTTTTTTTGTTGCCAATAGTTATTATGCTTACTGCACTAATTTTGATTTTCGTTCCTGATAAAATAAATTAATATATAGAGGATTTTTCAATATTGAGTATTAACTTGTGGTTATGAAACCGGTTTTCGATTTCAAGAAGTGTTTCAGTTTTGTTGTTTGTTAGGTTTGGTTGGTTTTTTCTGTTATTAGAATATTTGTATTATCTGCAAAGATTATCACTTCACCCTCTTTTATTGATAATAGAAAATCATTGATTAATAATATAAATAAGAGCTGACTCATTATTGAGCCCTGAGGGACCACTATTGTTATAGGGAGTGAATGTGATATCATTTTATCCTCGTGGTTACATAAACGTATGGTTGCCACTTGTTTTCTATTTTGTACTCTCTGTCTAAAGTTACTTGGCAAGATTTTGACAGTACAACGAAAGAAGCATCAATGTTTACTTTACGATTGTGTATCCTTTCTCCCTCATCTGGTGCGTCAATTGGGGCCTGTATAATGAATTTAAATACTGTCAGATAATCCACCTGCCTTTGTAATGCTAAACAACTATTTAGATATTTATATACTAACATCTGTCTAAAAAAATTCTGAGATTATGAAATTTAAAATAGATAACGTTGCAAGAAATGAAATATTTAACTATTCTTTAATTTATTAGAGAAAGCGAATTTGGGTTAACATTTGCGAGACAGTAATTGTAGTTATCACACTTTGGAAATTGCAGCTAATATATTAAGACTGGAAATAAAAGATTTCGGAAACCTTGTTTGACAAAGCAGTTTCATTTACCAACAATCAACTCGGCAACAAATTTTGCAAAGCAGTTATTCTGTTATTGCTGATACTAAATAACTCGAGTTGGAAATATATGGCATGGAATAACGTAAGAATTGCTTAAAAACTACCTGCGTGCGTCCCACTTTCTTCGTTTTATTAATACAGTATAGTAACAAGACGAAAACAAAAAGGAGATGGTTTTCCGGGAAGAAAAGAACATGGCGTGTTATGAACGAAGGCATAACGATTACCGGCCCAAAAGAAATTACAAGTAATCAAAATAGCTATACACGGAAATACATATGTTATTAAAAAAAATTTACTGAGCTTATGGAAAAATAAAACAATTGGTATCCGCTCGTAAATTTGTTATTTTACACAAGAAAGTAATTTATCTGGCTGGTAGTGTTTCGTAAGCCCACTAACAAATGGCATGGCAGGGCATGTTGTGAGGCGAGCGTGTTAAACAAACAGGTAGCAGCAGGGTAGGCTCTTGATCCTGTCTTTTTTAATGTTCATTTTTCTCCTATTACTGGCTCGAAACGACGTGAGTTAAAAATATATTTCATAAAATTATTTTAAAATAAGTCAACGATAATCTGCGATGTTTCGGTAGGCTTTTGGAATTAATATCAAGCATGTATGGATGGCATGGTGAGTGGGGATTCGACGTAAAAAGAACTCTCAATGTTTGGAGTTGCATTTCATTTGAATACGGACTGTTTTTAATTTTAACACTTCAAAATTTCTACTTAAGCAGGAAGTTTAGTTTGTTACACTAACAACAGCTGTTTTGTGAGCATCTAAAATAAAATGAATTAATGAATCTAGGAATGCTTTCTTATACACATATTTTCTGCTTGTGTTATGTGCGTAGGTAGTGCGGTCAGAAAAATCAACATACTATTAATTTTCATTCATTCATGCATCAGCTGATACAGGAGTTTGTAAATTGCACATAGTTTGCTTTGTATACAAGTTGCCACCCACTAACTATCAAGATCTTGCCAAGTTATATGAGACAGAGAGTAAGTTGGATTTTAGCATTTCTAGTGGTATACCCCTAACTATGTAATTTCCTAGTTTCTTTATAAGTATGTAGTGGTCCAAACAAACAAATGCCTTTGTTAGGTCCACAAATATGACAATAGCTTGTTTCTTTTTGTCTAAAGCACTTACTATTTTATCAATATTGATCTAAGTTGCTTGTTCTGTTGATCTGCCTTCCATGAAGCCATTTAGATTTTGTGTCAGTATTTTATTTTTCCTACACGTGTTATAGTTTTTTGGAAATAATCATTTATAGGATTTTTGAAGACGATGTTGAAATAACAACAGATCTGTAGTTGTCCACACAAGTTTCATCACCTCTTTCTAAATATTGGTGTGAATTTTTCTAATTTAAGTCTGTCTGGAAAGATACGACTTGAATTACAGTTGTTTAATAAGTATACCAGAAGGTTTTTTTGTTTGTCATATTTTTGACAACTTTAACGATGTCATTTTCCGTGATCAGAGTAAAAATAGTTATTTATTATGAAAAGCTGCTTTGTTTTTGTTTGCACTTATACTTACAGTTCTGTTCATGTAAATTAGCAGTTTAATTCGCGTGGGTGTGAAAAGTTATTTAACTCATTTGCTATTATTTTGCTATCATTTATAAGATTGCTATTTTCTCTTACTCTTACATTGAACTAATCTTGTATGTTTCATATTAAAAAATAATTTTTTATGTAAATATTTAAAAAATGTTCCTTTAATAAGTCCTTTCCCCTTATAATTAAAAATACAGTGATACTTTTTTTGATTTATCTCTTCTTTCCCCGACATTTTTTAGGGCTCCTACAGGCCTCCTCGCAGGTCACGGACTCCACGGGTACAGCCGTGGCTTCTAACTCCTCTCGACGCACCTGTAGAAACATTAGATACATTGTCCAGATACTCTATCTTCTGAGTGTATTTTTCAAAATTTACGAACAAATTTTTATTCATTGTGTTACAGAAATAGATTCAAGATGAAACCCTAATGCCTAACGAGTAGCCGCAGCTTATTAGGAAAAAAATGCAATTTATATTCATTTCTCTGAACTAGGTGAAAGTTTCCAACGATATGGACTTTTTTTGCAGAGAAAGTTCTACAGCAATGCCAT
>NQII01001405.1:234429-278564 GCA_002778355.1 Clitarchus hookeri
CGATATATTTGTTCCTATAAGGTATTAAAACAAGTTCTGAAATAAATATGTTTCTACAGTAATCTGGCCTAAAATTATTTGGCTTAATTTTAGGCGAAATATTTTTAGGCCAAATGGCGGGTACCCCCTTAGTGGTAATGTCGAAAGCGGTGTAGAAAATGCTCTCGAACATGTGATTCGATCTCCCATAAAATTGTTGAAAAATCAATGGGAAGTCGAAAGTTATTTGCAAAAGTTGTTTGTAATCACCATGGAGAGAACGCGCGTTTTATTTCACACGAAACTACACAACTTGATCGTCTTGTTGACTCGAACTCATTATCAAGACAAAAAAGCATGTTGATTGGCAAAAATGAAAAACTAAAAAACAAATGCGAATTGCTGATGTTAAGGTATGTCAAGGTCACCTGGTGTGTCATCGAAACTTCTAGAACTACTTGATTATTCTTTTTTTTTTGCATCCCAAATGAACGAGTGCGGTAATGAAAAGAAAGAATAATCAAGTAGTTCGAGAAGTTTTGATGACAATCGGCCTATATAGACGAGAAATCTATAATGAAGTTTCAGTTGGGGCTGAGAATTTGAAGAGAAAAATCTTTGGAAAAGCAAGTATGAGAAGGGTAAAAGGAAAAAATATAAATAATCATATTTTAAATAGAAGTCCCAAAAAAAACCGTAAAATAAAAAAGGGAAATATGAAGATACCGGTATTTATAAATATGTTGATATTATACACTGAGGCGACAAAAGTCATGGGATACCTCCTAATATCGTGTCGGACCTCCTTTTGCCCGGCGAATTGCACCAACTCGACATGGCATGGACTCAACAAGTTGTTGGAAGTCCCCGGCAGAAATATTGAGTCATGCTGCCTCTATAGACATCAATAATTGCGAAAGTGTTGCCGGTGCAGGAGTTTGTTCACGAACTGACTTATCGATTATGTCCCCATAAATGTTCGATGGGATTCATTCGGACGACCTTGGTGGCCGAATCATTGGATGGAATTTTCCAGAATGTTCTTCAAACCAATCGCGAACAGTTGTGGCCCGGTGACATGGCGCATTGTCATCCATAAAAATTCCATCGTTGTTTGGGTACATGAAGTCCATGAATGGCTGCAAGTGGTCTCCAAGTAGCTGAACATAACCCTTTCCAGTCAATGATCGGTTCAGTTGGGCCAGAGGACCCAGTCCATTCCATTTAAAAACAGTCCACACCATTATAGAGCCACCACCAGCTTGCACAGTTCCTTGTTGACAACTTGGGTCCATGGATTCGTGGGGTCTGCGCCACACTCGAACCCTACCATCAGCTCTTACCAACTGAAATCGGGACTCATTTGACCAAGCCATGGTTTTCCAGTCGTCTACGGTCCAATCGATATGGTAACGAGCCCAGGAGAGGTGCTGCAGGCGATGTCGTGCTGTTAGTAGAGGCACTCGAGTCGGAGTTCTGCTGGCATAGCCCAGTACAGCCAAAGTTCACCGCACTGTCCTAACGGACACGTCCGTCGTACGTCCCACATTGATATCTGCGGTTATTTCATTCAGTGATGCTTGTCTGTTAACACTGACCATTCTGCGCACACGTCGTTGGTCTCGGTCATTAAGTGCAGGTGTTCGGCCACTGCGTTGTCCATGGTGGGAGGTTATGCCTGAAATTAGGTATTCTTGGCACACTCTTGACACTGTGGATCTCGGAATGTTGAATTCCCTAACCATTTCCGAAATGGAATGTCCCATGCGTCTATCTCCAACTAACATCCCGCGTTCAATGTCTGTTAATTCTCGTCGTGCGGCCATAATTATGTCAGAAACCTTTTCACATGCATCACTTGACTACAAATGAAAGCCCAACCAATGCACTGCCCATTTATACATTTTGTACGCGGTACTGCTGCCAGCTGTATATTTGCATATTGCTATCCCATGACTTTTGTCACCTCTGTGTATAATACAGGTAATCCTAACTAATATTATAAATGCGAAAGTGTGTTTGTTTGTTTGTCCTTCTTTCACGTCGCAACGGAGTAACGGATCGACGTGATTTTTTGTACAGAGATAGTTGAAGGGCCGGGAAGTGACATAGGCTACTTTTTACCCCGAAAAATGTTTCATTCCCTCAGGAATTATTTATATTAAATATAACGCTCGGGGTATAATGCTGCGTCTATGTAAGTGGTTAGTGTGGGACGAAAGCACAATGTCATACAAAAAAGCGATAGAGGCCCTAAACCGAACTCTACAGGATATACGAAACAATACATACATTATGGGATGAATGGTTGTATTACGGGCTGGTGACTTCCGCCAAAATCTACCGGTGATTCAGAGGGACACACCTGCAGATGAAATCAAAGCCTGTTTCAAGTCGTCAAGCTTATGGGCAAATGTCAAGAAATTCAGCTTGACGACAAATATGAGACGGTACCTCTACAATAACGTTGATACAGTACATTATGCTGATACACTATTAAAAATTGGAGATGGGCAGTTAGAAACAGATGCCGAGGGCTGTGTGTCACTAACGGGGGATTTTAGTAATTTGGTGCAGAGTGAAACTGATCTGATTGCTAGCGCTTACCCAGATCTACAAAGAAATATAAATGACGACCAGTGGCTATGAAAAGAGCGATTCTAGCACCAAAAAATAACATCATTAGTGCTCTGTTCTGTGTTTATGATCAATGTCTGTCTACTAACAAATACCGTTATTTCTCCCTATAAGTTTGTTACTATAACCACGCGAGCAACATTCAATGACGAAGTTTTTCACCTTGCACTCATTGAAATTGAAAAGCAAGTGCAGACATGTTCAGGAAAAAGTATAAAGAGCATGGACTTAATTTAAAAAAAAACCTAAGCAATAATTTTGTAGTCCACGCTCTTCTCTTACAAATTATGTTTGCTCTTCAAATGCTCAGCCGCGACTGATGTCTCTTTTCAGATTTCTCATCTATATAGGCAGATGCCAAGGACTTCTGATCAAATCATTATACATTTCAGGGTTGCTAATGTTAATACGAAAAATGTTTTTCTGAAAAGCTATTGGGCAATATTTGGGACATTTTTTTTGTGGTTATGTTGCACTCTGGTGATCAATGAAATTACAGTGGGAATTTTTTTTGGCAGATTGCCAAATATTTACATATATATTGCAAGGGGGTAACGAATATTTACTCCCTTTCCGACATAAATAAAAGGGCAAAAATAAAGATAAAACATTCAAACAAAAAATATGAGCTATATAGAAATGTAAGTCATGCATGGTAAGTTCAGACGAGTTTGTCCGACCTAGTTTTGGCTATTGCATGTTATGTCCGAACACTTAAGTATTGGATTTCAGTTATTACATGATAAAATGTTTGGGACCATGGACAGAGAATTATTCTTTCGGAGTTACTTGGATCAATTCAACGATTGTGTAGAATACTTGACACGTAAATACATCTTAGAATTTTGCCTGTGCTAAAAAAATAAAATTCTTAAGTGCAAACTGATTGGTACTCATGTATTTCTATCTTATTTGCGGTTCCATTACATTTACGTGGACATGTGACATTATCACAATTTGAAAAAAATACAAGTCCTCTAAGTGATCATTTAGAGCTACTATCGCAAATGGAGGTTACCTTGGCGGATGTCCGTCAGGTAAATAAAATGTGGAGAATGAGGGAAATCCAATCATAATACGGAGCATTGCTTTCTAGGTACGAAACTTAAGGATGTTGTTTCTGTAGTTGAGAGAATAGACAAGAAGGGAGATGGGGAGGAAAATATTAAAATAAATCAGGAAGAAGAGCAGATATCTGGTAAAATTGAAACTAAGAAAACTGACGTACATAAGGTGGTGGGTAAGAATAAGGTAATTAGTTATGAGTGCAAGAAAGCGGGCCATATTCGGCGGTTTTGCTCTGTATTACAGGAGCCTGCGAGTAATGAGACAGAGAAACAAGAAGTTACTGATAACTATGAGCCTGCTTTCCTCTACATGAGTGCAAATAAATTTTAGTGAAATTATTAAAAGCTTAAATGGTAGGTAGGCGTTGACGACTTCTTGACAGCATTGTAAGTAGAGATGAATTCAGAAACTTGTGAAACAGTACAGATACATTTATAATACACTAGTGACTTACATGGGATTAAAATTCAGATAACTCGTAAAATTAAGGTAGCATGAAATTAACTGCATCACAGAGTTAGGATTCGGAGCATCAACTTCGTATGTAATCAGTCTAATGTTTTGAATGACAGAGTTCACTAAACTGAAATATTCACATGGCCATCATTTTTAAAATAAGTGTCTGAGCCAACAAAAACACATGAATTTACATGGCCTACCATAATGCTACTTGTGTGAAAAAATTAGGTGGAAATCGGTTCTTTGGTCTCCGAGATATTACATAAAAAAACAATTTTCTTAAATGGGGCTATCTGGCAAAATTGCTTAAATAGAGGCTCTATACACGATGTTTATAATAGTTACTGTCAGCATAAAGAGATTTGATGGAAATTGTTACTTAATTGTTAAATAAATATGCCAAACATATAAAAATAGTTATATGGCCGCCACTTTGAAAATCATTGTCTGACCCCGTGTAAACCATGTAACTTTACATTGCCTTCTGTAGGTGTGCACAATTTGGTGGAAATTAGTTGAATTAATCCAGAAATATTGCAAAATGTTCAATTCACTCACCTGATAATATTTTACAAAAAAATTGGCAAAAAATGATCTCTGTATGCACAAATGATGCTTTTAATTAATATTGTTTGTGTAAAAAATTAGGTTGAATTATGTTGAATAATTTGACAGATAAAACAATCTAATATAAATTATATGTACTAACACCATTAAAACGTGCCTGCCGCACATAATTCACATTAATATTTCATACCCTACTGTAGCAATACTTGCGTGAAATTTGGGTAAGAATCAGTTGATTGGTCCTCGAAATATGGCGTAAAACATCCATTGTTCATGTGATGATCTTCATAAATGGAGAACAAAAGGTTGATGTGTTAGCACATTCGATGATTGTCATAGATACAATATAGAAAGTTGAATGTAAATCTGATAAATAGTTTCATAGAAACAACATACTAAGCAAAAATACTTGTATAGGCGCCATTCAGAAAATAAGAGACTTACACACATAATACATATGAATTAATATGGCCTAACACAGTACAACTTCATCGCCAAATTTGAAAGAAATTGGTGGATTGTTTCCAGAGACATGGTATAAAAACTGTGTTATTTCATGTGGGGCTATACATATTACAAAATGGTAAAATGGCGGAGAAATGAGGCTTTAAAAAGTTAGTTTGGGTGGATATAATTGATACTCTCAGAATACACAGTTAAGTTGAAATTTGTTTTGTAATTTCGTAGATAAAAACTTATGAGCTAAAATGTTTATATGGGCGGGGTTTTGAAAATATATGTGTTTGACCCTTTTAAGTTTATAAGTTTACATGACCTGCCATAGTGCTACTTGATTTCCAAAGTTGATAGATATCGGTTGTTTTTTCGGAGACACCGCGAAATTTTAAATTATAATATGGTATCATTATTCAAAATGGCGGACAAACGACATTTTGTGTAGACATATTTGATGGTTATAATATAAACAGCCAGCATACAAAGTTTCATTGTAATTAATTACACTGTTTCGACAATATAACTTTCAAAACTAAAATAGCTATATGGTGGTCATTTTGATAATAAATGTCTGACATACCTAAAACATATCAGTTAACATCACCTACTGCAGTACTATTTGTTTGCCATATTTGGTAAGAATCGATCCATTTTTTCCCGAGATATGACAAAAAAATTTATTTTTTCGTGTAGCACTATCTTACAAAATTGAGAACAAAAGAGGCTCCGTGTAGACACATTTGATGTTTTTGGTATCTATATATATACTTCCACCATGCAAAGTAAATTTGGAATGGATTAAATGTTTTCGAAGATATAGCACACTATGCTAAAATAGATAGATGGCCGCCATTTTTAAAATAAGTTTCTGATATACTTGAAATGTATTTTTTCATATCAACTGCTGCAGTATTAATTGTTTGCCAAGTTTGGTAGGAACCTGTTAATTGTTACCCGAGATATTACACTAAAACTTTATTAATTCATGTAGCACTATCTTACAAAATGGCTACAATATTGCTGTTTTGTGGCATATACGATGCTTATAATAGATACTGTCAGCGTACAAAATTTGGTTGAAATTGGTTAAATAGTATAGTGGTTATACCAAATAAACAAAAAATATTTTAAAAATAAGTGCCTAATAATGTTTGATTAATTACTTATATTTACCTTGCCTCTCATAGCATTACTTACCTGCCGAATGTGGCGAAAACTGGTTGAGTAGTTTTTGAGATATAATGCAAAATCTTCATTTTTTCATGTGGTGTTATCTTCCAAAATGGCGTACCAATAACAATATTCACCTCCGAATTAAATGCATACACCTTGCTCTGTCAGGATACAAAATTCGATTTAAATCGGTTGGATGGTTTCCGAGATATTTCACCGTAAATTTTAAAATGGTCGCCATTTTGAAAGCAAGTTCCTTGGCAGGGTAGAAAACTATTAAAGTCAGGTGTCTTTAATTAATACTATATGTGTACCGAGTTTGGCAAAAATCGGTTTTCCCATTCAAAAATTGAAAGAGGGACACACATGCCTAGACACACACAACACTATATCATACACACACAGACAGGAAAGTGTTCTCATAAGCCTTTCTTTCCTTCGGAAAGTAGGCTAAAAAGGTTTATATGTTTTTTTTTATGTAAATAAGAAGGACATATTCAGCATTATTGCCCCTCTTTAGAAAACCCAGCAGGCATAAATATTGTACATTACGTAAAGTCTAGGAAATGGGAAGGATTGTTGTTTGTTCCGGTTTAAGTGGGAACGAGTATTACTGGGGCTTTACTTGATTCTGGAGCTTCAACCTCCATCATGAGTATTGCTTGTTGTAACAAGATAATGAGGGGAAGTCCTTTAGGGGCTATAAATGTAAGAAAAGGGCAACAAATTGTGTTTTATATAGGCGATGGAGGGTCGATTATTTCAAATAGTGTAAACCATAAGAAGATAACAATCTTATATAGGACTTGATTCATTATATGATTTTGGGGTTAGATTTCCTGGGAAAAATACAGGAACATGTGGAATTTGACGAGAAGTATTTATAGTTTGGTTTTGCTTCACGTAATAACCTTTCATTAGAAGGAAGGTCAGTGTATGAGAGACAAATCTGGGTATATACTTTGACCATAGAGATAGAAAAAATCAAAGAAGAGTTTTCTGATGTTGTTACTCATAAATTAGGGCACTGTACTCAGTATCCCATAGTTTTGCGATTTAAAGATCAGGGGCTTGTAGTTTTCATGCCATATTGGGTAGCTCCATCGAAGGTGAAAGTTTAGAAAGAATGTATTATCGAATTAAAAAGCCAGGGTGTTGTTGAGGATTCCCAGAGTCTGTTTGCGATTCCAGTGTTTCTTCTGCCAAATAAAACCCACGGAAAGTACAGGTTAATATGCAAGTACCGAAAGATCAATAAGAAAATATAGCTTGACCCTTATCTTATTCTTCGTGTTGATACTGTTTTACAGCATATTGGACAAGCTCGTTAATTTACAATTTTGGATTTGAATTCAGCTTTTTTGCAGAGTGAGTTAGAATCTGATTCGATAGAACCTCTTGCTTTTGTGACCCCTTGGGGATCATAACAGTGGATTGGTCTACCGATGGGAGCAAATTGTGGACCTCAGGCTATGTCTAGGATCCTGTTTAATGTTTTGGGGAAGTATGTTTATGACTTTGTATCCTATATGTTGATGATGTTTACATTTGTAGTAATACGTTCGAAGAGCATTTGGAGCATGCAAGGGAAGTGTTAAAATCACTGCGGGCGGCAGGGCTGACTGTAAATCCGGAAAAAAATTCTTGGGCGGAGACGTATGTCAGATACTTGGGGTTTGTAATTTCTGAAGGCACTCTTATGAGAAATCCCGATAAGGTAATACCGATAGTATCATTTCCGGTGTCTAAGAATTAAAAAGGGATGAGATTTTTGTGGGTATGATAGGATTCTATGCAAGGTTTATTCCTGATTTCGCAACCATAACAGAACCTTTAAATTATCTGAAACAGAAGAATGTGGAGTTTAGTTGGGGCCCCGATCAAAGAAAAGGTTTTAGTCTGTTGAAAGAAAAACTTTCGTCACAACCTGTTTGACACTACCAAACTATTCGGAAAAGTTTATTTTGCATGTTGATGCCAGTTCGTGCTGTGGGTACTGTTCTTAGACAGAGGGTAAACGGAATGCTGGTGCCTGTCGCGTTCGTCACTAAGTTGCTCACTCAGGCAGAACAAAAATACACACAGCATATGAAAAGGAATGTTTAACTTGCTTTTTTGGGATAAAAAAATTTGCTGATTATGTAGAAACCACCACGTTTGATATTTTTTTACTGATAACCAAGCCTTTGATTGGTTATTAACGTCTAATAGATATATAGGTTGGTTGGAAAGGTGGTTAGTACGATTGACGCAATTTAAATTTGATATATATCATGTGAAAGGCGTGAAAAATATAGTCGCTGACTCTTTGTCTCTTATGTTTAATGAGGAAGAGTTTGAACAAAAGGAAAACGAAGGTAGGAAAGGGATGGAGAAGGAATAGTATGACGAGGAGGAGGATAAAGAGTTTTAACAAAGGGAAAGTGAAGGGATGGAGAAGGTATAAACGGATGAGGAGGAGTTTCTTTCTTTAGTATCATGAGAGATGGATTCTGTAAATGTTCTGCAACATTTTCCTAAGCTTTTTAAGGACCCTCTGGTATACCAGCAAACTGATCCCGAGTGTCAGGGAATTATGAAGGAAATTTCATTGCTGAAGGGAGATTTTTGCATGAATTAGGGATTTTTGGGGAAGCAGGCGAAGCGAGGGAAGTTTGTTGTTTTCGTCCCCTCTGATTTGAGATAGATGCTCTTAATGTGTTTTCATTGATGGGTGGGCATTTAAGAAGTGATAAGACATTAGCTAAGATTCAGGATTTGTTTATGTGGCCAGGGTTGAGGACAGAGATTGAGAAATGGGCCCGGGATTGTCAACAGGCAAAGGCTAGAGACACCGAAAGTGAGGGAAAATATGTGTCTATGGTTTCCTCTTTTCCCTGGGAACGGTTGTATCCAAATGTTGTGGGTCCCTTGCCTCGTAGTATTTCAGGGCTTACTTAAATTTTAGTTGGTGTTGATAGTTTCACGAAATTTGTGTTTTTCTTCATCTAAGATCTACTAAGTCAGCTGAATGATGTAAAATCTTGAGTCGGAGATTATTTCTGGTGTTTGGGTATCCACTGTATTTGGATTTAGACAATGCTACTTACTTTTCATCGATGGAAATGAAAGAGTTAATTTTCTCTTGGGGAATAAAGCTAATACAAAACTCTCCTTACCATCCACAGGCAAACCTTGTGGAATGTTATAATATAAATATAAAGGTTGCACTAAGAGCATTCCATGTTGCACTCACAGGAAATGGAACGAGATTTTGAGTCACTTCAGTTTGTGTTTTAACAATGTAATTAGTGTTGTCACTAAATGTACGCCTGCTGAGTTACTTTTTGTTTGAAAACTCTTTCACACTTTGATAAATGCTTGGTATTTGCATACACTCTATTGGGAGTCAGTGGATCCAAAGAATATGGAGGAAGTATGGGATAATGTTACCTTAAATTTGTAGGATTATTATAAAAAGGTTCAAATGCAAGTACAATAAAACATTTGGTATTAGTGGAATCTCATTTTTTGTCTTCAATAGTGGATTATTTTTCTGCTAAATTGGCTCCAAATGGATTCGGTCTTATCAAATAGTTAAGTTTTTGACTCCTGTTACATTATTATCAGAGGATCTAATGAATCCAATGAAGTGACACAAGGTTCATGTAAGTACAGTAAATACATTTTATGAATAGTTTTAGAGTATGTTGGGTATGACGGGCTGAAATGCGTTTTATTTTGTGTTTGACGATGCCTTCTTTAGAGAAGGGGGGAGGGTGACGGAGTCTTGCTCCATCACATGTTTTGGTTTTAATAGTACTTAGAAGTGTAGTGGTATTTTATGTCGCATTTCCGGTCTTATGTACGAATGTGCCAGTGTGTCCCCCCCTCCCTTTTCATGAGCGAGCGCCCGAATCCTGTCGTCGCGCCTGCCTGCAGCACAATACCGGTCACCTGCTTGCAGTCTGAAGTGTGGAAGGTGCCACCAGAAAACATACGAGTAATGTGTTATTGGATTTTAATGACGTCATTTTACTTTTGGTTATTATTGCTGGTTTATGGCGAAAGACTGTGTGGAGGGTTCACGATGCCTGTCCTGACGATTCTTGGCAAGGGGGTGCGCGGGATGGGACGCTGACCGGTATATAATGGAATTTGTTTTGGGAATCGGGGAATTCGTCGTCGAGCGCCCTGAAGGCTTGTTTGGAGAGGCGATAAGGAGGATGCGCGAGGATCATCTCTATGGGCTACGGAGGTTGACTTATTGGTGAGACTTAGTCTGAACGAGTGGATGAGGGATTTCGTTTCTTGATGGTCAGAGTGGGACTGAGTCTCTGAACGAGTGGAAGAGAGGCTTAATTTTTGAAGGAGTGTACAGCAGGACTTTATCTTGAGAAGATTGGATTCGGGACTTAGACTTGTGGGAAACTGAAGTGTACAGTGGGACATATGCGTGGGATGCATGGATCAGGAAATAGTGTGGGTAGGAAGGAAGTAGGATTGAACTTATTATGCTACGTAGTAAGAGATATCGTGATGATCAGGGATGTTGGGATATTTTAAGAGCATGATTGATTGGTTTTATGTTATTGATTGTGATTGTGTAAGAGCACTACCAACAACTCTTGTGGTGCATGGTTATAGCAACACCCTCGGCTCAGGTGGCTGTGTGATCGTGAATGATTGTGAATGTGCATGATCATTACCTGCACCTTATGGGTGTGTTGGTGATGACAATACCCTCGTTTCATGCATGTGGTTGTGTTTGAGGGAGCCAGCACTACCTATACTCTTTGGGTGTATTGGTGAGAGATATACCCTCGGCTCTGATGGATGTGTTGATGTGTTTTGAAAATGGTGAGAGTGTAAAAATAATGTTGACATTTTAACTCTTGTTGGGAGGCTGCTTGGCTGAAAGTCAAAAGGCCTCGATGATCTTCATTATTATATATAGAATGTTTCACAGTGCCCGTATCACTCCTTTATCTCGGAAACAACAAGACTTATATGAATCATCGATTGGTAGAAATTCCATTCCCCCTAACTTACCTAAGGTAGGAGTACGAGGGGTGAGCTTTGAAATTGCAAATGGGAACAGAGGTCGTATAAGGTATCGGTGGATAGATCGTCGAAAAGGAAACAACATTTAATAAGACAGTTGTTTTCTGATGTGCATAGTTTGCACACAATAAAATAAAATAAATAATGTAAGCAAAAGGAAACTATTTTTATTCTTACTACAATCAAATGCATATCAACGAAACATGTTTTTTTGGCGTGAATACATAGTTTACGTACAATCAAAAGGACATCGGATGTACTGTAAGAACCGGTATGGTGTGAGAGAACTACTGTGAAATAGGAACTGGGAACACTCATTCCCACACATCACTCTTCATAAGAGTTTGAAATGTCGACCATTCTGTATCAGACCCAACTCTGCTCTCATTCATACGTCCCCGGTGTCGTGTTGTTTCCGAGAAAAAGGGGTGATATGGGTGCTGTGAATCATCTTGTATTGCTGTGTTTTTAAAAGGCATATGTTCAAAATGTATTGTATAGAGAATTTATAAATGTTTTAATTATGTTTTATACGATATTTAGTCAAAGATTGAGAAAGATTGTAAAATATTGTTGACTTTGAAACAAATTTTTATGTTTGTGAATTGAAAGGCCCTATGAGTATAAAAGAGGACGCGTGGCCGAAAATTAAAAACGGAAAAATAAAAAATTGTTGTTGTGAAATTGTGAGTTCACCCACCCATTTTGGACTAGCATTATAGTAATCAACAAACCACTCTATCTTTTGACTGTTATTGTCTATGGTTTGTTTTCCATGCCTTTCTAATACTTGAAATGTGTGGAAAGTAGGTAGGTGCAAGCTGGGAGGGAAGTGTGTTTATACATATATATATATATATACACATATAAATATCACATAGGAATAAACATAATTATGTATGGAAAAAATTTCAATAATTTTTAAAATTTCTATATACCTACGCTTACAAGTATTTAAAACAATATACCCATATAACATCATATAATAACTTTTTTAATTTATAGGATGTATTTACTGGATGTTTTTACATTACATATTAAAAATATTGTAACATACTTCGGGTGGTGATGTCTGGGATCAAAACAAGCAAAAATGGTCTTATGAATACATGTCATACAAAGCATTGTTATTGAGTTACAGGCGTTTCACATGTTGGTGACACGTATCAGTATTGCCACTTACTGTGTTGTTACGTTTGGTTTGAAGAGGAATGTACCACTCCACAAATGCATTACGACACAAGAGTTTACATATTTTTTGAAATTGTATCTCAGGAGCGAAAATAATTTCCCGTACACAAATGGTACTTGTGTACATTCACATTATCAGCACCATGGGTACACTGCAGGAGTGAGGACAAAGTTCCGCGTGTGTAGGGGGTACTGAACTGAGTAACAGAGACATTGCCACGCAGGCATTGCTGCCCACGGCAGCATCACCTGTGATGTGGCTAATATAAGTCCTTTACCTAAGTAACAACGCATTGTAAGACATATGTTCATATGGAAATTTTTGCTTATTTTGATTTCAGGGATCACGTCTCGAAGTTTGTTACAATAGTTAACACACATCCTTACATATAATTATAAAATTATGTTAAATTTTTTCTATATGTAGTTATGTATATTCCTTTCTGGTATTAGTGTTTTTATATATCTAAATATTCACACATAATGGTATCTGCGTTTTTTAAATTATCCTTTACACTTGACGCGAATGCATATGTGGGCTTTCTCAGAGTGCCCCCATATTTTTTACATTTTAAATATTCATAGGAGAAGGCCTTCTGTGTGCACGAGCTGGGTTCTTCACTGTATAAAGATGCGCTTTTATACAGAAAATGTCACTAGTTCTGACAAAGTGACATGAACATCGATTTTAAAGTGACCGCTCTTTTTGTACTGGAGATTATTCGTTCGTATGAAGGCTTACAAATAATTGTGATGAAAATGCAGTTGAATTCAATTTCTTTATCGTCGAATCGTCTATGATGCCGATACTGCGACAGAGTTCATGCTTTCGGCCACACAGCCCATCGACATGAAAAAAGAGAATGTTTGAGTAACACATATTGTAGAGTATTGCATTGCGGTAACAGTTCTAGGCAGTTCGCTTCTTGAATAGACATGCCAAGGTCTGTAAATATAGTTTTTCTTCTTCTACCAAGAAACATCATGTGTCGACATCGCAACATCGTGTTAATATGCCACATTATATGTTCGCAAAAGGCGAGGGAACTATGGTCAATACAGTGACGGACTGCGTGTCATACAGTCTTTTTGTATGAAATATAAACTTGCTTAACTGGCATATGAACTGGACGTGCTTCGCAAAAATAATGCAGCACCAGTATCTTAACGTATAGGGAGTTCCAGGGATGTTGATGTAGGTTCCTGCCTTATCCGGCTTGCCAGGTTAAGGCGAAAACTGGTGAAATTGCCTGGGCACCATAACTCAGTGAGCATGAGTTAGTGAGATTCGTGTGGTCGACGGCCTGTGGGTCTCTGGAGTCCTCTGTCGATCTGTAGTGCTTATGAATGATGAACTTACCAATAATTGCACATACCTAATGGTTTCATTCTTTATGCTGGCGAGGTTGTAGGCCACATCGCACGCTTTACTTACACTTGTTGCTGCTGCTATAGGGTGCAGCGCCCAAAGTACCCCAAAGGGTAAAGTGAATGAAACACTCGTGGTTATTCAAGATGTTAACTTACTTTTTTTTGATACATATGCACTCACGCTGATTTGTGATAAGTTTATGCGGACCCGGCACTGTGGTCTGCCGGTGACCATTGCTGTTCTATAAGGGCCTAAGCCATGAAAATTAGGCGCAGTTACGCGGTACGCATTAAGTTCAGTTAAATATGACAGGAAGACAGAAGGTCGTACCCTCGGCACGAACTAAGCAAAAGGTTCCGATTACATGAAAGTACTGTTGAATTGAAAGTAATTGCAGCCTAAAATGAACGTGCTGAGGGGGCTGCGTGGAGCGAAACTCCCGTGCTGCCAGCTGGGCCGAGTGCTGAAGTCAGACTAAAATCATGGCGTCGGCTTCCGCTCATCGTAGCCGAAGCCGGGGCCAAAAATTATGTGAAAAATAACATGAATCCTCTTAATGCTAATTAATATGCTACAAAGTACAATTTCATGGTGAACAACATGTTGGCGACATCCCCGTGATTAATTTAGTGTTAATTATGTTTGTGACTGTGACGTCACGGGAAACATGAAGTAAAAACTGTAAGGCCTTGATAGGCAGTCTGCTGTGAAGAAAATACATAATTACCCTTTTAAACATTGAAATAAAATTTACTGGAATAACGGTAAACTGAAAATGCATTTCAGTTTCCGGTAAGTTTCGCAAGTGTATTTCAGTTTCAGGTTTGTTTCGCCAATGGGCGAGTTAAGTGTTCCAACTTAGGTGGGCTGGACGAGTCATTTTTTGAAAATGGGTGTGGGTAGCCACGTTCGTTTAAGGTTTTAATAAAGAAATGAATTTAATTTATTTGGCTACGGCATTTTTGACACTTTGTATTGCTTTGGGATTTTATTCCCCAATGTTTAACCACACTTGGGATCACGTAGCACTGATATCCCAGTCAGCATGCTGGTTGACGTCACGCAGGTGGGAAGGACGCCGGGCGTCGCAGCGCGAGCTGCACCGACGTTCCCTCCGATTTCCGGGGCCCCTGGTGGCTGTGGCTTTCGGGGGGACACCGTGATGGACCGCTTGTTATTTTCCCCCAAAAGTTACATCTTGAGGTAAATAAAGCCAGAGGGTCGCTTGAGTCACGTAATACATGGCGAAGAGGCGGGAGTGTTCCGTTCTCGCTGACCCATACTGACGAACTCGCGGCCGAGTGTCCACTTCGGCCCGGTGTCGGCTAGATGGTGTAAGTGACTGCGGAGGTGCAAGTGGTCACGAGAGCATATGTGGACGCGTGGTTCACGTCAATCTGCAAAGGCGAATACAACCAACGACGCCCCAACTCTCATAATAAAACCAATTTAATGCTGAAAAAAAATGAGGAAGACGATAATGAAGATAGTTTCAGAATGAAGGTGATCGTAATTTTTCTGATATTCTAACATGTTTGCTGCCACTCGTGACCTGAAGAAGACAGAAGACAAGAATGATCTCTACGTATTTTCCGACGACCCGAATTTACTTGTTTATTGTCTCAGACATTTGATTGACCTGCAAGTAGGTGGAGATCTCTCGCAAATTGATATCTTCACATATCGTCGAATTGAAGAAAGTTGCCACATAGAATGAAACCAATGGTGGGTACTGTCATTGATATTGCAAATACATGGAAATGCAAAATTCGAGTGTATGAAATAAGTAAAAATATAAATTTATATATACATAGTAGCTCATGTTTAATTTATTGAACCTTACCCTACTGCTTTCCTGAAAGAGTTATTTTTTCAGTGGCGTATAAAATAGATAGCGAGGATTTGTTTTAAGTAACATTATTGAAAGCAAATACACAAACAGTATTATGGTTTAATCCAAAGCATTATGCCTAAAGACATACCAGTATAAGTGGGCTGATTTCTGTTTGAGGTTTCGTTAATAATGTTTCAATTTGAGGTTTCTTTTTTTATGTATCGATTTGAGTTTTCTTCCTGTATTTTTGTTTTTTTGAGGTTTCATTTTTGAGGTTATATATTTAAGGTTTCTTTTCTAGGTTTTTTAAAAATATTTCTTTTGTGTTTTCTTTTCGATGTTTCTTTTTGAGCTTTCTACTTTTATGGCATCATTTCTTGAGGTTTCGTTTTTGAGGATTATTTTTTGAGGTTTTACTTTTTGATAAGTTTCTTTTTTAGTTTTCTTTTATGAGCTTATTTAAGGTTTCATTTTCAGATTTGTTTTTGAGGTTCCATTTTTCCAGGTTTTGTTTTTTGATGTTTCGTTTTTGGAGGTTTCTTTTAATTTTGAATTTCAGTTCTTGAATTTTAAATTTTGAGGTTTCATTTTGAGGTTTTATTTTGAGGTTTCATTTTGAGGTTTCTTCTTTAAGGTTTCTCTATGAGGTTTCTTTTTTATTTTCCATATTTTTCTTTTTGTTTCTTTTTAATTTTTTTTTTGAGGTTTTGTTTTTAAGATTTTGTTTTTTGTGGTTACAGTTTTTCAGGTTTCGTTTTTGAGGTTTCATTTAAAAGTTTTATTTTGTCATTTCCTTATTAAAGTTTCATTTCGAGGTTTCTTTATGAAATTGTTTTAGGTATTATAAGACATTACTTTTTGAGTTTTATTTTCTGAGGTTTCTTTTTAAGGTTTCCTTTTGAGTTTTTAAGCTTTCTCTTTGAGATTTTCTTTGGGGATTTTAGATTTCTTTTTCGAGGTTTCTTTTGATGTTCATGAGGTTTTTAGTGGTTTATTATTTTGAGGTTTCATTTTGATGTTTGTTATTGTGGTTTCTTTTAGAGACATCATTTTGAGATTTCTTTTTGGGGTTACATTTTAGGGTCCCTTTTCTATGGTTTCGTTTTGAGGTTTATTTTTGAGGTTCCTTTCTTGAGGTTTTTCAGGTGTCTTGTTTTTAGGTTATATTTTTTGAGGTTTTGTTTTTTTGTGGTTTTTTTAGATTTAGTTTTGAGATACTTTTGGCAACTAGTGGGTTGATCATGTCAGTTGGAATGGCCCTTTGTAATGGTTAGCTCTGGTTGAAATGTTTTGCGAAGTATTTACGAAAACTTTAGCAACGAGCTTCCTAGTATGCAACTTTGTTAGGATTGGATAACATCGACTCTTGGTACATATAAGTGGTTTTGTCCATTGTTCTAATCAGTTAGCAGAAGATGGTCTCAGCAGCAGGCAGTCTTGGGTGGATCCAATCTTGGATTCAGTCTTGGGTGGATTAAGTCTTGGGTGCATTCAGTCTTAGGTGGATTCAACATCGGGTGGATTTAGTCTTGTGTGGTTTCAGTCTTGGGTGGATTCAGTCTTTGGTGGATTCGGTCTTAGGAGGAGTCATTATAGGGTGTATTCAGTCTTGGGTGGACTCAGTCTTAGTTGGAGTCACTCTCGGGTGTATTTAATGTTGCATGGGATGTCAGTCGTTGGCTGTTCTGTTTGGTTGGCCTGGTCCGCCTTTATGGCTCTTTCAAATAGTACTTAGGTATGGTACTTTCGTATGATATTTTGTTATTGCATTTTGGTATTGTGTGCTAGTAATGGCCAGTCTGTATAGCTGGTCGGCTGGTCGGCATGATCAGTGATTTTGGTTTGCTGATCTTGATGGTTGTTAGGCTGGTCGGCTGGAATGGACGTTTTGTATGACCAGTTCGGCTTGTTTGTTGGTGTGTTTAGCTGGTATATATTGCACATATTTTTATCTGGTATTGATGACTTATGTGGTTGGCTCATATGTGTGCTTCCCCTGGTATGTCTGGCATGACTAGTTCATATGGCTGGCTAGTATAACAAGTTCATATGGTCGTTTAGTATGGCCATTTAATGTGGTTTGTTGGTATGTTTGAATGTAACTCTATCGATAATTATTGGAAAATATTGGTCGAATAGGCTTACAAATAGTCTAGACCATAGTCAGGTTATCGCGATCATTTAGATTATGATGATGTTGTACATTCCAAGTTTCAAGGGTCTAACCCTAATGGTTTGCGACTAGCATCGACGACAACATAGGAAGTCGAGCTTGAGTCAACGATGATACCACCAAAGACGAAGACGGGATATTGGTCGTAGGGATGCCATTAAACAGACACTTCATATATATACCTATATTCCAAATGCTTGCTGGTCCTAAGTGGTATTAGAAATTTATTGCATTGTTTATACTTTGGTGGGGAAATGTGTGTGTAATTAATTACGAGCACATTTGATAATACTCTGCAGAATTTAATTGAAGACATGGACATAAAATAATAACTTACCAGTCGGAATTATGGAAACATAATGAAATAGAGCGTGATCCATCACCTCTAGCATCAGAATATAAACTGTGGCGAGGGGCAACTTTATTTACATTAACTACTTACCCACACTAGCGCACTCTTGTGGAAAATTGTGTAAACAAAGAGGCAATGGTAAGAGATTTAGCGACGATGAATAATTGGCTTTGTCAATTAAGTAATTTGCAGGTATGGACCACATCGCCATTTGGTAAAGGTCGATAGCACTCTTGCCGACAATAAATTATCTACCACAAAATATTCCAAAAAAGTTTCAAAAATGTGTAGTTAAAATTCAAAAAAATTCAATTTTTTTTTAAAACTTACACGCTGGAGGTTAGGGGCTCAATTATGGTTGGAGCAACAAAGCTCCTGGCACAAATACCAGCAGACGACTGACCATAGCCAATTTTTATTTTTTGTTTATACGGTAAGCATTACCCCATCATTATTTTTCATCGCTTATTTAGGCGGCTCCCCTCCAACCTCTTTATCACAAAAGTAACGCATGTACAGCCCAATGTTTTTCGACATTTGCCCACCTATCTCAGTCTATAAAATCATAGCTAACATACCAACGTCCAAATAAAAAATATCTACACTAAGCAAACCTATCCAAGCATGTCACACAACATACCAACCAGCCATACGATTCACTGTGATGTAAGAAAAAGCAGTCGTACAAACTAATTACACCATCCTGTATAACCCAAGAAAAAATACTCGCCTGTACTAATACACCATATCACCTTCTCAAGCACTTATGCATTTCACATCGACTCATAAAACACAACATTCTTACCATCTATCAAACTAAAATGGTCTAACCTACTAAAGCCCAGAAAAATCAAACCTAGCATCCAAAAGCCCAGAAAAAATTCAAACCTAACCTAACAAAATATGAACTTCCATAGTCCAGATAAAAATCATACTTATGCTTAGCGCACATATTTCCTACATGCATATCATTATTTCAACCACTTAATAAAAATTGAAATGTCCAGACATCAGAAGTACTATTCATTCAGACTGCAGCCAATCGGCACTTCGGGTAATATCTACCTTACACTTACCAAGGAATGGTCGAAGCAAGCAGAATTATAATAAAATTCCAATATAGCCCAAGAGAAAGTCAGACACAAACACATCTACCCAAGCAACCATACATTCCAGGTTAGTCCATGTAACAATCATTCGTAACAACTGTTATAACTAACATAACCGACTGATACAATACCACAAAATGTACCAGCCATAGCATCTTATATGACTGAAAGAAAATCTCAACCATACCACTTAACACACCATTTAATGTTCCATCCATCATACCTCAAGTGTACCAAGCAACTATAGAGTTGAGACCAACCCATAACCTTACACCCATCCCATCCACTCTGAGAAGCGACACCACATATACTCACCACCATTACCACACATTATAACTCAAGCATACCCCAACAATTAAGTCCACACAGGCCTTAGCATAATAAAAAATATATATTATTACCCATACCATCTGTTCTACCGACACCAGACGAATTATACTCACTGCACACTATAACTAAAGCATACTTCGACCATCCAGTCCACACCAGCCTTACCAAAAATTTACCTACTACCCATACAATTAGATCTCCGATAGGTGCCAGAAAAATTTACTTCGCAATACACCACCCAACATACCATACAGTTCACACTCACCATACCAAAAAGTACTTGCTGCCCCTACCACACATCATAGCATACAGCACCAGACAAATATACTAGCCACCATACCACTTAGCATGCTGACCAAACACACAATAAAACATACACTATAAATAATGCATACAAAGCACTTAAACAGTCTAGACCAACCAAGAACAAAAATCATTTCTACCACCTGTCAAACTAACATAACCGACTGGTACTGGAACACACACCCAACATACCAACTAGCCACACTATATCATATAATCCAAGAAAAACTCTGTCATTACCAATAAACCATACCACCCAACTCACCATCTATATCATCTGCCATAACTCAATTGTACCAAGTAACCATAAAGTCAGACCAACTCATAACACTAACACACATACTGATGATAGCTTCTGCTCTACCAGCTGACACTAGCTAAATATACTAGTCACCATACCCCTTATAATACGTAAAAATACAACAGCCATGCCAAGCGAAAATACAGTTCATACCAAGCAAAGTAATTTAAAACAATGCATCACAATCAACTTCTTCCCATACCTCCTACCATACCGACTGACACCAGCCATATACACCGACCACCCTTAACAATCATTTTAACTCAAGCATACCTCATCATTACAGACTCACTGACACATACATACTGACCAAACCATTTTACATACACTGGTAATCTTTAGTCAAATATATTTGAAACCCTTTTACCCTGCATATTAACCATACCACCCATCATAACCCAAGTGTACGACACAACTATACGGTCAAGATAACCCATAATTAAAATGTTCCTAACATCTGACAATCTTTAATTACCAACTAATACTTAGCCACTTAACATACCATCTCCTTTAACCCAAGAAAAACTCACTCATTAAAATCAACCATACAACCCAACTCACCAATCATACCATCCACAATTACTCAAGTGTACCAAGCAACCATACAGGTCAGACAAACCCATAACTCTACCATACCTACTGTCCTATATATCTGGTTTACCAATCGACACCAGTTAAATATACTAGTCACCATACCACCCAATAATACTAAAAAATACACCACCCATGCCTAGCAAAACATGCAACCCACCACATACAAAGCCATTTCAAACACTGCGACTCAATCATCTTCTTTGCATACCGACTGACACCAGCCAAATACCCTTACCGCCCATACCAACAAATTTAAGTCAAACATGTCTTAGCATTAAAGGACTCGCGACATACACACATACAGTCCATACCATTTGACATATACTGTCAATCACAATACAGCTACACCGGAACTATACCACCCAACATTCCAACCATACCATCAATCATAACCCAATTGTACAAAGCAACTTCACAGTCCAGATGAACCCATAACACAAACATATCTACCATCTGCCAAACTATCATAACTGACTGATATCCGGCCTACCAACGTATCATCTGTTATAACCAATGACAAATTCTGTCATATTAATCAACCATATCGGCTCTCAACACCTCGATGTTAAGAGCAGCCAAAATCTCTTCACTGACTCACTCACTAATCATCCATACTATCTACCATAGCTCGAGTTGAGACCAGCACATAACCTAACATCCTTTCGATATGCTCTACCTACCGACACCACATATATTCGCCACCCATACAAATCACTACAACTCAAGCATTCCTCAACCATTCAGTCCACACAGGCCTATCCAAAAATATACCTATTACCCATACTATCAGCTCTACTAACCGGCACCAGAAAAAATACCTTGCAACATACTTCCCAACATACCATACAGACCACACCAACTAAAATATACAAAAAAATCACAACTCTAACGTGTCTGTCATAACATCATTACTAGCAGACAACTGCCAAAAATTCAAGACAAAATAACAGCCTTACAACTATCAACACACTAGAAAAACAAACCAGATGATTACACCAACTATCAATATCAATAACCATGTCGACCGCCATACCTCTAGTATACCAAACGAAAATACCAATAACCCTACCGACCAGCAGTTCTGCACCAACCATAACCTAACAAACTTCAGTCACATCACCCACATAAATTACAAGCAATACACTACAGCAAGCCAAACCAACTACACATTTCATACTGCTCATACAAAACCGATAAAATCACAGCCAACCAAATACCCACAGATCATGCCTAAAATATCAACACCAACAAACCAGCAGATTGTACCAGCCATCCATACCATTAAAAACACCGACCAAACATAGCAGGTACCATCTCTCCAGCTTACCAATCAACATTATCAATCAAAAATACTATTTAATTATACCAGCCATCCGTACCAATAACTGCACCGACAAAACTTACCTCCAGCATACCAAATAATTATTTCGATAACCCCATTGGTACTGAGTATCATACAGATGATAACTTTCACCATAACACTAGCTTACCAACATGTCACCTGAATATATCTGCCAACCACAACGACCACCATACCAGATAACTATACCCACGATATTAACATGAAGTCAATCATATACACTTTTGCCGAAAAAACAATAGCATTCAAACTAAAAGTATCATCAGCCCTAACCCAATCACACTTGAGTCATGCTATTAACAATACAGGTCTAATCAAACACCGACCTCAGACATACATGTCAATCAATCATAACAGTCAAATATATTGACTACCATATCGACTGCCACTTCATTTAACTTCACCAGTTATGCATATATTCATTTTCCCAACCAACAAAATATTTAAATCATAAATTCCAACGAAGCTATCATAACATCTATACCATCAATTTAACCAACTACAACACTCATACAGACTTAGTTCTCATATACCATACAAAATATCATACCATCCAATCATACTAAGCAACCATACCAGCCAAACACTCTGGCTCTTCTCGCACTAACTAAACATTCCATCAAACCATTCCATTCATACAATCTAATCATGTCATTAAACCATTATATCCACAAATCGAAGCTAAACTCTTGTAATACCACCAAACCTACCGAACATGTGATCAGGTCATACCATATTAACATAAAAAATATACATACAATAAAATTAAACTAACTGTTTATCAACCATACATTCAATCAGCAAATACTAAAAAACATTCTAAATAACACTACCATCGAACCAACCATACATTATTATCAGCACTGCTTTGTACAGCATGTGGGCAGCCGGGTCTCCTGTGCCTGTGACTTAAAGGTAAAACAGGAGTAAATTTCAGAGCAACATACAGTGTGCAAAGCGCCCAATGCTAGTTTTTATTCAGCAACAAATCCACATTAGGCATTTTAACCACTTCAGTTGTTAGAGAAATCCATGCTGTGCACACCAGCCAGATCCCATCAAGTCTGAAGCAATATTATAATATGACACTACCGTGCTTTAATTGGCTGCAGTTGAATACAATTCAATATAAGGAGATTACGCTCCTTCCAATCGTGGTGGGTGGGCGTGGATACCAACTCACATACCAACAGCATCGTAGAGAGTTGAATCTGCAAATACCACCTTGATGGGGCCAAGGATACTCCAAATTTTTTGAACGCGCTTCGGAAACGAGTTCTCTTACTAGGCGGACCAGACAGTCGTTCCTTCGTAAGCGAGCATATACTTTTCGAAAATACCTTCTGGGGCCGGCGAGACACTGCTTTGCTTCCCCAAGAGTTACTCGAGCGACAAGAGCCCATCACCAAACCTAGCACTGTGTATCGTGGATGTCCGGTGGGAGCGAATGCCCTCGTTCTCCCCGGCTACTGAGGCCGCACGTGCCACCGTTTCAGCTCTTCAGCTTCTACCACCAGGAGCAACCCTCCAGGCAAATACCCACCTCCAGGCCTCCTCCCAGCGATAGGTTCAACCAATGACACCCAGAGTCCGACCCGCGATCGGCACGGCCAAAGCCCGGGGCTTCACGCCGATCCCCTGGATCCCCACGACTATACAATTCACACTGAGTTTTCTCCCAAAGCACCCCAACTCCTCCAGGATGCCAGACAGTCCCTTCTGCGGAGCTCCGCCACACTGAAATCTACCCGAAGGTCTCAGTTGGGGTTGTGCTCTCGGCTCGCGGGTCATCACCGCAGGCGAATAACATATGCAGCCTCTGGACAATTGAACATTACCTTGTCGTGGCTGATCGCCAGTGCTCTGTGAAGGGCGAGTGCGCCATTAGCCCATTATCGTCCTCACTCTGTCAGCCACGGTTTTTCCACCTTAATTCGAGCCCTGACCTTTCGAGGAGGTGGATATGGACTTGAGCAGCGCTAGGCTATATATTCGCATCGTGGCCTCATTTCAGGGACCGTGTCTTGGCCCACGCAGCAGCACAGGGGCAGACTCTTCCTTAAGGCCAAGAATTCCGCACCGGAGCTTGTCAGCCGGGGCGAAGATCCCACCACCGGACCTAGCAGTGGGCAAGTCTGGAGGTCTAATAGAAAGGTTACACCACTTCACGCCGATCTGCTGTTACACCCAATTAAAGGCCGGTGACCCCTAAGTAGGCCTCCACCAGGGGAATGACCGAACTAGGATAGTCATCCCCGTAGTCACGACTACCCAACCAAATACTCTAAGGGGCGTACTCTATACAGTTTCTACACACCAGGGTCAGCTGCTGGCTTTCACCGAGTGCATTTTCAGCCCTCTCCATCACCTTACACCCATTACAGGTTGGTAGCCCGACCATCAGCCCAGTTCAAACCGGCCCCCCAGGGCCGAATCAACCATACTATCATTTAATACTGATAGACTGACTTACCTTATATTCAAGCCATATATTTCAACCCTCTTTACTATCAATTATACCTCCCACCCGCCCCTCCTGCTAAACAGTCAACCATATAACACTATTTGATGAACAACCTTAACTCAGGACTACTATTCATCCATACAGAGTGCCACACCCATAGCCAATATCGGCAATTTATTTTATCAAAAAAAGAACTAACCTGCCACCAGCCCAACCTACTAAATATCAAAATCACACATTCCAAAACATAGCTACTGTCATTCCAGTAGACCAACCAAGCAAGGCATACCACCAAAATTGGTCAACCAAAGAATAAAAATCACATATTTCAACCATACTCATATGCCATACAAGCAAGACATGCCAACAGGCGAGCAAATCAAATATTACAAGCAAACATTCCAATCATTAATACCTATAGGCCATAACATCACACCATCCAATTACACAGATCTTGCCAACAGACAATACCAGAAAAACCAACCGACCATACAGATATACCATATCTTTCTTCTGATCTTCCAGTCTTTAAATCAAAGTATAAAACAAAGTCGCTTATCCACGTCTGTCTGTGTATTTGCTTAGTACGTCTAAACTACGTATAGGTCAGCACAATGAAAAAACGTTACTAATTAAAAATCAATTATTAAGGTTCTGCAACTTAGAACAAAGTTTCATTTAGAGAACAGAGGACCATCGCTGATATGAATATAATTTTAATTAAATATTCCAACCAGCATAACCACCAATCATAATGAATGCAATATTATCCAACCATATAGTGATATATATCAACCATCACACAATATCCACTGCCATAACATAACCTCTGTCGAGCAACAAACCAAGCAGCTATTCCTACGAAATATTCCAATCAAATATTTTTTCATGCGAAAACTCGTCTACATGAACGAACATTATATCAGACGTTAACAACTGTAAATGTCATTAGAAGAGAACAAGCCATACAAACATGTCATATTAATAGGTCATATCAACATGTAATGCCACTTATTCCACCAGACCAGCAATACCCACAAGTCATATAGTCAGACCATTTGAACCAACCATTCCTAAGGAAATATTCGAACAAAATCTTGACAACAATACCAACATGCCATACCCTTCACATAGACAGATCATACAATAGCTTCATACAGAATATCCTCACCGACGAACCAACCATACCGAAATGTATGAAAAGGTCATGCCATCAGACAAAAATATCAAATGTTACAGCCAAAATAGCACAACCATCAATATTCACAGACCATATCACACAACACAACCAATTTGGACAGATAATACAATCTGACAATACCAGCAAACCTGCCTACCATACAGGCAATGCCTACTAAACATCGAACCAAAATATTACAACCTATCATTCTGACCAACAATACTGGCAGGCCATACTGTCAGAACATACCAATTGTCCATGACTACAAAAATATTGAAAACCAAATACTTATCAACCATACCATTATGTCATACTGGTCGCATAGACAGATCATACAGTAAAAGACACGACCATGTCGCGAGACTATTTCTACCAATATTACTGTTATTTGCCGACTTCCGCACGTGGTGCGGGCACTATGCGCGGATTTATATAAACTAGTCAGCTCTGTGGGGGTGACTCGCCTCGACCCTACCCTCCCTCGCACTTCCACCAAGCAGACCCGCTCGTGCTCCTGTCGCCAGACCGCCGGGAATGATTGACAGCTGACTTAGCTGGCGTCACAGCCCCTCCTCCTTCCTGCTGGAGAAACCGACGACTTTAGAGGGCACACAAGAATGTGGCAACTGGAGAAATTTTTGGGCGATCGCCGGCGAAACTATAAATACAGCCGCAGCTGGACGGTGAGGAGTCTTTGATAGAAGCTAACTGGCTGAGTGCGATAACCGGGCGAAGTCTCTGAAGAGGCTGGACGACGACAGGAGATTGCGAAACGATTGCGGACGAGGAGTTTGTGGTGTGGACGGATGAGAGGTTGTAAAATCTGACGAGTAAAGGCTACTATGCATGAGGGCTTTAGGAGAACTCAAGAACATTGCAGACTGGTGGGATCTGGACTGAACTGAGGTAAGACTGAATGAACATGTGATGCATATTTTATTGTAAATATGGGTACTGTCTAATATGGACATACAATTTGGAAAGTAATTGAATAGTTTCTGATACACTGTTTATTGGGACTCATTTTAGTTTTTGATTACATTAATTACTTTGAGGTAATGTAAATTGTACTGACTGGTATTATTAATTGTAAATAGCAAGATATAGGAATTTATTGTGAGACACTGAGACGAGAGTATTTTATTTGTAATTGTTGTAAATAAATTAGGGAAAATATAGTTAACTGCTTTATTTAGTTTTGACCTCCATCAAACGAACCTGGTTTACCCAATGACTTTGAGAAATTTAACAATACTGAAAACCTACCACCCTCCATATATACCAAAAACATTCCAATTATACAATACAGACGATATAACATTACATTCACATATCTTGCAAAGTATATTAAAATTATTGTTTCTAGTAAATGGTATGCCACACCCATCAGTCATAGCAGTTCGGAGACCAGTCCTTTCGAACCTTTGTTCTTTACACACCGTTAAATAAATAGTTTTGTCATAAGAGCAGCACTGTTTTCTCCATCTAATGTAAGTATAATTGGTTAAGCTATGTGTATAGACATATTCTCCACGCACTATTTCACACAACCAGTGGCTTGTTTCGTTTTCAAGCAGGCACAAACTTATACACCTCGACTACTGCCAAAGTGATACCTGCCGAGACTGAATAACATCTGAGCTTTAACTGAGCGCAAGGAGATGCCTATATANATATATATATATACACACATATTCTGTAGCTAACTACAGGCACCTAGGAAGAGGGAAAACCCTTAATTGATAGCTTACTTACCGAAGGAAAGATAGGATTGTGCAATCACCTGGTTGTATGTCTGGAATGTACGCCCCCACCCCCCCTTAATAACGTTTAAACCTGGCAGCTCAATTTAACCGAACTAGGTCCACCTAGAGTGTTTACTAGACATCAGATTTTTATAGTTTTCAATCATGCTGGGTACTTATTTTCAAAATGGCAGAAACTTTGACCTTTGATTCACTATGTAATATTTTGGGAACCAATTATCCTGTTTAAACCAAATTTAGAACATTGACAGTTAATTATATAAGTATTGTATTTAGAAAGCCATAATGGTATTAACAAACAATTTTGGAAGACAGCAAAAATTGAAAAATAAAGCATTTCCAATACACATCGGTAAACATTTAACTAATTAAAACCAAATTTGGTATGTTGACAGTGCATAATGTAAGCATCGAATTAAGAAAATTCTAACCATACTGGTGTGCCATTTTTTAAGATATCAAAAATTTAAATAATACATTTTTACGTCATATATTGGGAAACATTATACCTCGGTAAATACACAACCGATTCCTGCAAAATTTGGCATATAATTAATACTATTGTATGCCATGTTTATATATGCAATTAAATGGAAAAGGCACTTATTTTTCAAATGGCAGCTACGTAAATATTTTAGGTTTGTTTGTAATTTCTGCCGTACTGTTTGTTCAGTTTCGACAAAACTTGCCATACTGAAATTATCTTTTAAAAGCATCAAACGTGTCAATCCATAGCATATTTTGTACGCCCTTTTGTTAGCAGCGCCCGACGTACTCAACAGTCACTTCAATCAAGTTAACTGAGGAATTGGTGAAAAAAATGTCTGTTTTCTTTCACTTATTTATTCGGTGAAATTTTCCACTAACGTGTTAACGAAGTATACCGCTGATCCCTTATTGATATCATTTTTGATTGGTCTGTTAGTGATCGTACGTAATTAATATCATTTTGCGAGTTAATATGAACATTCAAACTTTAATTTCTATTTCACGTAGTCATCATAGCACTCGGTTTGGAGGTTTAAACTGTATTAAATGTAGCGGAGTAAATTCATTCTTATGTACTATTTGTAGTAACAATCCTAATGTTACCAACTGAACAAAAAACGAAAAGTAATTGCCTAACATTTTAAGCTACTTATTTTTGATTAAATATTTTAATACACATATTTTCCACACCACAGTAAACGACGCCTTGGTAGCTCAATTGGTATAAGGTTACCATCTGGAATCAGATTACTATGGAGCCAAATCTTGGGCAAGGAAATATTTTTTAATTTTTGTGGTACATAAAATAGCATAAAAACAGCCGCAATCGGAAGTATGTTGGTTTGTTGTCATGCAGTTGGCAGTGATGCTTACACAATCTGTGAAATAGTTTCCCTGAAACAACCAGTGCATTTTCGCCCTTTTTAAGTGGAGCTATTTCCACTCATTCAAGTAGTTGCATTTGACCACTGATACTAATTTAGAGTTTGGTGGAAATGTTTTTTTTGGTTCCGAAGCAAAGGCAATAAAAAATTAATTACAGAGTTTACATGATATCTAATTTAATTTTTGTAGAGCGTATACGTAGGCGTACTTTTTCGTCTAACCCTTGCTTTCGGAAAACTGATGTGGGTTTGCTGTGTAAAATTTCTATCAAATTGCACACACGTACCAAATGTCAAATAAATAAATTTAATCAATTTTAATTATTTAGTTTAAAATGTAATACATAAAGACTGCAAACAGTGCATGTATTTACTCTTATAGAGGTTACTTTTCACCAGCTCACAATTCTATATTCACTAACTATGTTAGGAGGGAAGACAGAGGTAGAAGTGGAAGATATAAGTCAAAGAGTGAGAGACTTAGCTTCCCCACTTCCTTTTAGTCAACCCTCAAATTATATTGGACAGAGTGAACTTGTATCAACTCAGGGATCGTGATTTCGAAAGTACGTTTTTAACTCGTACCCCAGATAATATCTTAATGTTAAATGGGCAAGTTAAACGGCTTAAATTAAAAACATAAAAATCCGTCCATGCCATAATTCAGGATTTCCTAAGACAAACAGAAGTAATTTCATGTAGGCAGAGTCTCTGCATCCCAAATATATTTCTAACGATAATTTTGAATTATTTGATGAATACAAATTAATTTGCTGTACTTCAAATTATGCATATGGATGCTGTTGCTGTGTACTATTATATCAGCTTCCATGTAGTAGCTGATTTGTTCCAGTTCTTAAAACACACACGGGATTTCGCTGGTTCTTATCTTGATGATGCCTGATCACAAATACAGCAGTACCAGTTCCTGGTACTTACAAAGAGAACTTTCCAGGTTTTAGCAGTAACAATGCATGCCTATAAGTAACAAACAAGAAGTTACTGATATAGCTAATGAGCCTACTTCCCTCAACATGGGTGCATTCATTTTTAAATAAGTCCTTAACAGATGAGTTAGTAGGTAGAACTTGACTTCTCTTTGAAAGCAATAATATTAGAAATGAAACTTTAAACTTATGCAACAGTAATGAGACAATTGCAAATACTCATCCGTCTTACCCGGGACTTGAACCCAAGAAAACCTCGTACAATAAGATAGCGTGCAATCCACTGCATTACGGAGGTCGGATTCGGAGCATTAAATTCGGATTTATTAAGTCCTATGTTTCCAATGATAGGGTTTACTAACCTAAAATATTAACAGGGCCATCATTCTGAAAATAAGTAACTTAGCCACTTAAAACACGTAAGTTTACATGGCTTTCTGTAGCATTTATGGTATTCATAATTTGGTAAAAATTAGCTTAAATGTTCTAGCGTAAAATTTGGAGGGGATCAGATGATAGGTCCTCGAGATATGTCATAAAAACCACCATAATTTTCGTGTGGCCATCTTCATAAATGGAAGGCAAAAAAGTAATGTAGCAGCACATTCGTTTATTGTAAACGGCCTAAGATACAAAGTTAAGTTCAAACAGGTTACATATTTTCGTAGATATAGCACACAAAAGTGTGCCATACTTTAAAATAATAAATATATTAATATGACCTACCACAGTACATCTTCGCCAAATCAGGTAAAATGGGTTGATTGTTTCCCGAGATGTGAGATAAAAATTATGTATTAATATTATTGGTGGGGCTATCTTACAAAATGTCAGAGAAATGAGGCTCTGCATAGACAAATTTGATGGTTGTAAAATGTACTGCCAGCTTACAAAGTTAAGATGGAATTTTGTTTTTTTAATAGAATATACTGAGCTGAAATATTTATATAGCCACTTTTTTGAAAATAAGTGTCCGACCTACTTAAAACGTACCAGTTTACACCACCTGTTGCAGTACTATTTGTTTGCGAAATTTGGCAGGAATCTGCCAATTGTTTCATGAGATGTAACATAAAAACCTTATTTATTCAGATGGCGCTATCTTACAAAATGGAGGACAAAAATACTCCGCGTATATACAGTTGATAGTTGTAACATTTACTGTCAGCATACAAAGTTAAGTGGTAATTGATTACATAGTTTCGATGATATAGTATTCCAAGCTAAAATTGCTATAAGGCCGCCATTTTTAAAATAAGTGTCTGACATGCTTAAAACATACCACTTAATATTATCTGCCTCAGTACTACTTGTTTACCAAATTTGATACGAATCTATCAATTGTTTCTTGAGATATGACACATAAAATTATTTATTTGCATAGGATTATTTTTCTAAATGGCGGAGAAAAGATGCTCCATGTAGATACAGTTGATAGTCGTAATATATGCTGTCACAATATAACGATAAGTTGGATATGATTACACAGTTTCGAAACCATGTATTCCTAATCAATTTCTATTTAATTATATATGCTGGCAGTATTTATTACAACTATAAGATGCGTCTACACATGGCATATTTTGTCCGTCGTTTTGAAAGACGTGTTACATGAAAAAAAAAGTTTTTAAGTAATACCTCAGGAAACCATTGCCAAATTCCTACAAAATTTGGGAAACTATTTGCACTGCAGCAAGTGGTGTAAATTGCTAAGTTTTAAGTATCCCCGGCACTTATATTCAAAATTGTGACTATATAAATGTTTTAACTCATTATATTTATTAACGAATGAAATTTCAACTTAACTTTGTATGCTGCCAGTATCAATTATAACCATACAATTTGTCTATACAGAGCCTTATTTCTCTGCCATTTTGTAAGTTTGCCTGAAAATAACAATTAAGTTTTTATGTCATATCTAGAGAAACAATTAACCAAGTCTTACCAAAGTTGGCGAAGGAGTTGTATTGAGGTAGGCCATATAACAGTATGTATGTTTAAGTGTTACATATAGTTTTTTCAGAACGGCGGCTATAAAATAATTTTAGCTTATTGTGCTATATCTACGAAACTATGTAATCTATTTTAGCTTTACTTTTTATACTGGCAGTATACAATCATCGAATGTGCTAATACATACAATTTTTGTCTTCCATTTATGAAGATCGTCACATGAAAAATATAGAGATTTTATGCCATATCTCAGTGACCAATGAACCGATTTTCACAAAATTCTTTACTCGGCTAGGTAGTACTATGGTAGGCCATGTAAATTTATATATTTTAAGCGGCTCATTTACTTATTTTCGAAATGACGGTCCTGTAAATGCTTTGGGTTAGTAAATCGTATCATTTGAAACATTAGACTGATTAAATTCGAAGTTGATACTGGAATCCGGCTTCCATAATTAATTTTATTACACACTAACTTATGTTACGAGGTTTTCAGGGTTAGAGTCCCGAGTAAGGCACGTATGTATTTGTAATTGTCTCACTACTGTTGCATATGAATCTGGTTTGAATCTCTAATGATATTGCTTTCAACGAGACAAGTACTACGTACCAACTTAGCTTTTAAGAAATTGTTTAAAAATTAATTGCACCCATGTTGAGGAAAGTAAACTCATTAGTTGTATCAGTAACTTCTTGTTTAAGCATTATATCATCATTGGACGAGTTAAGAAATCTTTTCATTTTACAAAATAATACAAAAGTTAAATGAAATTACATTTTTACCCAAAAAGAATTTTCCGTTTCCAGTAGAAATACATATGCAACATAGTATGTAATGCAAAAATGAGTTCTTGAATTAATGTAGTTGGAGTCGGAGAAGCTATGTTTTATCCTACTCCAACTCCACCAAAATTGCTTTAACTTCTACTCCGACTACACAGCTCTGCATTTGACATAATTAGTACTGATATAATTGTACAATTAACTAACATGGACATTTACTTAATTTATTGCAGACATAATTTTTCTGTGTGAAAACTGGATATGAATATGGTGCCTTGTCATAAAAACGACTGTGAAGCAACAAGTACATTAAAGTTTTTATTATCATATTTGAAGCTACCAGGAAGAAATACATAACAGCTTATGAATGGAATGGTGTGGTTACACGAAGTAGTGCTCGTTTCCAGACATTGCCACAACAGCTTAAATGCTTTGTATTTTACTGCTCTACATAGTGCCATTAACACAAAAACGCTGAATTCTATGTAATGAGAATGGAAAATTGTAGACAATATAAGCACAAAATTTTGAATATAAAATATTAAATTTCTATGTATATAATAATAACTTAAATTAACTTCGTGCTCCAAAATCTATCTATTATAATGAATGTAAAAACTCACAAGATTTTCTACCACATTTAAAATATACAGTTTGTCAGGCAGTTCTAGTCTTGAAATAATCAGTAGACAATTGCATCCCTGTGCGATATTGTTTTATGCTTGCCTACTTTAGTGAAACAATTCTGTACATACCTAAGACATATTATTCCCATATCTTGTGTTTTTGTTTCATTGGATAAATGAAAGAAAAAATATTGTAACATACACCCTTAGATATTCTCCATTTTAACAACTGTATTTTTTTTTTTTGCTTTCCTTTGTGTTTGGTTTTTAGACGCGTGATTCCCTGATTAAAAAATAGCCAGCATGTAGAAGAAATTATATGTAAATAGTGCAAATTTTTTAACCATGTCAAACATAAGATTTATTGGGCTTTTAATACACGTCTGTTAAAATTATGAATAAATACGAGTGCATACATGTTATAACTACCTTAGTTCATGATACAAAATGTTAATTTCCCATATTAGTCCCAGAAATTTTGCATAAAAGTGTGCGTGTGTGTTTGAGGAGTGGTGAGGTGATGTGGGGTGTGAGGGAATGGTAAAGATTAAAATGTGTTTTTGTGCAGTAAACCTGTTATTATTTATTTTTGTTCCTTTACTTTGTTTTATTTCTGTGCTTGATGTGTTGCTACTAAGTCACATTTTATTTCTATGCATTACCATATTCTGTAACAATCCATAGCTAAATGAAATTGTATTTTGTTAAGTTAAGTTATCCTAGCATAAAAAATAATTGAACTTGAAAATAACGAACATGGTCATCCTGACTAATTAAGGAAAAGTATCGATTTTATCATTACTTGCTCCTGTTGTGTGGTGGCAAGGTGTTCTCTTAAAGTGCATGCAAAATTGCGCTTGCGACTTGCATGCAACATTTCCCCTGCGAAGTGCACACAACGTTGCCTTTGCGACAATCACACTATATTGTTCCTGCAATATACATACAATGTTGCCCTTAAGAAGTTACTTGCCTACACTACAAAATTTTTTTTGTACTTTTACAAAAAAATGTTTGTAAACTAGTTGCTATAAATTAAGGCAACCTACAATTAAATCTTTGTTAACTTTGCAAAAATTTCTTGAAAATTGTACAAGATATGTTCAGTATGACGTATTACCCCCCCCCTCCCCTCTTATTCCACTAAGCCCGAACCTAACACGTGTACACTTTGACGGGTTGCTGTCGCAACCGGAGTGGGGAGAATGTGGCTTGACTAAGGGTACTGCAGGTTTTATGTCATGTGAGAGGTTATTAAATGTGGGCGCCAGCTACTGGACAGCATGAGAAAAGGGATGGAGTGGGCCGTGTGCCCAAGTCGTTGCTCCTGCAGTCCCCTGTTGCACTGCTGGTGAAGAAGTTCCTTAAGTAAACCAGTTATGCATATCTACTGAGAGTGTTGGCCCTGCCATAACACCAGTAAAGCTGTTTTACAGGCCACCCTAAACGTCTTATAACATTGTGTTACATAGTGTGGTAGTTTACGTATGTTTTACACAGGAGGCAGCAAATATGGTTACGAAGTGCCATAAAATAAATACACTGAAGTGTTATTATGGTAGTCTCATGCTAAATACTCTTGTCCTCTTGTCTGAGGCACTTACACAGTGTGACAGTTCTAGCATGTCACGAGCCTAAGCAGACTTAACAAGGTACACTGCTTTCACACAAAGAAAATTACAAGTAGGTTAAGTCCACAGTGTAAGAATCTGTTGGTTTAAGAGGTGGCAATATCCCTGGACGAAAGAAAATAAATATGACATCATGCTCCAATTAAAAGAGTGAAAAATTATTGAATTTAACTATTACATAATAGAAGGTTGTACATCCGGGAACGGCATTGACGGCACAACCCCCACGATGTCAGACAAATCATCATGGCACGAGCCCTCTCGGAAGTCGGCCAGGCTCGTGCCAAGAGTGCAAATAAATTGCAAAACACTTTGAAATACAAAAACTATTACATACACACTCATACTCTTGACATTGCAATACATAAAACCCTTTAAAATTAACTGCATAAATAAATATAACTGACAAAAATTAAAGTTTGTATGATAAACTTCATAGTACTGTGACGTACGCTGAATCCCTCCTCCCTTAACCTGTTCGTCCCGCCGCCACTACGCAGCGGCGATGTGCCCTCTACTGAGGAATCGCAGTGCCCCAAATGCAGGAAGTCACTGTCTCCTACTCCAGAGCCTGCATGGCGTGTTGGAATTGCACCCCACCAGCATACATTCATAACACCATCAGAATCATGAGGTGTTATGTGCCTTCATGCCCTCAAGAGGTAACTTTTGAGGGCGTGATAATTCAGGCTTGCTTATTATGTCAAGAAGAGCCCCCAGTATAAACACTGTGGAGAAATGAATTCCGCAAGTGGGACATAGTGTTTCCCAGACACCAGTTACCTCTGGTGTGCCCCCTTCAGTCGGTGTTTACACATCAGTGCATGTGTTGTGTGCGAAGTACGGGCATGTAGAATGTGCAGGGAAAAATCTGATATATTAAACCACTGCACAAAAATGCAAAAAAAAAAAAAAAATTATAATAAGGGAGCAATTAAATAGCTTTGTTTGTGTCACAATCGAGCATGGATATTCTACACCCCTTCTCAGGAGAAGTTGACTCGTCCATGACGAACCACACTTTTGCCACACCCAAATCCTAGAAATTTAGGAGATACGTATTTAACAAAAAGTGTCTTAATTATTGTAGTTTCAATGTGTATTGTGATCCAACAAGCAAGGGACTTGGAAAGACAGCTCCGACTGCAATAATATATACATTACTCCACAACAATATTGCCAACCTGTAATTTTCACAAGTGTTATTTGTTTGTTTAGTCTATAGAAAATGTTTTTATGCCTTTTTTCCAAGTGCCAATAGTATGTGTTAAATTGTTTGTTTCTTAAAAATGTGTTTCTATTGACTACATACTTGGAGCGAACCCACCAGCACCTCCAAGCGAGTCCGTGCCATGTTAGTCAGTTTGGCTCAGTGCACATTAGGAGGAGGATGTATGTTTCCATCGTTCCCGGATCTGCAACCTTTTAATATATTATCATGTAGTTTGCAATAGTCAATAATACTTTGAATTGTAACTTAATGTCTTTTCTTGTTTTCCTTCAACCGGGAACAGTGCCACCTCCAACCCCATTGGTTCTTGCACCAGGGACTTAATCACCAAGTAATTACTTTGTAAAAGGCCATGTGTCTTGCTTGATATGTGCAGGCTGGTGATGTGCCTTGCCAGTCACAAAGTGTAAGTGCCTCAAACGAGGGCTTTTTTTAATGAATAAAAATGCCATATCATAACTCTGTGTTTTTATTTCATGACTGGTCCCTTAACGACCATATAATTCGGCATATTGTGTCAAAACTAATCACGTATGTAACCATATATATAATGTCATCATGGCTTACAGTGTTATTGCGGGTGTGAGATGGCCTGGCTTTACTGGCATGCTGAGGTGTCAACATCCACATTAGGTAGACATAATTGGTTTACTCAAGCAACATCATCATCAGTGGCACAATGGGGGATCCACAGGAGCAGTAACGAGGACCAATGGCCCACTACCTCCCTGTTCTCTTGCTCTCCAATAGCATATACTTACCCACTATTTCTTTTAACATTACTGAAAACTTACAACACGTAAGTTCCACCACATTTTTCCTTGCTCCTGAGACCATGACATCCCCTCAAGTCAGGCACTTCCGTGTGGCCTATTTCCTTCCGAAAAGCATGAGTGCCTAACCATTACCGGAGACACACTCCTGACATCAATTGTTGTTCTTCCACTTGACTAAAATTCTTTTAACTTTTCCTGTTTGTTTATATAAATTTAAATTCCCATAATTTTATGTCTAACCTAAGCACAAAGTCTCTCCTTATTATCGGAATTGCAATTTTATGTGAGAATTTTCTGTGCAAAACCTGTATCTTTTTCGGCCAGAACTTAAAAATCCTTGTAATTTCCTGCACCCTTAAAAATTCAGATTTACTATCGCAAGGGAGTGGTGCCAGAATTCTGCACCAGAACAGGAAAGTAAGTCAACATGGAGACCACCAGAAAGATTAGCCACCCTGATAACGGGACAGATCGCTGCCATCTTGTGGGATCACTATCACCCCTCTTTCTCTCCAAGCTGAACGAGACAGGGAAGTGGCAGCTGGCAGTGTGTGTGGGCATGCATGATGGACACAACCATTCCATCGACTCGGGCAGGTCACCCCTCCCACATGTGGCATACTTCCAATGGCATAGTAAAATGTTTGGGCTCGAAGTATTTGCGTTCACTATCATACCCAGATACCATTACACTTGTGCAATTACAAACCAGCACCTGTCAGTGTGACAACCCTGTAGAAGCACGAAGACTATGCGAGGACATTGCAAACATAAAAATGGAACTGTGTACCACTGCATTGTCACATAACACCAGAGGCAGAAAGGCTGAATTTTGTGATCGTTGCATGACATTTCGACAGGTCTGGGGTGCCATCTACCATGGAACTGATGAAGTGTACTTAAAGTTTGCCGGGAGTGTAAACATTGCAACAGCACAAGCAAAATTTAGGTGAACAATTGAAAAATTCAGTAATGTTTATTGGTGCGACGGACTTAGTCAAGACACCCTTGCTTGCACTCGATGTCATCGAGTGCGAGTGCACCATGACAAGTGCACGACACAGTAGGAACTTGTCACAGTGAACTCAGAACATTTTTTCAGTGTGCATGGTGTCAAATACCGCCACACTCTGTCTCTTTCTCTGCAACAGCTCAGCCTGCTACCTTCTACTGCCAACTTCAGCTGATCGGAACCATGCCAACAGAACCACTGTAGAGGTACAACCTCTAAACTGACATGTTGTGAAATCTGTGGTCTAAGGGCCTATCGCCAGTGCATCACTGATAGTAAATGGTGTGATTCCGAAAGGAGCCTTGCCAACCGCCTCTCCTGTGGTGAATTCCACTCCCATACTCTGAATAATCACGAGACAGAATGCTGCCTTGTCTACAGCTATATTAACAATAACACATCCACGTACTTCCTCTACAGTGGCACCTACCTCTACTCTGGCATGCTTCCAGTTATTGCCAATCTTTGTGGGCCTACCCACAGAAGATTCTGTGGCCTTCCTGCATGACTACACCAGCATATTGCAGTGATATGGCATGGCGGAAGAAGACTGGCCAAATGGTGTTAGTGTCAGACTGAGTGGTGACACAAAATAATTTGGGGGAGGGAGCGGAATAGCACACTATGGTATTACATTGGAGGAAAGTAGTTTTAAATAGGGCATTCGAAGACAGCGTCACGGCAGGGATGCGGAATTCAGAAGCTTGGTAAGGAATGACAAGCCTCATGCGTTTGCATTCTTCTTCGGGGGCGGCCATCTTGGCAGCCAGTGCCAAAATGTGCAAAAATTTGCAAAAAAAATTTCTAAAAATTTCTTTTCAAATAATTATTTTTTCACAAAATAAATTTTCAAAAATTTATTTTTCAAAATTAACATTTTGAAAATTTTGATTTAATATTTCAAAATATTGATTACATATTTCAAAATATTGATTAAAATTTTGAAAAGTTCAAAAAAAATATTTTTTCTTGCGCATTCTCTGGTGGCCATGTTGGTTCATGGAGGCTCCATAAGCCGATGCCAAGGGGTCAGCCATGTTGGTTGTGGCTCCCGAATACGATGCTGTTAAGTCATGCACTGGCATTCAAGGGGGGGTCGAGGTGATGCAATGGGTAGAGCGCAACTCCACGCTCTTGCATTCACGCACCGACAGCGGCGACTCCCAACAGAGAGCTTCGGGGACATCACACTCATGAATTTCCAAAGGAAGGGTGCCGCGGTGAAATAATGGGTAGAGTGCAACTTCATGCTCTCGCTTTCACGCACCTATGGCAGCATCTCCCAACAGAGACGCAGCCAGGTCATAGCTTCGGGACATCATGTAGTCCAATGGAAGGGTGCCGCGGTGAAGTAATGGGTAGAGCACAAATTCACGCGCTCGCATTCCCAAAACTTCTCAGGGAGTGCAACAGCAGCTCCCAAGAGACATGCCAGCTATGCGCTAGAGTCTTGCACGTGTGTGTTAACCCCCTGCCCCACAAGAGAGACAAAATATTATATATATACATATATAAGTCCTACCATCACGTGTGTTAACCCCGTCCCATTCCAGGCTCCGACACCCGCTCCACGAGAGAGAGACAAAAATATTATACACACATATATATATATCCTACAATCACACACACCCTCCCCCCTCCTAGCAGCAGCATACTTACATACACGTGCGATCGCGCCCACATTCAAGAGCGAAGTGGCAGGCAACGTCACACAACCTGTACATAACAGAGATGACCCAGGGACAAAAAAAACTCACATAAATATTATAAATATTAGCGATTAACCGATTTGCATATCAGTTCGATGGATATCGTGCCGCAGACAACCACACTTCCTGTCCGCATCAGTGACGTCAACGAAGATGATACTAATGTTTTTAAATTACAGCATGGAAAGTTATTACTGGACACCGTACGAGGAATCATAGCGGGACCGAGCAACTGCGGGAAAACTTGCCTCCTCATTAGTGTATTAGAAGAACCCAATGGTCTGCGGTTAAAAAACGTATATCTATACTCTAATTCATCAGCCAAAGTACGTACGACTAGCGCAAATACTACAAGCAGTTGCAGGCCTCCATTACTTTCCATTTAGTGACAACGATGCGGTGGTGCAGCCAAGCAAGGTGTTACCGAACTTGGTGTTTATTTTTGACGACGTAGCATGTGAGAAACAGGCGACCATGCAGCAGTATTTCAGCATGGGATGTCATGTAGCAGTTGATTCTATTTACATATGCCAAACGTATTCACGAATGCCTAAACAGCTTCTATGTGACAATGCGAATTTCCTAGTCCTATTTCGCATGGACGACCTGAATTTATGCCACATCTACTCGGACCATGTTAACACCGACATGACATTCGACAAATTTAAAGACCTGTGAGTATATTGCTGGCGCGAACCTCATGGGTTTCTAGTTATAGCAAAATATTTTCCACTTGAAAAGGGACGGTACCGTAAAGGTTTCGATCAGTTCATTATAGTACATCAGTGAAGTATGAGCTACTCAGTATCCAAGTTCGGCCATAGCGGTCTTAAGCGGATGCCGGAAAGCTGTATTATATCTACTAACTACGGGAACTGTAGTTTCGGGGGAAAACAAGCAAAGAATTTAGGCGGAGCGAAACACGACGGTGACACCACGAACGTATCCTTCGTCCGCAGTGTTACTTCGGAGGCGTAGCGGCCAGTGGCGACATTTCAAACCAGTATTGAGATGCAGTTGCGCACAGTACTTGCAGGTATGGCTCGAATGTGGGTGGTGGCCACACTACAAACCAGTATTGAGATGCATTTGCGCACATTATTGTCCGGTATGGCTCGAATCACGGCCTTAGAGAGAGCTCAGTGCAGTGTGGGAGAGCGAATAGCCAGCAGTGTGCATACGACTGTGTCAAGCGAATTACGCCCATTGGCCGATGATATTAAGCAACTGGCTGAGGTGGGAGGGAAGCTCGCCACAGTGGAAGGTCGCCTCTTCGATACCAATATACTTACCACGAACATAGATTTAAGGCTCGGCACGTTAACAGATAAGGTATTCCACCTGACCATTGTCACAACCGGGGACGCGCTCGACGTCGTGTAAGGTAGGCTGACTGGCACCACAAACATACTGTCCACCAATATGGAGGCACAGCTGCACAAACTATCCGATGATGTACTTAAACTGAACGTGTTAGGAGCTAGAATATCGGCAGTGGAGAAGAAAATCTCTGACGTGGGACATGGGAGAGCAAGGGAGCGCTAGAGTTCTAGCAGGCCTTACTGCATTACTGGACGGACACCTTAATGTAAAGACTGAGTGCGTGGTACCCCCAAAGCTGGAATCAAATCTCATAGCCATGGAAGGCCACCTGTTCGCCAACACGAACGTACTATACACCAAGCTGGACGCCCAGCTGAGCAACGTAGCCAGCGAGGTAGGGAAACTTGGCACTTTAGGTGTGAGTTCGCAGCTATGGAGAAGAAAATGAACGATGTAAGCAATCAAGTTAGCAGTCTCACCAAGTAACTAGGCAGTCACCTTAATGACACGACCACACTGGAAGCAATAAGTAAGAAGCTAGACACCAACCTAGGTACCATCAGTACGGTGTCCCTCACTACAACAAAACATTTTCAGACTCTGACAAATAACATGCAAAGCGTAGTAGCATGCAAGCTGCCTGCAGTAGAGGCACAACTGGTAGATTTAGGCGACCACATTGACTACAGGTCCCTTACGACCCTTGCTGCTACATTGAGCAATAATCTGCGTATAGCAACCGAGAGCACTGACAAACTGAGTGGTGTGGACGCCAAGCTGACAGCAGTCGAGACACAACTAGCGCTTTTCGACATTAAGAGGTTTACAATCCTGTCCTCGAAACTAGACGAACACTTTAATGCTTCAGGCGCAGGTTCGGCTATGCTAACCACATTATGTACGCAGCTGGAGAGCATAGGCAGCTTAGAGACGAATCTCAGCAAGATATTGGAAGGGATGACGAATAAGCTTAGTACAAATCTGCTCGAAGAACTCGACATCCGAAATCGAACAGTTAGTACGGGACTTGCAGATCTAGAGGAACTAATCCGCCACAGAATTGTTCGTAACTTAAACGATATGCGCACGGATGAGGAAAAATGGGCGCATTGCGAGCATGTGCGTACCGCAGTGCTTCAGAAACTTAATACATTCCAAGATAAAATAGTCAATTTGATTACATGTAGAGCCATTGTCTAATATATATATATATATATATATATATATATATATATATATATAGTACGAACAAGTCACTTTAAATCTTAGTATAATGTCTGCAGCTGTCGAGGATTTACACTGCGTCGTTGCAAGCATTCATGATAAGTACCTACAAGCAAAATGCGCTCGTATGGAGCGGGACGCAGTATTGGATGAAGCCTTCCACCCTATCACATCCCGGCAGGACACTATAAAGGAGCAACCAGTTCCCCCTATCGCTAGTGTGAAGACCGAGCCGGACATCAAACTAAAGCCACTTCCGGAGGGCAATGGCTAAGATGATGATGACGAGATATCCTTGGCCGAATTGAAATGTAAGAAAAAGGTAGGTTCCCGCCCGGACACTGTTTGTACTTATCTCACTTCCTATACGACTCGCTTTAACGATGTGATCTACGGTGTATATATGCCGAACAAAAAATGGTATCTCGGGAATAAGCATATTTATTTTCTACCCAACAATTGTATACATATTGACAATCAAACCATACACGCAGTGCCAGGCCTCTACGAGCTGTTATTCAAACACAGACCTGGCGAGTATTCACGAGAAGCTCTCCACCAATACCAGAAATTACTTAAACTCACGAGCGCGCATTTAACCGATAATGATGTAAGTGCCAATACATATAAGGACGAGGTCCACCCGAAATTTGACATTATTGCCGAGTTGTTTCCCGATGTGGGCCTAGCCAGTGGTTCGGGACTGACTTCGAAGCTTGATGGAGGCAGCCAGCTCGAGTATGTTTATTGGGACAATGAGAATGAACTCGTATCCAGATTACGTCTACTCGTAGCATCTCAACAAGCAGGTAATCAGTCACACACAAACGAGATTGTCAATATCGTAGAGGAACTTCGGGAAGGTGGATACGTCTACTGAAAATGTCACGTGCGGCGATCGCAGCCGAGATTCACAGGCCAGCAAGAAGAAATTTCCGCAGAAGGAAGGTGCTCGTGTTTGGACTCGGCGATTTGTATCAAGCCGACCTGGTGGAAATGATCCTGTATGCTTCTGTGAATAAGAGGTATAGATACATGCTAACCATAATTAATTGTTTCAGCAAATATGCGTGGGCTGTCCCGGTTCTCCGAAAAAGCGGGGCGGACGTTGCCAAAGCTATGAAAACGGTCTTAAGCGATAAGGGACGGTCTAAGAGTATGCAGACTGATTTAGGTAGGGAATTTTACAATAAAGCTTTCCATTCTCTCATGTATGAGAACAAACTTAACCACTACAGCACCCATGGCGAAAAAAATGCTTCAATTATTGAGAGATTCAATCGAATATGAAAAGCAAATATGTGGCGTGAATTCTCAGCGCGAGGAAAGTATTTGTGGCTGGATATGTTATCTCGCCTAATTACCAAATACAATGCTAGAAAACACAGGACCATTCGTATGCATCCGGTGGACATTAAAGACGATTCTTTGCTGGAGACTGTGTTTAAAATCGAAAAGATAGTGGACAGGCGGAAGGTGAAGGTTAAAGTGGGAGACTATGTATGCATTTCCCGAATTAAACCCAAATTTGCGAAATCTTACACACCCAACTGGTCTTTAGAAATATACAGAATTAGCCAGATACAACATAACGAACCTCGGACCTTCGTGTTGGATGACCTAAATGGCGAGCATTTGAAAGGGCAATTCTATATCGAAGGACTAATGAAAACAAAATTCCTAAACATGTACTTAGTCGAGCATATATTAAAACTGAGAGGGAGGCAAGCATTCGTCAAATGGCTAGACTTCAGCTCTAGATATAACAGCTGGGTATTACAATCAGATCTGAATAAAATATAAAATACGTTTCTGTCTTCACACACAGGATGTCTC
>NQII01001405.1:278593-349303 GCA_002778355.1 Clitarchus hookeri
GGGGGGCGAGAAACCACTACACCGGCCGCTCTTAGCGTGGGGCTGTTACACAAGACCGGATGCTGCTGCGGTTCACTGCAACCACAGGCGACCCTGCCGTCACCAGCACGCAAGCCTTTCCCAGCCGGAGTGGGTTACATTACGCAAGACTCCTGCTGCGGTCAGGTGCCACCGAGACATCCACACCGCCCTTCCCAGGAGGAGGGAAGAGCATTTAGGCAAAATCCGGGCGGCGGTCGCGCACCCAGATGGCGCCGAGATGTTGCGACACATCCACTCGAGGTGCAGGGCGGAAAAATGTTTAAAATTTCATCCGAAATAACATACACACATGTGGAGTATCCAGGATCATATCCAGCCCCCAACACAAAGTGTATAAAGCAGTAACACAATACAATTTAACTGTTAGTGTATAGGTATGAGTCGTAGAGGCAAGATCTCCAAGAAAGAAGGTGGACTGGTAAATTCTCTTATTAAAAATTTGCCCTTTGAAGCGCACCTTCCTGGATATAAGTATTGCGGTCCTGGCACTAGACTGGAGAGAAGATAACAGCGTGGCGATGTGCCCATTAACGCGTTAGACACAGCGTGCAAAGAACACGAAATTGCGTACGCGACAAGTACTAAGTTAGCAGATAGGCAGGTGGCCGAAACGATTCTTGCAGATAAAGAAAAGTCAATAGCAGGGTCAGCACAGGCCAAGCTCGAGGAACGCATAGCGGCGTGGGGGGTGTCGAAAATTATGAAGACTAAGGTGAAACGCAGCATGGGATTGAAATTTGGAAGGACGAAAAAGTTGTGCTCCGGCAGGAAACCACGTAGGTTAGCAGTGAAACGAAACAGCATTCTACCGTTCATCTTGCCGGCTCTTGCAGTACTAGGCAGTTTGATTGGAGGTGTCAGCGGCATTGCCAGGGCTCTTAATACGGCCAAAGATGAAAACAAACGCTTTACAGAGACTTTGAGACACAATAGACGAATGGAGACGCTTGCAAAAAATGGTCGCGGGTTGTACCTGCGTCCCTACAAACAAGTGTCAGGGGGAGGAGGGGGCAGAAAGAGAAATCAACAACGCAAAAGAACGAAGCGATCTTAAGGAGGCTGCCAGCCCACCCTCTAACCAACTTTGAAATACTTAATTATGCACGAAAATTAAAATTAAGGAATTTCCTGGGAGTGTTCATGCGAGATCGACTGCCCCTTCGAGCGCGCCAGATGGAGTGTGGTATAGTAAACCTCGACAGTAGTACAGGTCCGGGAACTCATTGGACAGCATATAAAAAGAATGGCGATACGGTCCACTACTTTGACAGTTTTGGAAATTTAACGACCCCGCCAGAACTGAAAATGTATTTCAGAGGAGCGCGAATATACTATAATTACGGAGCAGAGCAAAAGCCGTGATCATGGAACTGCGGCTCACCTTTGTCTTAGCTTCCTTACAAAGATAGATACTTAACGAGTGGGCGCTAGTTGCATCTCTCAGTCATGTCCGTCACCCTGATCTTGTCGGGCACCAGTTCGGAATTGCGTTTCGTGCACTTTCCACCACTCTCCCTGAAGGGGGTATGGTCCGTGGCGGTGATTGATTTTCAAACATACTTCTCTGTGCCAAACATAGATGACCGCAATTGTATGTTCCATTATGTTAAGGGGGGCGGGAAGATAGGGGAGGTGCGTATTCCCACAGGGTCTTATGAAATCGAAGACATCGGCGAATATCTTACGTGTGAGCTGGGACAGGAAGCCACATTAGTACTCCGTGGTAACGCGAACACATTGCATAGCGAGATGAAGTGCAGTGCACAGGTAGATTTCTAGGGGCAGCGATACTCTCGCCGCCATGCTAGGATTCGAGAACGCTACATATGAGGCTAATAAAACACATGCATCTACGCTGCCAGTATAAATATTCCCAGTCAATGTCATAAGAATAAACTGTTATTTGTTTAACGAGTCATATCTCAACGGTAAGCCCAGCTAGACACTGCACGAATTTTCAGCGATAGTGCCACCAGGATTTAAGCTTGTAAATGTACCAAAAACACCCATTTAGGTTCCGGTAGTGACGTCGAACGTACAGGAGGTCGTAGTGTCCTTTGTGGACCAAGAGAGTTGATTGATTAATTTTCGAGGCGAGGAGATAACGGTCCGCATGCATTTAAGGAAAGATGGGCCTGAAAATTAATCATGCGATTGCAATAAAAGTCGCCTACGGTACCAAAGTTAAAGTCAGTACGAGTCAGGCACGCAGAGCGCTAACACCTGAAAACGTGTGTTTCCTTAGAAGATTGGGCCTGACAATCAAGCATGGACACGGAAATATTAAACGTTGCAGAGCCGGCGGGGTTCGAAGACACGATCACCAAGGCTGAAATCCACACTTATTCACCCTATCTTACGGGCCCCTACATGCCTTCGTCCAAGTTCCGAATCCCGGTGCAAAACCCAGATATTTACACAGCGCCCTGTAACTCATATTTGCGCTTCAAGGGAACACTGACGAAGCCAGGCAATGCGCTTCCCGTGACGACTAAAGTCATTAGAAACAGTATACTTCACATGATAAGTAGAATTGCGTATGAGCTGAACGGATGTGATGTCGACGCAACTAGTGACGTTGGAATTACAGCAACCATAAAGAACTATCTGTCATTAACGCATAACCAATTGCCCGCCGCCAAAATTGCAGGATGGAGCATAGACGATGAGTTTAAGGTCGCAGTCTATGCGAACGGGAAATTCGAAGTTTGTATTCCACTAGCTATGCTTTTGGGATTCGCGGAAGATTACAAGCATGTGATTATTAATTCCAAGCAAGAGTTAGTTATTCACATGGCAAACACGCAAGCTAAGGCACTACATGACACGGGAGCAGAAGCCACATGCTAGCAATACGCTCTATTGACTGGTTATTACCGCACGTGCAGGTCAACATGTCTGAGCGCGTTAAATTAATGAAATATGCGGAAAAATGAAGGAACGTAGATATTGAGTTTCGTACATGGAGTTTAGAGACGTACCCGAGTAATCCTGCCTCCACGAGCATTAATTGGATCGTTAAAACTAGTGTCACGAGTGAAAAACCAAAATATATAATTGTTGCATTTCAGACAGGTAGACGAAATGTCCTCAATACAGACTGCTCGAAATTTGATCACGTCAATATTAAGAACCTTAAAATTTTTTTAAACTCCGAGGCTTACCCGTATGGTGATTTGAACATTGATTTTACAAACGGTGCATATACGGTCCCTTATGAAATGTAAGCGGACTTACAGAGGTCGTACTACAGAGAAACGCAGGCCCCCACACTCGAACCGAACGCCTTTATGAACTTGGGTCACCTACTAGTATTTGATGTTAGTAAACTGGATGATAGAATTAAATCGGGCATGGTAGACTGTAGGATTGAAATATCCACAGCGGTTAAATTTCTGCCCTCTACCCAGGCCTATGCGTTAATACTTCACGACAGACACGTAACATACAATGTGCCAGACAGGATAGTTAAAGTACTGATGTAAATGGCGGCTATACTTCAGTCACTTCCCGACCGGAAGAATGTATGTGAACTTTCAGGGCTTCGTCTCGCAGCGAGGGTTCATTATAAAACGCATCTGCATGGCATATATCGACGGGCACATAGAATCACGCATGTTCTTACCACCATTTCCATGGAATGAGCTGGACGTTTAAAGCAAAGTAACAAATATATGGCTGGAACAATACTATCACTGTATCAATTGGAATGTGGGTGATGTAGAATACGATAAAGTGTGAGATGTACTTAGTGCATTATTAAACGGGAGCGAGACTGTCTTCATGGCCGGGCCGGAGCAGAAGCATAATTTAAGCACCTATTGCGACACGAACCGAAAAATCTGTGACCTCCAAACGGAGGAGGCTGGCTGCCCTTCGTTTTGAAGGTTGCGAGAACAATATATAAAAAAAATCCTCCACATGTGCACCGCTTGCAGGCTCGGACGCACGTGTCCGTGCCTGAATGCTCTGCTGTTACGTCGTTGGAAGGGGGAAACTTGCTGCGAGGGTCAACTTATTGTCACAAAAACACCGCCCGGACCGATATAAGTAGGGCTGCCTGCGATGGGGGTAACTATAGTACTAGTCCGGTATCTACAACGACATCAACAGCAATGGAAGGACTCCTCACCAAGCTTAACGGGATGGGGCAGTACACGGTGCTGTCAGACCTAGTCATAGGAAAGCTGTACTTAGCCTCCGATTTCCGGAGGACCGAGACTGCATATGGCAAGTATGTCACATTCATGTTAGACGAGGAATTCCGCATCCGGCTGCCGACTCGGTACGTACAACTAATCACCGATGCCGATATGGTCAAGCTGAATACGTCCACGGTCAGGTTTAGCTATGCGGGCATTAAGCCCATTGACCACGGATGGTCTATGCACGCTGTAGAATTTTAATAAAGCTGCTCCTAGCACATATAAATATTGTTACATAACCCCACCACTGTCTCAGAATTTTTTTTTATTATTTTGTCTCACATATTTCACATGGTGGTCAACCAGACACCCCTGTACTTAGTTCGTGGACGTCTTTCTGCAACCATGCAAGCAACATTCGACCCGCTAGTCACGCATGAGGGCGAAGTCACGATTGGCTACAGGAGAGTTCACTTCAAACCTCCCAGTCAGCCTGCCCAGGTAGAATGCTGTACCGGACTCGAACACGGGGCGTGTCGTATCAATGAGGATAGTTTTCTCTCGGTACCGTGTAATGTAACATCATGTGCTGTATATCACCTAAAGCCCAGAATTACGCTGCCGTGCTCACTCAGTACTCTGTTAACGCAAGCAGGCACATAGTTTATACACCAGGTTTGGTTTACTAGTGCAATATCTTATGAACTGTGCAATGCTGCCACTGCCAGTGTAATTACCCGCTGGACAGACTGCTGTACCGGCGACAGACATACGACCTGCATGAACAGAGGTAAAATTACTTGGACGTCTATGTGTTCTCCGTTAACGTGTGAGGCATACCTGGCTACAATATAATAAGCAGAATGCAAACACATGAGGTTTGTAATTTCCTTACCAAGCTTCTGAATCCCGCATCCCTGCCGTGACGCTGTCTTCGAATGCCCTATTTATAACTACTGAGGAATTCTGCAGATCATCTGAGTGCAGTTTCCCGGGCACCTTCACTTCTCTTCAAGCACACAGCCACAGAATCCTCGAACCACGTAAACTGTTTTCACTTCTCTCCAATTTGCCATGCAGAAAATAAACTTGGCGTGCACTTACCACCTCAAATGATTACCATGAAAGTGTTAGAGTTCGTGGCAGGTACAGTGCGGCCGGAATTTCATGGTTCGTTAGGCCTGCTAATTAACTATCTGGTTGATAACTTCATGCAGTCACTTGCCATTCTGGAATAGACATCCATGACAAAACTCGTGCAGCCACGCCGCGACTGCGACTCTGTGAATCTGCAGCAGTACAAGGAAAACGAGGGGAAAGGAAGTACCATTGCCAAGAAAACAGATATAGTTATTCCGGAAATAACTGAAAATTTACTTAAACCTCATTTCCAAGTGACAGTAATGCTTTGGGTAAAAAGGGACTAAGAAACTCTGCTCAAACTGCCACTGTTCGTCTGTCATTTATGTGATGGTAAGCTCATACACTGGCATGACGAGTGTCAGAAATGTCTCAAGATGTCGCACGATGTAAAACCACCTCTGGGAAACGACAGAATGGAGTAATGCGGCCAGATGTCACCTGTCCCCATGAAAATGTATGTGATCCCGAACCAACTTCGCAACAAATTCTCTTTTCACAATTTTCAGTAATAAAAATCAAGTCGTCAATGTCAGTGTTTTTAAGTATAAAATAGTACCATGATTTATTGATACCATAGCTTCTTATAACTTTGTCCGAGAGGACTTAATATATGTGTGCCAAATCAAACCAGCAAACCAAACACTTCATCTAGCTACAAAAACTCACACATGCGAGACAATAGGTGAGGTAAAAATAACTATGTGCACACTGGGCATAGAAACCACCATAACTGCATTATTTGTTTCTGACAATTTACATGAGGATTCAATACTATGGATACTGTGGCTAATGGAACAGAACACTGTAGTGGAACCAGCTGCCAGACGAATAAACTTCGATCAACAAGAACACCACACTGTTTACAATCTGGATCCATAGTCCACGAGTTGCACACTGGACATACAGCTTTTACAGCCGTAGGTCGGCACACTCTCCATCCTCCCGCACTGAAACTGTACTCAAGTGAGTAAGGCAGTGGACAGCACTTTCTCCTCTTCTGATCTTCAAGTGCCTTTTATCCTCTTGATTTCTTACATGGATTTCCGCCGGTTTTCTCGGTAAATCCTGTCCTCCTCACCAATTGGAAATTTTCTGAAACTTTCTTAGAAGCCTTTACTAGAATACCCCCTCATGGGTCATCGGAATTTGCCTGCTGCCACTGGTCATGCTCTTCTAGTCTATTGCCTACATTTGTAGCGAAGCTATTCCATGACTTAAGTAGGTGTTCATCGGTCATTACTCTTCCCAGACACAATTTCAGTCCTCTCCGATCAGTCACCACCTTAAGTCACTTTCTTATAGCATCACTCTAGATACACCCCATTAATATATGCAATGTATAATGAACTCAACTTATATCGCATATTGAGGAGGTGAACAACCCAATATTATGAAACTATGCCTTGAAATTTCCATGTCAAGTGTACAGCTTCATCCGTTAGTAATTCATAGTCATTCATTTATTTTTCATCCTTGTCTTAACACATGGTACCAATTCATGTGTTACTCTTCCTTTTTAAGTGTTGTATCATATCTGCTGCCATTCTTCTAAGGTGTCTTGCCTGATCTATCTCTTTTCTTGACTTGATACTCTTCCCATTTTTGCTCTTTCAGCTATGAGACCACGTTCCCACACCAGAAGATCCACAGGCAAGACACCTGCCAGTATTGGAAGTGATTCATTCGAGACAGTTGTATATGCTCTTAAAACTGCCAGCAGTGCCGCCCTCTGGGCACAAATGAGCTTCCTTTTATGACATACAAGCTAAGTTCTTGAATGTCACATGACTACACCACATGCTATAATTGCTATAATACCATCAAATAGAGCCTTATAAATTCTTATCAAATGCTCGGAAATTTAGGCCTCACTCTGTATTTCCAATAGATAGTAATCTACAGAATACCAAGACCACTTTTCTTGCTATATACTGAACATGTCCAAGGGCATTAACCTTTTCGTCTGGTATTATTCGCAGGTACTTATTTTCATGGACTTACTGGAGTGCCTCGCCATTGAACCTCACTCTAGGAGGACATTTTATCTTCCATTTAAGCATCATTATCATGATTTTACTTGTCGAGAAGATCAGATTGACCTTCTTAGCTCATTCTGCAATCCGATCGATTACTATTGCCACTTTCTCTTCTCTATCCCTTCTTGCCCTTCCATTAACCAGGATCAGTCCATCATCCGCATACCGAAAAACTGCTGCACATCCTTATGGTAAGAGCGACTCCAGCAGTCCATCAAGAAAAATATTCCATAAGATTGGCCCAAGAACCTATCCTTGGGGTCATCCATTAGTAAGAGTTTTCCTGACCTGCACAGTCTTGCAGAATACCAAGATATCCTTTATCTGAAGAAGTCCAGCAGGACCATATACATATTGCCTGGACATTGTTTTCTCTTCAACTGCCACATTACCTCTGGCCAGCAGGCATTGTCGAATGATCCTGCGATTTAAAAACATATTGTATTAACATATTTGTCATAACTAATGGTGACTTCATTCTTCACATCATAAACAAAAAAGTCCATACCACTCCCTTTCCTGAAGCCATATTGCTATCTCACTCATAACGCTATTGGTTTCAAGGGCAGCTACCAATCTTATTTTTAAGAGTTTTTCAAATATTTTGCCAGCACCAGAATCAAAGTGAGCAGTCGATATGATTTCACTTCTGTGCAATCCTTTCCATTTCCCTTATAAAGGATCCTTACTGCTCCTTGTTTCCAAGAACGATGAAACACCCACTCTTGTAGACGTTTGTTATATATGTCTAAGAGTTGCAATTTCAGCCGACAGAAACACCTCCCTATGATTTCCACTCCAATTTGATCCATGCCAGGAGCTTTACCATTCTTCATATCATATACATTCACTTGAAGTTCTTCAAGGGTGAACTCTGGTGCATTCATTTCCTCTGGCAACTCTTTCATAATTTACCTTTTATGGGAATGCTTCTCGTCCTTAGACTCCCGGGAGTCATCATCAAACAGTGTGTAGAACAGAGTCTCCATGCTCTCTCTCAGATCAGTCATCGGGTTTCCATCAATCTTGATATTTTGCAGTGGTAAAATTTTGTCATTTTACCTGCTGCGATTTTATATACTGCCCCAAAAGGGTCCTCATGGCCAACCCTGGTGACACAATCTGTCCATGATTGCTGCTTATTCCACCTGACTTGGTTGAAGTAGGCTTGTTTATTTCTTTTATATTCTCTTGCAAGGATTTTTCATTCATCTCCTCTGGCTCGATGAAGTCTTCTCCTCTATCTTCGCAGACTGTTCCGCTACTCCTCCAATCTCATGTCCAACCAGGAGAGGTTCAGAAGCCCATTCCTCATCTGGCGATGGAATTCTTCGCAGGTTCCCTTGATGACATCTATGACCGCCTCGAATATTTCTTGCAGGTAACCTTCAAGGAAAATACTCCCATACTGTTTGATCCTCCTCAAAAGAGCCAGGTCAAAAGCTTTCCAATAAGCAGTATTGTGAATATACCTGATTTCTGGTAGCCATTCTTCCTCAGATTGATTTTCTGTGTTTACACAGCCACGAAGTCTTATTAAAAATATGATCAATGTGTGATCACTGGAGCTATCTTCGGTGATTATCCAGCCACTGACAATCCCATTGGTCATATCGATGTTATGTTCTGTGCCATGAGACTGTGACACATATGTTTGAAGTTCTCCTTCCACATTCGCCATTTTCAACACTTTAGTAAATATAAATTGACATACAATCTCGTCAGTCTCAATTGTTTCAGATTCCTCATCTCTGATTTTGCATTTACATAGGCCACAATAACCACAAGCTTCTCATGTAGCACATCCAATATCACGACCCATTTGTCAAGGTGGTCTCGAGTATTTTCTCCAAATTGAAAATTTGAGGAAACCATCCATTGCTGCATATTTTTGTGCTGAACTTGTGCACAAACATGATGTGTTCTTGGCACACTTTATGGAATCATTATATCAATATGCATATTAGTGCTCAGTAATAAAGCTTTAGGCATTCTCACACCAGTCATTAGATTGCTTTTCAACCCGAACAACTCTTAAAATGGGTCTTAAGGCTCCTGGAACAATACCAGTTCCAACCTTTGTTCAACCACAATTTTATTAATCCCAGAGGTCACCACTGCTGACCTTTGCAAGGTTCACATGCCCACATCTGATTATATTTTATGTTCCATAATCTATCCCCGTAAGTTCTACGGACAGGGCACACCTTGGAATCAACTTTGTGATTGAAGTCTAATTGTTACCTCTTGAAATTAGCACACTTCTACCAGACATTCTTGTCTGACTTGGTGGGATACTCTTCATACCTATCACCTACACTGAAGATACAAAAAACTGGTACACCTGCCTAATATCATGTAGGCCCCCGCGAGCACGCATAAGTGCTGCAAGACGACGTGGCATGGACTCGACTAATGTCTGAAGGTATGGAGGAGGCAAATCACACCATGAATCCTGCAGGGAAGTCCGCAAATCCACAGGAGTGCGAGGCAGTGGAGATCTCTTCTGAACCGCAGGTTGCAAGGCATCCCAGATATGCTCAATAATGTTCATGTCTGGTGATTTAGGTGGCCAATGGAAGTGTCTAAAGTCAGAAGAGTGTTCCTGGAGCCACTCGGTAGCAACTCTTGGCGTGTGGTGTGTCGCATTGTATCTGTTTGACCTTGAACGTCAGTTGCAAGTTTTAACGTGCAGCACTGCTCCCGGAAGTTCTCCGGAAGTTCTTATCAGTTTGAGCGGATGTCCATCCGCTGATTATTTAACCTTGTTCTTATGGGCCCCCAGTAGCGGCAAGCGCCTAGTCTTACTGAGCGCTGCCGCGGAGCGCACACCAGTAGTATATAAGCGGCGTTCAGGAGCAGTGCGGAATTAATAGTAGTGAACCACCATTAACGTTCACAGAGCCATGAGGCGAGCACGTTGGCATAAGAGAAGGCATCTTTCAAGACCTGTTGTTCGGAATATAGGTTAATTTGATTGGTCAATTTAGGTTGTAAGTTGTTTGGTTTTGATATTATAGACATTCAAAGTTGGGGTATTCTTTTATACTCAGCCCGTATAATTGTTAATAATTTTTTTTCGCAGTATAGTCGGTCATACACTGAAGAGCCAAAAAAAAAAAGAACTGTTATAGGCGTGCGTATACAAATAACAGAGGTATGGAACCAATCAGAGTAACGCGATGCGGTCGGCAGCTAGATCGGTTAATGCTGCTACAATGGCAGGTTATCAAGTATTAAGTGAGTTTGAACGTGTTGTTATAGTCGGCGCACGGAAGATGGGACAAAGCATCTTCGAGGTAGCGATAACATTTGGATGTTCGCGTACGACCATTTCACGAGTGTACAGTGGATATCGGGAATCCAGTAAAACATCATTAAACGTAACAGACATGCAACCCTTTCTCAAATTGGTGCAGATTGGATTTGTGGACTGCCCTGAACGATTCATTGTGTGAATTGCCTCCTGCATACCTTCAGACATTAGCCGAGTCCATGCCACGTCGTCTTGCGGCACTTCTGTGGGCTCGGGGGGCCCTACACGATATTAGGCAGGTGTACCCAGTTTTTTTTACTCTTAAGTGTATATCACACAATTTTGAAATATTTATAACTGTGTGTACAATAATCATAAATTAAATAGAACTTTATTCATACATACTGCAAATCTTAAAAACTATCTGTTTTATCAAATATAAATTAGTTTATGTTATGGTATTACAGTGAATATTTTCCTGGCTAATTCAGTGGGTTATGATTTACACACTGTGTGTGATTTGATACATTTTTTAAAGTATCAGAACCATCCCAATATGCGACGACAAACTCGTATACACAGCTTGGCAGCTGTCTAACTTCTGTTATATTTCAGTGCTAGTTATTAGTGAAAATTTAACATTATTCGTGTTATAATTCAACTGTTTAGTCATATGATTTGATTTACACAAAATTCCTATTAGTTTTCATGTGTCAACTTAACATTACAAAAACGGCTTTTTTTTTAGCTTATTAAGGCAATTATAATTTGATATGTGGTAATCGTTGATAGTTTTTACTCTATTTCATCGATTATATATATATATATATATATTTAACCTCAATGGAGTGTATATTTTCACGTTTTCTTCAGACAAATCTATCTCTAGAGGGATGACATTTCCGGCAACTCGATTCCGGTATATAATTCCGCTAATGTTCAAAAGGTTGACTTTAAGCTTATTTGATAAAAAAGTGTATAAATCAAAACAAAGATTCTGACTTTTCTCAGTCCTCGTGGCGATAAACCGATCGATCATATCGATTTTGCAGCAAAAAACCATTCCAGAGGGTTTTAGTGAATGGGGAAATTATCAACCATGAATATCTTGTTTATTATCCTAGCCAAGGATCATTGTTCTGCGCCTTTTGAAAATAATTCGGTAGTACATCTCAGTTCGCAACATCTGGTTTCACTGACTGGAGCAATGCTGGAATACGAATAGCTGAACATAAAAATTCTACTACCTCTCACAGAGACTGCTTGTTAAAATTGAAAAACAGAGGAAATGAGCGGTGTTTGGCTCTGTGAAAAATGAAAATTTCATGATGTGTCTGGAATTAATTTCATAGTATGATTATTTTCTGGCTGACCATATTGCAAGGTTTGGTAACCTTGGAGAAGGATTTACTTCATACTTGTCACCAGCAACTTATGAAGATTTAATACGTCTTATGATGAAGTGAGAGAACGAAGCAATTAATAATGAAGTTATTTCTTCTAAATATTTTTCAATCATAGTATATTCAACGCCAAATTTATCTTATAACGACCAGTCAATTGTAATCATTAGATATGTAACTGAAGATGGGCTCTCAGTTGAAAGATTCCTGTGTTTTATAAAAAAACACAGACCATACTGGAGAAAAGTTTTCTGAAGCAGTTTTGAATTATTTAGAACTACATGGTTTGAAACTTGATAACTGTAGAGATCAGTCATGATAATTCAGCCAACATGCCTGGAGTATATTCAGGTTTGCAGGTAAGACTCAAGGACCAAAACCCTCTTATTTTCTTTATTCCATGTTAAGCTCACTCGCAGAATCTAGTTGTCTCACGAGCAAATGCTGTACAACTACAATACGGTTTTTTTTAGTTAGTTCGAGGGTTATATAACTAATTTGCAGATTCTACAGGAAGATGAAACACTTTGGAAACATTTTTTGATTCTGCAAGTATGACATTGAAATTACTGTCAACCACTCGAATGTGTGCACGTGAGGATTCTTGTAAGAGATTGAATGCAGATTAGAAAGCAGTGTTCTATGCCTTAAGAACAATTTCAGAAAATAAAAAGTGTAAAGTTAGATGTGAAACTGAGAGTCTTCTTAGAAAGTTAAGTAGTACTGAGGTAGCTTTCAGGACATCAGTGTGAGACCTATTCTGCAACAGTTTGGCAAATCAATGGAAAAACTGCAAGCCGAGGATATGGACATTCTACTGCTGTAGAAATGTATGACTCTTACTGTTTTTAACTGAGCTTCAGACCTCTTATCCATTTGCAGGGATTCGGCTGAAAACAAACTTACGCAGATCAGGAATTCGGAATCAGTTCCATCTTCTTCAGCTGTTGAGATTAAAATACCAAAGCATCAAATTAAACTCAAGATATTTGTTGATGAATTGTCAGAGTCAGAAGAGGAACCAGAAAGTCCTGAAGAAGAAAGAGGACAAGATTGCAATGAGATCTGGAGAATAATGAAAATATCTTATTCTAAGATCATACAAACTCTTAAGAATGAGTTACAGAAGAGAGTTAATGACTACAAAGAACATAATTTTAGATTTTAATTTCTCTCAAATATCACTCAACTTGAAACTCTTCAAATTTATGATGCTGCATGGAAACATAGAGCCATTAATAATTCCTACGTAGAGTGCAACATTTTAAAAGCTATCTTTTGTCTATGATAAAAGAAAATGGTGACAAGTTATCCTCTCTTCCATTTTTTTGCAAGATGTTGGCTTCAAAGAAAATTAGTGATATCACCCCAAATGTGTACACTGCACCCAAGATTTCCAACCGTACTCCAGCAACAAGCTGTTCTGCTGATAGGTCATTTTCTGTTTTAAAACGAATTAAGAAATATCTACCGACAGCACAGCATCAAGAACGACTGGTAAATTTTGGAGTGCTCGCCATAGAATCAGACACGATGGCCAGTCTCGATTTTGAGGAAGGGATAAATGCATTTGCAAGTGCAAAAGTGACAAGAAAGTAATTTCTCGAAGTTCCATAAGTTTTGCAAAATATTTATTACATCGTATAATTTCTACCATTAATTTTTGACTGACTAACAGTAGTGATTATTTTTACAATTTGTAAATTTTGGACTTTCACTTTTGTTTTGTGTTATGTGTTGTTTAAATACTTCAATACAGATTAAAATTGAAGTAAATAATCCTACAACCTTATGGTTGGTAGTCGGTAAACGAATAGCTATGCTGAAGTTAAGCTGAGGGGGCGTAAAATAAATGACTGCACAGGGGCATCATACACCTTAAATACGGCCCTGCACATGTCAGTTACCGTAATTTAGCGGCATTTGCCACGCCAACCACCTGTACTGAGAACTCATATCGCATGCATAGCTGGGATATGCTAGATAGTGCCAACGACTTTAATTCAGTGATGTTATGTTCTAACCCCTTCGGTATGCCACTGGGCATGTGCCCGCCTTTTTGCTGGACAGCGACACCCTGGTGACAGCGACAAGTATTTTTTGAACAAAAAGTACTGTAGCCTACCTACATATGTCCTGTAGAATTACAACAATGTATGTAGTAATTCACAAATTATTTTCCAGCAAAATCACAAGACATTGTTCTGACTTCAAAATAATTTGTCTGCTTGATGTAACACATACGTTTTATGCTATAAAATTGTAGGTAAGGCAGGATTGCACTGAACACACCTTGTGAGGCCCAGTCAGGCACGTACTCACCCAACTATGGGAAATTAACTCAGATACTCTATGTAAAAAGCAATTACACTAACCACTACACTATGTATGCATTCATACATCGTGTTATATTTTAATATGTTATACATAATTTGAATAATTTAATCTCGTGTTAATATGCAGAATTTTATGTTCAAAAAAAAAATTAAGTTTTTACTGAGCTAGCGGGGAAATATAATTAGTTTGACAGTCAATTACGAGGTGTGTGTTGGTCTCATATAAGAATGCAAAACAATGGTAACTTTGTACATACAGGTAAAAATGAATGCTACAAACAGATGTTAAAACTTTCAGAACGGTTTTTTTTTCTTTATAGTTGCATTATGCTCCTTATTGTGGTCAATTTCCATATTTAATTCAAAAGCAGCCATGTGAATTCACAAATATTTTCCAATACACTTTTAAACATTTCGTTGCCTAGAGAAATGCTGTACCATAGAGTGGTCCAATTTTTTTTTTTTTTTCGATCAGGTTACCTTCTAATTTTGTTACCTCTACCCTTTGTATTACCGATGTGAAATTTCAAATTTCTAGGTTAAGTGCAAGAGAGTGCTCAAGGAGTGTCAATTTAGTATTTTTTTTTTTTTTAGAAAAATGCCAACATAGTGTTCTTTGTTACAGGTTATGTTTACATGTTAAAGTGAACTTTAGTACTGTAAAATAAAGTTTAACATATTCTCATAAGACAGAACGGACTTTAAGACGCCAAAAGTTCAGTGAAATAGTGTACCAGTGCTTAAAAATGGCTTCCACTTCAAGACATAAAAACTAAATTTTTTTGATCGGTTTTCGGGAACTGGAGCCGTTATCTCAGCTGAATCAGCTTCCGACACTAAGACAAGTACTACAACGGTATCACAAGTTTTTAAAAGAGAAAAAAGACGTAAGAGATTCTGCACATTTTCTTATAGAAGAATTACTTGAGATTTGGTAGAAGTCTGGTATACCGAGTAAACAACCCAAAAATCTGGAAGCAAGCATAGGTCGAAATCTGCTATGGCTTGCTTGTCGCCATCACATGCTGGAAATAATACTTTCTAAGGTATTTAAGTTGTGTTTTGGCCCATCAGGCTCTCCGGAGATTCCTTTGTTTAAATGGTTTAGAGAAGTTTGGTAGAATTATTCGCGTGAACACTACAAATGGCTTGATTTAAGTCCAGACACAGATCTATTCGCTCAGAGTACCTTAGAGGTACTTGTAAAAGCTGTGGCTGGAGACAAACAAATCCGAGATGACTACCTCGAGCTTATCGAACTCACGATGATCGTTCTAAACAAAACACCTGAGAAGATTCATTGGCGATTTCCTGGGCCAATACATCATGCGCGTTGGATGGCAAAATTGTTGTATACAATTAAAATATTTTTGTTTAGAGATCAGAACGTGTTTAATCTGACCAAAAGGAATGTTAAGAGCTTTCTCAGTTTGTCAATTTTGGTGCGCTGCTGTATACCAAAGCAAGGGTTGAAGCTCCTTTGGCAGCCGAAGCACCAGGTAACGATCTACAACTGTGGAAAAATTTCAAAGCATACGAAGCCATCGATCCGGAAATTGGAAAATCTGTAAGGGGCATCTTAGATCGTCACCTATGGTACTTGTCCGACGAGCTCGTAGGCCTTGCCTTATTTTCCGACAAGGTGACATGTATTGAGAAAGCAGCCATTGTTGAGGGGATGAAAGTTGAAGCTGGCTCTCGCTTTGTCAGAGGTAACCCTGCAATTTTAACAAGTGAGACCACCCTGGGAGCCTTTGTATCAAAAAGGACATCGCAAACACGCTCTCTTCTTGACATAAAATACTCATTCGCGCAGTTAAATCCGGAAACTTGGAATGAAAATTTTGATTATCTTCAAGGCAAAGATCGTGTTAAAAACTTACGTGTCGTTAACGATACAGCAGAAAGGGGTGTTAAATTATTCGAAGATTATTATAAGTTACTCACAAAAGATGAAGACAAAAAGGAAAATATATTGCATGTTGTCGAACAGAACAAGAAAAAAGTGTCCTCTGAGACGACCAAAAAGTCACTACTAAATGTGATCGCAAATAAAGAAACAACGTGTTCTATGTAAAATTTGTACTTTGGTTGTTTTAAGTATTTTTATTGTAATAAACCATATTTTTTCACATCTATCTGTATTTTTCTTTACCCCCTACTTCCCACTATAATTAATAATTTCACAGTTCATTTTGATATTTCCGATTCGATGAGCATCCCCTTCTAGTACAGATAACTATTTGAAATTTAGCACATATGATAATAAAGACACGTGTAACAAAATGAGAGGGTGGCGAGACCCCTAGGTCAACTGCATTTTTTCTTCATTCGAACATGGACCACCCTACTGTACGAAATATTTATCAGGAAATAATTTTCAGAGCAAACTCAGAAATTCTTTTGCAAGATTTAAAAGAAAAGTACATATTTGTATTATCGCAGTTTATAATCACAGAAATCTACAAAACCTGTCATGTACTGTTTTACAAAATTAACGTTCTAAACTTGTAACCTCCGGAACACATTCTTTTCAAACCAAGTCAACGTTCACTTTGCCTGTCGTCCCAAGTAAGAAGTAACCCTCGCAATAAGTGGATTGTCGGAAGTGATGACACATTGTCCATCAGCACACATCTTACTTAAACTCCTGAGATGGTATCAGTTTTATGAATATAAGTGTTCTGTCAGAATTATTTTTGTATAGCAGTATAGCTCTTGAACTTGTAAAGCCCTTCATGAATCATTACAACGCATCTACAATGCAACTGGCAAAAGAATCGCATGAAAGTAATCTTTCAGTCGATTACCAGTCTGCCCTCTGTGTTTAGTTCATACCTCATCCATCAGCGCGACTGCAATGCGATGTGGATTCAACCAGTGTATGACCAACTGCGATACAACTGTACGGGTTAACTCTCAAGCGATTAAAAGAGTATGTCGGTGTTTAGTCTACTTTCCGGAGGAAAGAAAGGCTTATGAGATCACTTTCCTGCCTGTGTGAATGTAAGTGTGTGTGAGCTCGCTTGAACATGTGAAACGAATTTCACTAAACTGGGTACACATATAGTACTTATTACGGAAATCTTACATTTATAATTTTCAACCATACCAGGCGTTTACTTTCAAAATTGCGTTCATTTTAAAATTTAGAGTAGTATGTCATATCTCGGTAACTATCAACTGACTTAAACAAAATTTGTTATATTTACTGTGCATAATTGAAGTATTGAATTTAGTGATGGAGTTTGTTGTTAGTCCGCTATTTTGGAAGATAGCACCACAAGAAACATAAAGCTTTTAAGTTATAACTCGAAAACTACTCTACCAATTCTAGTCTAATTTTGCAGGTATGTAATGCATCGTATGCCATGTAAAATCACGCGATTTATATTTATTAGGAACATATTTTCAGAATTGCAGCCAAACAAATATGTTTAGGATTATTGGGTATATATACCAAACCATTTAAACAAATGGAACACATTTTCTATGCTGAAAGTGTCTATTACAAGCAGCATATAATAAAAATTATAGCTACTTTGGCCCACCATTTCGTAAGATAGTGGCTCATAAAGTAATGAACTTTATTTCATATCAAAGGGAAACAATTGACTTGATCCTTACAAATTTTGCAAACAAATAGTACTGCTGCAGTTGATGTAAATTGGCGTGATCTAAGTATGTGAGGCATTTATTTTCAAAATGGCTTTCAGATAGCCATTTTAGCATAATATGCGATATTGTGGAAAACATATTTCTAATAAATTACATCTTAAATTTGTATGTTGGCAGTATATACAGAATGATTCACGAGGAGTTACCACCAATCACAGAGCTTATTTCTTTCATAATTTGGAGCAAAATAAGTCACATAAATGAGGGTCATATTCCTAATATTTAAAGAGTATTTTGACAACCAGCATACCCACCCTACAGCGGAAAGGAGATTTCAACAACTTTTCAGCATCAATGTGTGGTGTGGTGTCCTTCACGATCAACTGATAGGGCTATTCATTTTCCCAGGGTGCTTGACTGGTGTGGTGTATCTGCAATTTTTGCAAGAATTGCTGCTGCTGTTACTTGCGGATATTACATTAGCAACGAGACGTCGCATGATCTATCAGCATGATGGTGTACTTCCTCACTTCCACCGTATTGTGATTGAACACTTAAATGTGCATTTCCCTGCGAGATAGATAGGACAAGGCTGTTTTCACCCCTGGCCTTCTCGATCGCCAGAACTATCACCTCTAGATTATTGTGTATGGGGATGCATGAAGGATATTGTTTACCAAAGGACTGCACAAACATGTGAGGAACTACTTGCGCGTATCATGCATGCTGCTACAGAAATTAAGTGGCGAACATATAGCCATTTTATCATAGTATGCCATATCGTCGAAACAATGTAATTAATTACAACTTAACTTTGTATGCTGGCAGTATATATTACAACCAACAAATGTGTACATACGAATTCCCTTTCAAATGCCATCTCGAAAGATATCCTCACATGGCACACTAATATTTTTGTTACAGCTCTGGGGAAAAAATAACTGATTCCCACCAAATTTGGCAAACCAGTAGCAAAACAGCAGGCCATGTAATTTTATGTTTTGAGGGTGTCAGACACAAATTTTTAAAATGGCCGCCATTATTTTTTTTTAGCCCAATTTGATATATCCACTTAACTCCTAACTTTGTATGGTGGCAATACACATCATACCCATCAAATTTGTCTGTATGGCACTCATTTATCGACCATTCTGTAATATAGCCTCACACGAAAATATATGTTTTTAAGTCAAATCTTGGGATACAATAAACCGATTTCTACCAAAATTGGCAAAGAAGTTGTAATATGATAGACCATATTTATTTATATATTTTAAGTGTGCCAGACACTTATTTTCAGAATGGTGGCTCTAAAAACATTTTAGTTTAGGATGCTATGTATATTTAACTGTGTAACCGACTCTTAATTAACTTTGTAGACCTGCAGTGTCTATGAAAATCATTTAATATTCTAATACATAACCTTTTTGTCCTCCCTTTATGAAGCTTGTCACATGAAAAAATGGAGGTTTTCTCAATTTCTCGAGGACCAATAAACAGTTTCCTATTAAGTTTTAGATGCAAATAATCCTACAACAGGGTATGTAAACTAACATGTATTAGGTTCATCTGACATTTTTAATGGCATCAATATAAATAATTTAGGTGAATCAGAAATAAACCAAATTTTGTACACTAACAGTATTAATTAGTAGCATCAATTATGCACACAGATATACTCTTTTTCCGGTATTTCTTGCAAAATAGTGCCAGTTGAGAATTTTAAACATTTTGCCATATTTTCGGAACAATTCAAATAATTTCCAATAAAATTCTCAGACCATTAGTGCTACAGATGGCCATTCAAGCTTACATGATTTAAGTAGGGACAGACATTGATTTTAAAATTGTGGCAATGTAAATTTGATTATTTTGTCATATCTATTAAACAATTTAACCAGATGCAACCTGTGTTTGTATCTTGACAGTATCTGTTAGAAGCATCGCATACAAAACCTCCTTTTTTTAGGCAATTTTGTAAGATACCACTAAATAAAAAAATTAAGTTTATAAAAAGAGAGCATATAGACGAGTATCGTTTATCAGAATTCATGTGTCATGATGTCATATTTCTGGGACGGCCATGTTATCAACAAAATGGCTTGTTTCACCCAAAAAAAAAAACACTTCAGAAGTTAATAATTTTACCAAAAAGTCACTTTTTTCACAAAAAACTTCCGAAAAAAATTGAATAATGATCAAAGTGTATTTGAAGCTCTGCGATGCGAGGGTCGAAAAATCTTCAAAGGAGTAAGCAGATTCAAGGCACTTCGCAGAATGAGCCACTTAATCCTCAGAGCAGTAAAAGCGGATTCGACGCTCTAAGGGGGCCGCGGTGGTGTTGTGGTTAGACTTCTCGCCTCCCACATAGGCGAACCAGGCTCGATTTCCGGCGGGGTCACCCCGAATTTTCGCATGGGGGAATCGTGCCAGACTATGTTGCTGGTCAGCGAGTTTTCTCGGGAATCTCCCATTTCCCCCACCCTTTAAATCGTCTCTGCTCCATACTCACTTCGCTTCAGCCTCATCGGCTCTCAAGACCTCGCTGTTAACAGCCGTCCATATCTCTTTACTCACTTCACTCACTCACTCGAAGCTCCAAGCCAGGTCCAGCGGATCGGGGCGGATTAGCGGACATGGTCCTCTCCCCCGACCAACATCCTACACCTACCATTACCTTACCCACCTACCTCCACCGCTCCCCCTGATCACACACTTCGCCACACTCACCTCACCCCATACCCATCATCCATCACCTGACAATTATAAAAACTCGAGAAAAATGAAAAAAATCTAAAAATCGAGGAACATATAACGTTACAACCACCCTAACCCTAGCTTACCCACCGCCCTAACCAACAACCCAACCCCTCACAACGACACTCTTAATAATAAAAAGTCCAGAAAAATTGCAAAAAAATTACAAATGTTCTAATATCGAGGAACATTAGAACCCCATTTCCCCCGAGGGGCCATGGTGGTGTAGTGGCTGTCCTACTCGCTTCCCACCGAAGCGAACCGGGTTCGATTCGTGGTGGGGTCGCCCCCGGATTTTTGCATGTGGGAATCGTGCTGGAAGATGCTGCTTATCGGCAGGTTTTCTCGGGATCTCCCATTTCCCCCACCCTTGCATTCTGGTGCTGCTCCATACTCACCCTGCTTCATCTTCATCGGGTCTCAAGATCTCGATGTCAAGAGCCGCCCAAATCTCTTCACTCACTCACCCTTCCCCCTCAACATCCAAACCCCAACCAACACTCTCACCCCCTCCTCCCCCCAAATTAATCGTTGGTCTTATGTAAGAAATTATCCCTCTGCCCATACCAATCGATCGTATATGTCCATTGGCCACTAAATTGTGCCTTTAACACGTATTATATTTTTTTCCTGTCATTGTAAACCAGAGTATGCTAGCCAATTCTATTTTACCATCTCCTAATATTTTGGTGACGAGACACCCCTCCAAACGTAGAGTTTACATTTATATATAAAATATCTCCTATTTTAATATATGTCATTAAAAAAAATAAGTTAATTAATATAAAGCCAACGTTTTTTAATAAATAAAAAAGCTATGTTTAATTTACATTGTTTGTATTCAGTAATATTTATGTACAATGACATGAAGAAACACAAAAGACACTCAATAAAAGTCTCCATATTTATTTACGTATACATGTGTAGTATTCGTACTCTTCCACAGCGAGTTCACCTATCGATGGCCGCTTCAGCTACCCAGGAATTATAGTAGACAGGGAAACCCCACCACTTGATGTACGCCCTTCCGTTACATCGTTTCAACCTTCTCAACCAAATACACATCTGGAAACTTTGTCGGTTGGACATCCTCTGTGTATAAACCGCAATGGATGGGTATGTTGTTCAGATATTCGATATAATAGGACCTCGGAGCACAGTTGCATATATGTCGCACACGAAACAGTTCGGGGCTCCAATTAGCTGTGCACCCTTTCTCGAAGATGCATTTCTTTTTAGAGATGCACACTAGGACTGTTCTCTTGGCTTTAAGCTTGTGTGGGTCTCTCCTCTTCGAAATAAAAAACATTTTCCAAAGCAGGGAGTCGTCCTTGACCTCTTCAGGCTTTTTGCGAGTGGTAGAATGAATGGTAGAATTGTACTCGCGAACGAGATACAGCAATAGCTTCAGCCACTTGTAGCTGCAATTCGCAGCGAAATGCCTCCACGTCTTGCCATTCAGTGCGCTGTTGAACCTTTCGACGTTAGATGCTTTGAGATTGCTGTACATGGAATAATGACGTATGTTGTGTTTCTTCATCGGAGCCTTGAACTTCGCATTGTAGTATTCCTTGCCCTGGTCGGTTTGCAAATTAGTCGGGATGCATCCTTCGCACAATACATCCACCATGTCCTCGATGATATCACGTTCATTCTTCTACTTGACCGGCCTGGCCCAGGCGGATTTGATATAGGCATCAAATACATGTTGGCAACATGTATTTGTAGTCCTTGTTGACCCGAGCATATGGTATCATCTCGGACGAGGTTGGCTTAAAATAGGCCCTTCATTCTGCAAATCATGACCTTGCGACGACGGTATTTGCGCATAGTGGCTGCATGCAGTTCGTGGGCGATTCCCAACCGACTCATCGTATGTAACCTCCCTCTTTCAGTTCTTCGACGATGGATATAATCTCGTGTGTGTGCGAGTAATTTCCAGCCATTTGCGAAGCGACCAGTTGTCGTAGTCTATCGATCTGTTTGTTCGGTTTGTCCCAAAATATGTAGTCGATGTTCTTGTCACCATCTACTTTCTTCAGACCTTTCCCACTATTCTGTGTTAGGCCACTGAAGAGGTCTGCGAGAATGTAGATTTTATAGTGATCTTCGTCCTTACAAGCACCGGTCTCGGGATCGTTGTGTCGGTAAAGCGTGTGCGTGAATTTGAGTAATGTCTTGTATATTTCAGCCGGTCGGTTCCTGTAAATTACCTGGGCTCCTTGCGAAATAGAAGTTCGTAAAGCCCGGGGGTTCCAAACATCTCGCAATCACCTTCCTGGATGATCCCACCTGGTAGAATGTTTATTTCATCAGCCTCTAGGAACCGTTTTTCGCCGTACCTGTTTGCACAGTACGTAGTTTCATTATTACGAGATGTGTACAGTCGTATGTACTGACGAGCTAGAGCATTGGATTTGAAGTCTTTCTTCTGTACCTTTTTCTTGTGTGGCAAATCAACATCCGATCCATCGTCCCGGTGTGGTTGTATGTCATCACGTTTCCACTTATTCATAGGCTCAGCAGTATTTTCGATTTCAGTTTTCACGACTATGGGTGCTCCATCGCTCTCCCTGAGTACATCGATATGGTGGGTAATGAGCTTAAATATTTCTACATTTGAATCGCATAGTGTTCAAAGGGACCTAAGTCACCACATCGGTATATTTGAGGTAAATGCATTTTCGTTATCATTGATGATAGTTCTATATTTGAGTGTTACAAGGGACCTCCATCTACATTTCCATTGCTGTGAAACACAAGTTGTGTATATCAGGCAGTGTGTAAAAGGGACTTTAGTCAGTGACGTAGATTCCTTTTTATGTTTCATGTTGCCCACTCTTTAAATTCCATGTTGGCATCTCTGGAGTTCATTGGCAGCTCTAGGCATCATATGTTTCATTATTTGTTTACATACGAAACATTAAAATACGTAGTAGAAAGTGCAGTGGTTTCAGACGAACAATGAGTGATCAGGATTCTGATGTACAACGCACTCCTTAAAGGAAGAAAAGAATAAGACATGATTAATAGTAAGAAAGAAATGTGATTAAAAAGAGAAAATTACATGCTCCGGGTTCGCTTCTCGACGTACGCCTCCTCGACACGCTTATTCCGGTACTCCCGATCCGACTTGCTCTCGCGCACTTCTAAGTCAACTGACCTGATTAAACCGTGCGCAGAGTAGGAAGTTGTGCTCAGGATGCGTCTCCTGCACGACTTAGGCATGGAGAAGATACGTCGGTGCCGTGCGTGGAGTAGGAAGTTGTGCTCAGGACGCGTCTCCTGCACGACTTAGGCATGGGGAAGATACGTCGGCGCCGTGCGCGGAGTAGGAAGTTGTGCTGAGGACGCGTCTCCTACACGACTTAGGCATGGAGAAGATACGTCGGTGCCGTGCGTGGAGTAGGAAGTTGTGCTCAGGACGCGTCTCCTGCACGACTTAGGCCTGGGGAAGATATGTCGTCGCCATGCGCGGAGTAGGAATTTGTGCTGAGGATGCGTCTCCTTCATGACTTAGGCATGGGGAAGATACGTCAGCGCCGTGCGCGGAGTAGGGTGAAGAATATGTTGGACGTTGAGAAAAAATTCAACGTCCTCACACTTCCCATTCTCCGTGCAGGTAAGTGTGTTCTTATAGTTATGTTTGTGTTTAATGTAATTATATATGCATTAGTAAAGAATTAGAATATTTCTATTGATTCTATTCAAACAACAATAATATCGCAATGCCAATAACTCCAACTTATATCTCGTAATGGTATACCACAGCAATCTTAAAACATAACCCTAACGAAATATCGTTTGTATATTTAGTGTCCAATAATCAAACAGTACTGATTATTATTCTTTAATAAACAGACAACTAATAAGACGTTATTGTATCTCAAATAGTTTACCCATGTTTGTCCTTTTTTGTCCAGATGCAAACGAAAATGTTGCTCCAAATTTGACGATGTTGATAAAGGCCTCATTATAGATTCTCTGTACAAACACCTGGATTAAAAAGATGAACAAGACCCCCATAGTCAGCGGAAGAGAGAGTTTTTTTATTTGTAAGAAACAGGGTTAGGAAGGGTGAGGATTCAGTTTTGAGGCACAAGTCATTCAAATATCATGCAGTTTTGGAAAAGAAAATTTTAGTGCATAGAGATGCATTCTTTTGTTTATATGATGTCAGTGATAAATGAATTAAAAGAATCTGCAAACTTCTTGTTGAAGTAAAATCTGTTCGAGAAATGAGAGGAGAGCAACCTTGTGCGTTTAAAGTCTCCAGTGAAGATCTTGTGAAAATTCATGAACTTATAGAATATTTTCCAGTAAAGATTACTCGTTTTACACCAAGAGAAGTGTCTTAATTACCAGCTGATCTTTCTCTAAAGAAGAAGCATGCTATGTTTGTCAGTAAGCACTCTGACACAAAAGCGAAATATGAGTTCTAAAATAAGTATTTTAATGAGAATTTCTTCCTAAGATTCGGAAGGCCCCTCGTTGATACCTACTGATACTGTGAAGAAAGAACAACAAAAATGCACAGCACTCATCTGAGTGACTCATCAAAGAGAGTTGCTGCTGCAGAATTGCGTGTCCACCTAAGACTTTCTAAAATATTCCTTTCTTCATTACAAAATTCCACTAAGCAGTCCAAAGAACAAGATAATGTTCTGGGACTCGTGTTTGATTTTATGCAGAACATTGAGCTCCCTAAAATACCTGTTCAAGATATTTTGTATTATAGGAAACTCACGATTAGTAAATTTTGTATATTTAACTTTAAAACTGGGCGTGCACATTACGACATCTATCATGAAGGTCAAGCCACAAAGGGGCAAACGAGGTGGCATATTTTCTATTAGATTATATTACAAATTATGTACCATCTAGTAATGAGGAACTACTTCTGATTGCCGACAACTGTCCTGGACAAAACAAGACCCAGACAGTTTCAAGAATGTGCCTCGCACTTACTGATGCAGGACACATTAATGTAATCAAGCAGTTATTCCCGATAAGTGGACACTCGTATAACCCATGTGATCGGAATTTTGCCGGTGTTATAGAATTTATACAGTAAAATAAGTATGTGCATTATTGAGAATTCTTCGAAGAAAACTCTCTGCACAATGACCATGGTGGATACAGATGATGTTCTCAACTGTTCAACCTTTTGGAGTAGATTCTAAAAAATATCAACTGTCTCACTGGAAACACAAAGCAGACCACGGACAGAGAAAGTACCATAAAATATTTCAAATTTTCATTACTTTGAGTACATATCAGAAATGAAAGAAGTGTTCAAAGCAAGTGATGGGATCAATAACTCATGCAATATGCATTCTATTCGCCATAATAAGCCTGAATTTGTCAAATTGCTTTCTAGTAAAGCATATCCTGCAGACAAAGTATAAATAAAGGAAACCAAAATAAACTGTTTGGAAAAGGTTTATCTGTATATTTCTCATGGATTAAAAAAATTCTACGATGAAATTCTATTATGGCCATCCAACGCACAACAGACTAGGACGATTGAAACTGTTGAGATGTGAGATTATACGAATCTTGTCTACTATGTATGTCCAAATAGTGATATTGCCAATTTTATATTTTGTTTACAACATGTAAAAGGTTTTGTTCATGCCGAAAGCAGTAAATGATGTTATGAGTAAAATAATATATTCCATGTGTAAGTTCCTTATGTAATTCAGAAGAGTAAAAATGTACCTAATTTAAATAATGCTAAAAATTAATTTCTTCTTTAAAATAGAGTCCAAATAACACGATATTTCCATGGGACGAACTGTTTTTACACTTGTGTGCACCAAAAACATTGGTGTCAGCTTAAATCAAAACAAAATGAATCTTAACAGTTTTTTTCAATTAACTTGAAACAAACAGAAAATTACTCAGGTCCCTTTTTACAATATCCAATTCATTAATAACGTCACACGAAAGTCTGGCTCTTGGCGAGCAAATACTTCATGCAATGTCCGACATCGCACTTAATAAAAATTGTGACATTTCTCTCGTTTATAGGTTTAGCCGTGAATCTTCGACAAACGATTTTAGATTCTTTCCAGGCGTTCGCTGCAGGCATCAAATATGTCCCTGCTGTGTTTTTTAATATCCGTTTTCGCTGCCAGGTGGTAAATCGAGGCAGTGAATAAATGCTGTATGGAATCTTTCAGCTTTTTCAGATTCTCTTAATTTTGTGCCGACGCCATATTCTGTTTGTCAGTAATTTGTCTTTGGACACTCGTTATGTGATCGTACATGGCCATCAAATCGGGAACGATCTCCATTTTCACATGATCCATCTTCGTCCCGAGCTCAGACAAGTAAGTGTGAAAGAATTAGTTCTGTTCGGACGAAAAAAAATGCGTAATTCAGAGATGATGTCATTACCCGTTTCCAGGACGAAATGTTTAGCAGAAGCTTCTTCGTATGGTTTGGGTTCACCAATATTTCGATATGCTCTTCTACCCGCATCACAAGTTTCACTGTTTCTTGGTACGAGACAACTTCCATCTTCGCCTTTGTCAAGACGCAGCTACAGGTTTCTGTGACCGAATTTCGATATGCTGTAACTCATTTTCGATGGTCGACAATGAATTGATCGAAGCCGTCTTGGTACCTGCCTTTTACAATCACCTAAAAGATGTTACTGACATAACTAATGAGCCTACTTTCCTCAAAATGGGAAAAATTAATTTTTAAACAAGTTCCTAAAATATGTTTTGATACGTAGGACTTGTCTCTGATAGCAATATCATTGGAGATGAAACCACAAACATATGCAACAGTAGTGATACAAATACACACATTCCATACCCCAGACTCGAACCCAGAAAACCCTGTACCATAAGCTAGTGAGCAATCAACTGCATTACAGAGGTCGGATTCGAACACCAACTTCGAATTTAATTATTCTAATGTTTCGAATGAAAGGGCTTACTAACTTAAAATATTTACAAAGCCATCATTTTGAAAGTAAGTGACTGAGCCACTTAAAATATATAAGTTTACATGACCTACCATAATGCTACCTACTTCTGTGAAAAATTAGGTGAAAATCGGTTGATTGGTACTTGAGATATTGAATAAAACCTCCATATTTTTAAGTGACGACTTTCATAAATGGAGGACAAAAATAATATGTAAAAGAAAATTCGATGATTGTATACTGCCAGTTTACAAAGTTAATTTAAAATCGATTACAAATTTTCGTAGATATAGCAATCTACTGCCATCATACAAAATACGTTGAATTTTATTATATAGTTTCGGTGGTATAGCATTATAAGTTAAAATGTCTATATTACCGCTATTTTGAAAATGAGTGTCTGATGTATTTAAAACACAACTTTTTACATCATCTACCTTAGTACTACTTTTCTGTCAAATTTGATAGGAATCGGATAATTGTTTACCGAGATATGAAATAATAAATTTATTTATTTGTGTAGCACTATCTTACAAAATGACTGACAAATGTAGCTATGTATTAACATATATGTTTGTAATACATACTTTCATAATAAAAAATTCGGTTGAAATTTCGTTAATTGTTAAAGTAGATATACCAAATACACATAAATATTTGTATGGCTGCCATTTGAAAAATAAGTACATAATCAAGTTCAATCACTTACTTTTCCTGGCCTGTCATATAATTACTTTAATGCAAAATTGGGTAAGAATTGCTTTAATGGTTTGCGATATATAATGCAAAACCTTTTTTTGTTCATAGGTTGCACTCATTCAAAATAGCAGACGAACAACAATATCCATCTCAAAGTTTCATGCTTACGGGATGCTCTAACAGCATACAAAATTTGGTTTATTCTATTGGATGGTTCCCGAGATATGACATATCACCTGAACTATTTAAATGGTTGATATGCTCCCACGATTTCAAGTTATATATACATATACATCATAAATAAATGTTTTGCAAGTGCTGTAACTTAGCAGATAAGTCACTTGCGAGGTCAGTACAGACAACAACACAGTAATCTATACTTGGGAGTATAAATTACAGTACAAGAAGTTTTCTGTAGCTATGGGTAAATAATTTTTCATTCGCTTTTGTGAGCGCAATGAGGAGAAGAGTTTTTTGCATATATTATTGATATGATCTGACCAAGTAAGTGCCTGGCGTGGTCTAAAAATATAAAAGTCAGATGTCCATACTAAGTACTATATATGTACTGACTTTGGTGAAATTCGGTTCATAGGTTCAAAACTTGAAAGGGGTGGACACACACACGTACAGATACACACAGACACAAAATTCACACACAGAAAGGAAAACGATATAATTAGCCTTTCTTTCTTTCTGATCGTGGGCCAATAAAACAGGGGGTAACACATTAGTCTAACAGAAGGAAAAAAGGAAGGAAAAAAAAATTGCTTTACAACAAATACACAAACAAAATTAAGGGGGGGGGGAGGGTTGGTCAATATATAAACTACTTTAAAAACTTTTCATGCGAAGAAATGAATTTTTACCTTATGTTTGAAATTACTGACGTTTGGACAGTATTTCAAATTGCTAGGCAGGTAATTGCAGAAACGCGTACTTGAGACCATGATGGATTGGGAAAAGAAACTGGATTTATGATAGGGAATAATGAGTTGGGATGTTTCGCAGGAACGTGTATGATGATTGTGATTTACATTTAGGGGTGAAATATATCTGCAAGTTATTTAGGGCTGTCAGATTTAAGCGTCTGTCACCAAGAGTGAGCCAATAGAGTTTTTCGTAGTAAGATCTGACATGCTCTTACAATTTCCAGTTATACACTGGAGAGCGAAAAAAAAAACTGGTATAGACGTGCGTATGCAAATAACAGAGGTATGGAACCAATCAGAGTAACGCGATGCGGTCGGCAGCGCCTATATAAGACAACATACGTCTGGCAAAGTTGCTAGATCGGTTACTGTGGCTACAATGGCAGGTTATCAAGATTTAAGTGAGTTTGAACGTGGTTTTATAGTCGGTGCACGAGAGATGGGACATAGCATCTCCGAGGAAGATAAAATTTGGATTTTCGCGTACGACCATTACACGAGTGTACCATGAATATCGGGATTCCGGTAAAACATCAAATCTTCGACATCGCTGCGGCCGGAAAAAGATCGTGAACGAACGGGACAAAGGACGACTGACGAGAATCATTAAACGTGACAGACGTGCAACCCTTTCTCAAATTGGTGCAGATTTCAATGCTGGGGCATCAACAAGCGCCAGCGTACGAACTATTCAACGGACCATCATTGATATGGGCTTTCGGAGCCGAAGGCACACTCGTGTAGTGTTGTTGACTGCACGACACAAAGCTTTACGCCTCGCCTGGGCCCGCCAACACCGCCATTGGACTGTTGTTGACTGGAAACACGTTGCCTTGTCTGACGAGTCTCTTTTCCAATTGTATCGGGTGGATGGACGTGTATGGGTATGGAGACATCCTCATGAATCCATGGACCCTACATGTCAACAGGGGACTGTTCAAGTTGGTGGAGGCTCTTTTATGGTATACGTGTGCAGTTGGCGTGAAATGGAACGCCTGATACGTCTAGATACAACTCAGACAGGTGATAGATACGTAAGCATCCTGTCCGATCACCTGCACCCATTCATGTCCATTGTGCATTCTGACGGACATGGACAATTCCAGCAGGACAATGCGACACCCCACACGTCGAGAGTTGCTACCGAGTGTCTCCAGGAACACTCTTCTGACTTTAGACACTTCCATTGGCCACCTAAATCACCAGATATGATATTGAGCATATCTGGGATGCCTTGCAACATGCTGTTTGGAAGAGATCTCCACCGCCTCGCACTCCTATGGATTTGTGGACTGCCCTGCAGGATTCATGGTTAGAATTTATTCCTGCATACCTTCAGACATTAATAGAGTCCATGCCACGTCGTCTTGCGTCACTTGTACGTGCTCGCGAGGGCCCTACGCGATATAAGGCAGGTGTACCAGTTTTTTTGTCTCTTCAGGTATATGTAATATACACATATTTTTTGCGAGCGTTATAACTTATTAGATGGCACTTGTGAGGTCATTTTAGACAGCGTCACAGTTATCTATACTTGGGAGTATAGGTAACTGTACAAGAAGTTTTTTTTATAGCTATGGGTAAACAATTTTTCATATGCTTGAGTGAGTGCAATGAGGAGAAGTCTTTTATTGCAGATTTTATTCAGTATGATTTGACCAAGTTAGAGGAGTCATTGCATTCAACACCTAAATTTGTAACTGTATAGGTCTTCCTGATTTTTTGGCCGCTTATAATTAAGGGGTGATGGTTTTCGTTCAAACGGTACTTTTAAGTTTTCTTGATCCAATTATTACCTACTGAGTTTTATGTGCATTTATTTCCAACCTGTTCTTTTCGGGGAACTTAACAATATTTTCTAAATCAGTATTCATTTTTTAATGACGTTTTTTAGCTTATTAGGTATATCGCCTATAGCCCAGGAGTTTTAGGTTTAAATCTAGACAAAATTTGAATAAAGCTGAAATTTGGTACATACATTCCTAATACCTCCTTAAAATAATATACCAAAAGTCCCCGCAACTGCACCTGGAGCTTCTTTGACCATCTTGAAAAATGGCCCCCAGTCACCCACTTTCTAGCATGTTTTGGTCCTATCTTTTAAACGGCTGCAGGTACTGCAAAAATGAAAAAAAAAACCAAATTTAAAGGGAATAAAATTTGCTTAGAAATACATTTTACTGTTCTTGTGTGTGTTTATTCATTCGCTTGAAAAATGAATTCCAATAAATTGCTTACATGGCAAAATAATCAGCTTCCAGGCATGTTTTGGTTATTGTCTCTTAAACGGCTGTATCATAACTGAAGAGGACCGAAATTAAAGACAATTAAATCTTACTTTGAACCCACCTTTGTTATGTATGTTATTTCATTCACCTGAAAAATGCATTGAAGTGAAATAGTCATACGGCAAAACAATGAACTTTCAGGCATGTTTTGGTTGTTATCTTTTAAACAGCTACATGTACAACAAAAATGAAAATGTTCACAATTTGATAGAATAAAATATCATTTAAAAGGAACGATAGTTATTTTCTGTGTGTTAATATAGTCACTTGAAAAATGCACTGCAAAAAAAAATAATCACATGGTAAAACAATTGCTAAAAATAAATTTTTGGCCGAATTACAGCAATAGCTCAGAGCATAAAACAAATTAAAATATCAGTACATAAAGAACACAAAATTTGCTATCTGATGTCCTCAAGCACATGACTTCAGATAAAATGATGGCTTGATGCTGATTTCTAAAGTTTAATTTGTATTGTTTTTTAATTTTCTCCGTTAAACTCATGCAATACTTAAAAAAAACTATTATAGGCAATTTGAAGATGGAACAAAGTGAATTTGAAAATATGATATGTAATGGTTATTTTACCATTCACTGTAGCAAAAATTCCGGAGCAGTGTCTCGCCTGATTTAGCTACCAAACAAGATGTTATGCAGATAATGAAGATATCATGAGGTATGATACGGAGATGTGTAACAGAAAATACATTGGCACAGTGGATATACACTCTTCCATGTTGTGATAATTTTTGCAGAAATATGAAAGACTTCTGTAGAGTTCTCACAGCTTCGTCTTAACAATATGTAGAGTAGGGTGAAACCTGAAAGAGACGAGATATTCAAGATTTTTAAATCATGTTAGACTGGCTTGAGGCTCACAATCCTTTCATGCCTTCGCCAGTTCATGAACTTGTTATTCTTGTAACAAGCATGGTAGGTGACGACAATACCAATTGCCACAAGGCAGTTGATATTGGCACAAAAGCTATCCAGCAGACCGAACTGAAGGAGTTTTCAGAAGTGACACTAAAGCGCAATGACAGAGTCAACTCACTAACATCAATGAATGAAATAACGGTTTTTCGAGAGGAAAATGTTATTACTAATACTGAACAACTTTTCAGTAGGATAGTCCCTCTAAAAGGAAAGGAAGATTTTGCCGACCTCATGAAGTACGATCTTGCTCCCGGGCCACCAGAAATATTTGATGAAATTTCTATGAGAATAACTAACGAAGTAGTGCTAAATACTATTTTCGAATCTGCCACTCCATGTCAAATTGATATTTGGCAAATATTGTATACTTGTTGATGGAGGGTTTTTGTTGCACGACTGTATTAGACTAAAGGGGGAAACATATGGTCAGATATGTAAGAATTACGTAGACTTCATAATATGGAGGTACAAAGAAACAGTAATTGCAATTTTTGATGGCTATGATGGGCCTTTAAATATTAAATGTGAAAAGCAGAAAAGACGAAGCAGTAAAAAAGCATAGGTCGATTTAAAAGTTTCAAAGAAGGTATACCATCTAGTACCACACAAGAAGTCATCTTGGGTAACTCTAAAAATAGATCACAACTAATGTTGATGCTTCGTAATAAATTTAATGATACTATTGTTATAAATTACCAGTACCAAGGCGATGCAGATACATTAATTGTCTCTACAGCTTTATCTCTTGCCAGATATAGTGCATCCGTCACAATTGTTACAACTTATTACAGACATTTTGGCGTTAGCCATCGCGCTGGCAGATAATTACGGCAATTTCGTCTACATGTTAAATATCCTTCATCATCTCAGTACCTATTCAAAGTATACAATTATAAGAAACTAGTTACAGAACGCAATTGGAGATACGAACGACGTAGTATTTTTTGCACAGGATGCAACAGGGTATACGTCAGCTCTTTATAAGAAGGGAAATGTAGCACCGCATAACATACTGACATCAAATACTGAACTTCAACACAGAGTAAAGGCATTTTACTATGAATCTGCAGATCTTTATGTGTTAGCTGAATCAGACGAACACTTTCTAATTAACGTTTACAAAAATGGCTACACAAAATTACTAAATGATCGATATGCAATGCATAACAAAATGGTTACTTCCAAAATGTTGTCACACAAAGAAATTGATCTTTCAACCTTGCCTGATGCAGCATGACAGCATTCATTCAGAACTTACCATCAAATCCAAAGCTGGTTAAAGAAAGAACTCTCACCAACAAACTACGGACGAAGGAAAGCTAGAAGTAGATTATATCATATTCCCATATCATTGCCTGCGGCTCCTGAAGATATTCTATACATTATTATTTGCAATTGTAGGAAAAGATGCCAGACAAAAGGATGTCAGTGGAAGTAAGGAGGCCTTTACTGTTCGACGATGTGTTGGAGCTCCTTGGCATCAACATTTGAAAATACTTCTATAACTGACAATGACGATGACAACATGCTTGACATTAACAGCTGTAAAGATGATGACTAAGGAAATGACAGTTTGTAGTACAACTTTTTACATTTGAACAGACAAAAAACTTACTCCGGCCATTCAAGTTGTAAATAAGTTTATTATAATTATTTGTATGCTGTGTTAGTTAAATAAAAATTCATCAATTTTCAATAATAAAAAATTTAAATTGAAAGATACAACAACTTATAAGAATGTATGATTTTAACATAGACGCGAATTTAGTAAATATGCTTTAAATTGTTATATCCTAAATATTACATACAAATTACTTGCAAATCTATGCGGAGTATAAAGTAAATGTTCTTATCTTCACTTTAAAACCCAACGTCAGTAGGTCTTGAGTTTGAATAGTGTGATGTGGTTTGAAGACGATCAGATAGGAAATTTGTTGTACTTTAAGTACTAATCACTCGATCTGTTGTCTGAACTGAGCTTTTGTCGAAATTCGGTCACGAAATTTACGTCTAGCAGATGTTCGGCCATATAACCATTCTATTGAAATGTATATTCCAGGCGAATGAATTAACATACAGAAAAACGGTAAGGTTACTTTTAAGTAAAATGTTGTCTTTAATTTTGGTGATCTTCGGTTTTGCTGTAGATGCAGCCGTTTAAGAGATAATGACCAATACATGCTTAAAAGTAAGTCATTGGAGGCCATTTTTCAAGATGGCGGAAGAAGCTCCATGTGGATTTGCGGGGACTACTTTCAGTATACTGTTTTAGAAGGTACTAGAAATGTCTGTACCAAATTTGAGCTTTATTCGAATTATGTTTAGGTTTACCCAATTTTGAAGATAAGATTCCTGGGCTATTTAGGTATATCTGAAAATCATCCTCATATAACTGATGGTTCGAGTACTGCATGCATTACGGTACATCATTTATGAAAATGGAAAACAATAGCATCCCTTATACAGACCCTTGTGGAACTCTGCATCGTACCACGTGCCATTTGGACGTGGTACATTGCTCACGACCAGTAAGATATGATTGAAACCACTGCACTGCAACCGGAGAAAGATGGAAGAGGGATGATAATTTTTTAAAGAGCATTTTATGATTTACAGTGTTGAAGGCTTTGTTGAAGTCCAGCAATATTAAGGTGGCCGCCTGGGTAGGCCACTGAACGGCCTGCGGAGTTCCAGCAGAAAACGTTTTATTAAAGAACCGTCCAACGTGTCTGAGTGAGGTCTGCTTACAAATAGCATTTAAGAAACGTCACGCGTCTGTATACGTTTTTCAGCTCTTCCATTTCTCTGTAAAGCATGTTTTTGTGATCGTGAAAATTGCTCAAACGGGTGTTTTCACGGTAATTTTTAGGTATGAACATTCTGGTATAAAACATTAAAAAAGGAATAAGGACGTGCATCAAACCTTTATTTTTGTTCTTACGCCATAAAAGGTAGGATCTCCACTGAAAGTCACATAGAGGCGCGTTATCGACGGCAAGGACGCACGCCAGTTCAGTGCATTGCGCGTAGAGACGATGAGAGAGTTGATGCGTATGTCTCCGTCGCATCTTACGCTCTCACCCTTTAAGGCTTCAGACGTGCAAAATTCCTTCAACCAGGCGGCTACCTTAAAACAGTTAGCTCCCTATTATCCATTTACTTCCTTATATCGTCCGCAACATGTGTCAAGGCTGTAGCAGTGCTGTGTTTAGAACGGAAACCGGATTGATATGGAGATAACAGTTCGTTGTCTTTAATAAAATGTAGAGCTGCCTGTGAAAAATAAAATTGAATGCTTCCGATATCGTAGGCAAAACACTAATTGGTCTATAGTCTTTGCAGCATTTAGAAGATTTAATTATTTTCAGGTGATCTTTCGTATGCAAATTCCCATTAACTTGGGAAATCGACAGTTTTTAACGAATAGTTAATCATATCCGCAATCGGTCTAGTAACAAAAGCCATTTCATTAATTAATTTTATTTGAAAATTATCTGGGCCCGCTGCTTTTGATATGATTCGGTTTATGGCCCGTAAAACGTCACTTAAAGTAACAGTCATAAAAGAAAAAATTTTGTAATTTGTCGTGATTTCGGTATGACTTGTTTGGATTGCGTAATCCTGAGATAATTTTGTCAGAATTGCTAACAGTATCAAAAAAATTAAGATTAAGTTCATCAAGTGGCACAACATGAGAGTCATTTCTATTCTGCTTGCAGTTGACCCTAAGCAATTTGAGATTCTGCAACAGGGTACGAAGAGAAGTAAACGCAGATAGATTATATTTTGTGTACTTTAGCATTGCTTTCCTCACAGTATGTGTGCAGGTGTTACATACGTTTTTCTAGTTCTGAAATAACTCAGCAGCTATCTGAGAACAATTTTTGCGGGTATGTTCGAAAAGACGAAATGCGTGATCACGTTTGCGCATAAGATCTTTAACTTAGTGGGTAAGCTAAGGGGCAGGCGGTCTTTTTACACGTTTTGTAACCAGCGGAACATGTTAATTCATTAGACTTTTAAAAAAATTGAGTCGAGTTACTTTTTCATCTACATTTGGGGCATTATATATTTCTTGCCACGGCAGGGATGCAGCATCAGATAATAAGCGTTATTTATCTATAGTTTATAAATGTAATCAAATGATGTTGTATATTATTACTCTTGAGGTCATAGCAGATATAAATATTGCCATGATGGGAAATACCAGGAGCTGCTAGTTGTCCAGAAGAAATAAGTTTTTCATTACTGGAAGTGAATATTAATTCGTTCAACGAATTTGAGTGTGATGTGTTGCTGACAAATTACCTAAAGTTTGGTTACATAAAATGAAAATTTAATGTAATTTACGTTTTACGTTCGAATCGCGGTGAAAATCAGTGTTGAAGTTTGCCATGGCAATAAAGTTGTCATATTTATATGTGAAAGCAATTAGTTCCGTCTCCAAAGTAGCTAAATCAGTGATTTTTGGTGGCTTGTGTACAACCGTCAATAATATTCTGGCCGACCATAGTGTAATTAAAAAAAAAGTATTCAATGGAGCACATTACAAGCTTGGAGAGAAAGCTAATATTTTAGCTTTAATATCATTTCTTACAAACAGTGCTACTCCACCGCCACATTTACCTTCACGATCGTTACAATAAATATTATATCCATCTAAATGAAACAATATTCTCGGGTAACGAAGGTACATCCAAGTTTCGGAAACTAAAATGCAGTGTAAGTCCAGGAGATGACGTTATAACTTCAAGTTCTTGTTTATGAGCCACTAAGCTCTGGGCATTCACAATGCCGGGCTTAACCCAAGAATGACCACTACTGCAGGATAGGCTTTTACATGTAAAACAAATATTGCAACTGCTTTGTCACTTTTCGTGATATCGACTTCAAACAAAAAACATTTTGGAGATTTTGAAGCAAACAATAGTGACATGTATTTCAAAATTTCAATTAACGATTTCATTAATATGATATCACGTGTTTAAATATTTAAAGTGGACTAGTTTTCAGGCAATGCACGGAAGATTAATAAAAGCTCACGCATTTTTGCCCAAGACAAGATGCAGAAAACTTTTTTTTACATTAATACTGTAGCATTAAAAACAAAGGAACCACATGTTATTTTGCAATCGAAAACTTCACAACCCGCATTTAATCGCGTGACTTGGACGGGCTGCCACCGCTCACGTGCCTGGCGGGTCAGTCATTACCTACCTACGTGGCTGCCTGGGACAAGCCGTGAGTCACACATACGCGGTGTTCTAGCGTGAAGATGCCAGTGAAGGCTGCAACAATGTAGATAAGAAATATCGCTCCTACTGTCACCCAAGAAGCGAGGGGTTCAAGGATGATTTTTGTTATACCAGTAGCTATCAGTGGCTTTATAATTTAGAGGGAATGGCAACGATATACAACTAACTCATTGTAATGTACATAGCGGTATTGTAAAATATCAACAAACAGCTGTTAGACTTTTTAAGTAACACGATAGTGTCTTGACATCGACAAAAATTTATTTACAGTAGTCCACACTTTCCTATTAAAATATTCATGCCTTTTGTTAATACAAAATTATGAAAACAACAGTTGGATGTTTCTATGCCCGAAAATCTAACGATATTTCTATTGATGCCTAGTTTATAATAATTTTACGCTTCCTTTTAATAAAATGGTATGGTTAGAAACCAAACGTAATTTTTGATGCAACAACATAGTCAATTATAATTATTTTGGGCATAAATATATTTATATTTATGTCCATCCATTTAGTCAGTTTCCGTGAATTTTTGAATGGGCGAACGAAAGTAACTTAATAAATATAACAAATTATATAACAGTAAAAAAATTGAAAATTTTATTAACATTACTGTTACGGTTGGTTCCCGTTGTGAAATGCCTAACTAAGCGGAACCTAAGAAATACGCCACAGAGTTCATTAACACCAAGTTGGAACCGATTTTAGCAACGATAGAACAATTGCGCAAAGAGGCTGCAGAAGTGCTGATCTAAGAGCATTTTATGTAAGAAGAACAGTCAACCCGGAAGAACCTGCCACCGACGCACAAGGGGAACCAATCAAATCAAAGTACGTCAATAGTCACGTGGTGGGGCGAGAAGTGTGATATAGACGTCTACGAACGAGAGGGGTAGTCGTCTCCTTCGAACTTCAGACGTGACACCAGCGGTTCCTGGGGTCAACGTCCGTCAGCCTGTCTGGGTGCGAGGCTAGGGTGAGTTCCTCTCTTTAAAATGTGATCTTCCTTCTTAATAACCTTCCTTGAGTCCTTCCATCTCACTTCCGTTGGACTTTTCTTTGAATATCATTGTATACTCTACAAACTATTGATCAAGTAAAGACTTTATTAATGATTTTTAAAATCCTTTAAATATCTCAGCTTACCCTGTTTTCCTTAGCCTTAAACTATCCTAAGAGTGTTATGAGTGAGTAAGGCTCATAAAAAATGGTAGAGGTGCCTTCTGAGCCCTGCCGATCGACTAGCAAGCGAGGCAATACCCACCTNATCCCCCACCCACCCACCCTCTTCGGATCACTTATTTATTAACATTTTCTGCAGTATACTTCCTGCACTTACAATTACCTGGGTTTATTAATTGCATGTGGTTGGTGATAAATTGCCCATTCTGCTTGAATATAATATTACGGAATCTAATGTCTCACATAAACTATGGAATATGGTCACACGTAATTAAATGGCTAGTTCTCCAAAAAGGCAATCTCCATTAAAAAAATTTTTTGACGTTGCAACAGCCAATCCGAGAGCAAGAGATACGGACGCAGACGTGATTAGTAATACACTAACATAAAATATACAAGGAAGTGATAGGCCCTGTACAAGATCGTATTTTAAGAGTTTACAATCCACACAAACGGATAACCAAGGGTTTCAATTTGCTACGGATACCGAAGGATACGAAATACCTGGTCAACATATTGGAGAAAATAGTTATCAAAATATAGATACAAAATAACTACAGGAACATTCTCATGCAACACAACCCATAATTACTGTTAAATTAAATACACAACGGACACAAACATGGCGGAAATAACAAAATTTAACTTAGTAATCCAACAACCAGTTCCGGTAGAAATATTTCATGGTAGTCAGGAAGAAGGCATTTCGGAATTCTTAAAGCAATTTGAAACAGGGGCGGAAATCAACCAGTGGGACGAGGAAACGAAAATTAAATGGTTACAAATATATCTAGTAGGCGCACCTGAAAGGGTGTATGAAAACATTTTAAATAAAACAGAGCCACATTTACTCACATGGGAAGGTGTTACACATGAACTTATTAATATTTTTGCAACTGAAGAAACCATTGCTAAATACAAAATACTATTGTACAGGAAGCGACAGGAGCCTAATGAATCCGCAACCGTACATGCACAAGAAATTATTTTTCTAGCAAATAAGGTTAAACACAACATGCCAGAGGCGGAAATCAAAGAAATTCTCTGGAATTCGTTAGCGCCGACAGTAGTCGACAAACTTATCGTCATGAACAATAACACACTAGCAGAAATGGAAAATAATATCAGACATATAGAAGCAGGCATTCACAAGTATGAACAAAATATTGTATTACTATTCAAAATTGAAACAAGTAGCAAAATTTTCTGAGTTGCCTCTACTCTCCGTGATTGATATATCAATATAAAAACAATAATAAAGTATTATGTATCACCATAACACAGTATTAACACTTTTGCTGTATCTACAACTCTTACGCAACAAAATTGGGTGCTCTTTGTCATCAGAAAACTGCAGTAGTATATGTCACAATAATAGCATTATTCAGAAAAGTTTCTTATTTACACATAATTTACAATACCAAACATTATTTCACCAACCAGTTTCACTACCCTATATAATGACTCGTAATTTCGTCACACTAATAACGTACTCTTAATTTACACACTTGTATACAACAGATAAACACGGCCATACATAAATATAAACTGCCATGCACTTGAAGTACTACACTCCCAAAATGTTCAGAAATGAACATTTCCTAGTGGAAAATGTTTGACATACAAACTTATAATTTACTGTAAGATATAAATTGTAGGTAACACACAATTTCGAAGTGGTGCAAAATATATTTTCCTTAAATGAAAAAAAAAAAGTTGGCAAGCGCCAACTATAACGACCAAAATATGGACAATAAAAAAAACAATCTAGAGCGATAAATAATTTTTAGCCAAGAATTCTTAGCCATTTAGCCACTATTACGATTTTAATTTTGCTGTTTTTTAACTTTAGCCTCTCAGCCAAATTATTCTGCGCTTGCAGAATGTAGTCGGGCTTTCTAATAGCTTTCCCTATAATCGCATTTTGAGCCACAAATTCCAGCAGTAAACAACCCCGATAGAATTGAGTGAGTTTTGGTAACATTTCTGTTACCCATATGTTCTTAATCCTTTCTATTTTCTCCACATCTAAACTCTGCCGTCATCCCTCATGACAATGAAATAATAGAAATCACGCTCCGTAATGTCCAATGTGCCTTGCACTTGATAGTAGTGTGGATGACCACGTTTCAGAACTAAACACTCATACTCATTCAGTTGCAGAAAAAAAACTCTTCCTTTTAGCTGCAGTTTCTCGAAGTCCATTGTGTACCGCAGAAGGAACACACTTTACTTCGATGACAGTATTTTCTTCACGCACTAGACCTTCAGAGCTTGCACCCAAATAACCCATTCTTCAAATCTACGAAGAGGCCACATTTTTGCACAGTCAGTCCTGTCTGTTCCTGGAACCTCTGGATAGCGATGTGCTCATTACGACGACCGTATTCAGTTGCCGGTGTTGAAAAGGGAGGTTTGCAAAGCAAATGTTCCACTCTATTTGCGCACGATGTAGAGTCTTTATGGTGGCAAACGACACCAAAGATACTTGCAGTTAGTCTTACTCTTTTCTTTTCATGCCATATGTCACAGTCAGCTTGCATTATCGTTTGCTCCATAATGCTATCCCTTTCTAGCAAAGTTATCTGCAACGAAAAAATTAAATTTTCACATATTTCTTGCAGTTCTTCTGATAGTTAATATTATGGATGTCTGAGACTTTCTCTGCTGAGGGCCCATAATCAGCATCAGGTTTAGCTGACCGGATCTTATATCGTTTTTGTAAAGGTTGAGTTCCAGCCTGGTAAACAAGTTTACGTAAAGTTGCAGACTGATGTTCGGCATTTCTTAGTAGTTCCTCTTATGTGTAGATCCTGGACTCTTACCTACCACTTTTTTGAAGGGAAATCTTTCCCAGCCTAATCCTTTCTGAAATCTAAGTGCTGCCAAGGGACACCGACGTTGGAGAGAGCCTTGTTGTGTGTAATTTATTCTCTTTTCGCTGCTAAATTTGTCAACAAGACTCATGTAATATTCTGCAGCATTGCTAGTTCTGTTTTATTTCAGACGCGAAACTTTGGCAACAAAGCTTTGTATTTGCTCAATCAGGCCGGACAAACGAAAGACTGGTACAACAATGATGTTTTCACTTCGACTGCAGAAATATTCTCAGCAGTTGGAGTGATCTCCGAAAACATGGCTGGGTCCATTTCGTAAGTCTTTTACGAGATCTTCCATTTCTCCTCCATTTTTCCCTCAGTGTCGGATCGCACCTCTTGCTGCAATGGTAAGGCGAGTAATTGAGGGTTTCAACAGTTTTCTTGCATCCGGACGAAAAGTTTGGTCAGCTGCGAGGGTGTGAAGGTGACCGGTATAGTTTCTGACACAATCCTTGTGGAAATATGTTACCATTTTTTAAACTAGTCTCTTCATAAAATGGCAATTTTGAAGGCAAAATAATTACTTAAAATTTACTCGCCTAACGTTTTGTAGATATATAACCAAACTTTGGTATGGTTTGAAAATTTTAATGAATAATTCTGCATACAATTAATATTTCAATTAGTAAATATTTAATTAAATTGACTCAATTGCGTGAAGCGCACATATTTTAATGAGCTTTGTGGCATTTATTCAGCATATCATTAAATATACATATCATACAGTAATGATGCAGGTAGACATTTTTCTTCTCCTAAGAGTAACAATCATATCGGTAATCCCAAGAGCCATTTTATGTTTATGACAAACACCATTTAAAGTGCTAATTAATTAATTAATTTATTTTATCAGTTTTATTCAATTGAAGAGTAAAACTATATAATTATATTTGCGCTTTGGCAAATGGATACGAGCTATAAACTTTCCAACAGTGAGTTTTGTAGACATAGTAATATTTCGGTTTCCCATAAATTGATAAAATATGGAAGAGTATCAATATTCTACGCCATTATGAACACTGTCGAAACATATTAGTTGTGAATGGAGACACCCGGTACCGTGTTTGCCAAGAACTCTCGCTCACGGTGCGACGAGCCAGACTGGAATTTCCCCACTAACTCGTGGCCAAAAAGATGGCTTGATACGCAGCCATTAAAATTATATTGATACAGATACACATGTACTGATAAGTGTAATTTTGACTAGTTTTTTCAGTGTATATATTTTCGTATGCCATTTAACCTAAAGAATATCCAGATATGCATTGGTTAACACATGCATGCACGCAATAAATGTCCAAATGTTTTTGTCGGCTGATGCGTACAAATGACTAGACACAAACGGTCACAAGTAACACGTGAATAATTTTTCAGCAACTGCTGTAATGTTTTTAAATGAAGAATTTATTATTAATTTATTTCTGTAAAAATATTTATGAATAGCCTTAAACATTTCGCGTACCGCTAACGTTATAAATTTATAGGTCTAGTTTTAGAAGTGTGTGGCAGTAAGTTTTTGCCTGTTCACAACTCGTGACTATTTTTTTTACAAAATTACTGTGAGTTTATCCATTACGTGTATTTCTGTAGAAAATTATAACTACAATCCAGTTGCAAAAAAAGTACGAAACACACATCGACTGAAAGTTATACCGAGTATCTCACATTCGTTTATGTGCACCTATGTAAGTACACTAAGATCAAAACTGTCGGCTCAAAGGCAACTTATCCCTACATTATATGAAATTCATTTCAATCAGCAAATTTGAAAAAGTCACAGAAAAAAATTCTGCACAAAATTTGTTACCTTTTTTCAGTAATGATTCTGTTTTCATAAAACATTTTATTTAAAAAGCAGCAAACTGCTTTTTTGGATGAGGAGGGAGAGGGATACTGCAAAACCTTTATTTTACGATATTGAATTATGTGTTTGGTGAATATCGCTATGACAAAACGTAAGCTATATGTTGTATACTGTAATGTGCAATTTATGTAGGCACGCAGTTATTATGTGCGTACATTTTTTTTTGCGTGTACAGAGTTACATACTACAGTCCACTCACCATATCTTTTTTCCCGTTTGGCATGCAAATACATGATGAGCGTACAAAAATAATTACATTGGCAATTTACAAAATTATTTTCTCCTAAGATTTATAGTTGTTGAGAAAATATCCTTACTATCTCCAAAATTACCTATAATATCTCATTTTACGAAATTATCTACGATATTTGCTAACTATGGAAATTGCTTGTCTGTTTAAATTTTTCCTTTATTTTAAAATCAAAACAACCTAAAACACTTTCACATTTATTGCGTACAAAACTTAAACATACAAATATTTCAAATACAACTTAAACAAAAAGCATTGTTTGGATTCTAATGCCTGTTAGGTGCGCATAAGTTTATCAGGAAAGATAATGGACGAAGAAAGGTGGAAGATGTAAGACTTGGGAGACGAGAGGAGGAGGAACCCCTGCCTTGAAGGGAGGAGGCGACGAAGACAGGCGGCGTCTAAAGGCGGATACACACTACACTGACGTGACGTTATGCCACGTCAGCCCACGTGTGCTGACGTGTACCGCAGATACCTATACCTGCACTTTCAGTGGGGATGCGCACACTGTGCTGACGTGACGTGACATTGCGTGTGGTGATGCGATCTGACGCAACACGCCTCCTCACGCGCCAGGAACAAATCAAACCTCTCAGGTATTCGTCAGGCGTGGGACGGCATGTGGAGACGTCAGATAGATCAACCATCCTCTGCATTACTTGTATTGTGTGTGTTCTTTCTGCGTGTGGTGTTTAAAAATGAACGAAGAGCTCCTTGTGGAATGTCTACTGTTAAATTCAATTGTTAACGACCGATCAAACAAACAATATAGGGATCAGACAGCCAGGAAGGAGGCGAGGGAAGAAATTGGGGGAAAACTATAGTTTTCAGGTATGTACAGTTTATCTCACGTAAGTTTGTACTTTTTTGACAGGCACCGACCAAACGTGTTAACTTTGGCATCTAAACATGAGGGCGTTTTTGTCGAAAAAAATAGGCCAACTGATAATTTTTTGGGTAGCCTAATGCCTTACAATACAAAATAAGTTGTACATTTATGTGGAATAATTTCTTTGAAACAACAGGTTAATGATTTACGTATATCTGTAAAAAAAGTGCGAGCTGAACTGGAAAATATATAAAGAATCAGGTATGTTGCAACTTTTGATTTACATTACTATTATTGCACTGTTGTAACATCAAGCTACCTTCTTTTTCATTACGCACACAAAGTATCCATGTTATCGGAAAGACAGATACATAAATTCACAGAAATATTTACTTGATTACTGTGAAATTCTTCCATTGCGAATACTTATCCACTACCAAGGACAGGTGACAGTTTCTTACGGAGAAACAAAAAACTTCTTAAATTTTTTTCTAACCACGGCCGCTTTTCGAACGTGGTTTCTGCGAACTGGTTTCATTCTGTAGAACCCGTTGATTTCCTCGTTACTCATTCTCACTCACTCCTCAAATGGGGAAATCGTGTTGGTGTTTTGGCGGAGGAAGTTGTGAAGACAACATACGGCAAGAACGATGAAATCTGCTGTGACTGCTTACGTCTCAATTGGTTTCAAAATATTCGCCATCGGCCAGATAAGATACCGAACGCATTTCCCACAACTCTTCTTGCTCTCGCATCCTGGTAATTGTACACTTTTTCCGCATCACTTGTTATAGAATTTTTGCTGTAAGGTCGCATTACGTACGGTTTCAAGGGAAATACCCCATCTGCTACTGTGACGTAGGGTACGGAGTCGGCCGTTGTTGTAAGATTATCTCCAACAGGAATGTCAAGTATGTTCTTTGACAACATTCTTCCAAAAGGACGATCTCTCAAACGTACCACTATCTCTGATTTTCCCATAAACTCCCACATCAATCAACATAAACTTGTAGCTCGCGTCCACTAAGGCCATTAAAACAATATAATACGTACCTTTGTAGTTGTAGTGTGAGGAACCAGCATTTTATGGGCAACGTATTTGTACGTGTATCCCATCCAATGTACCGATTCAGTGGGTATAGTTCCAAGTGTTCTCAAAATCTTTTGCGATCTATTTCCACTTAGTTTCATTGGGCTAAGCCATGTACACTGGTTGTAAACGTTCCCAAATAACTTTGTAGCATTCTTTGTCGATGTTACCACGTGTAGAAAAGCCGAGCCGAAATGAAAATCCCAGTGGTTGGAAGGAATTTACAGTTGCTAAATGCGTGTAAAACAAACAAGAATGAAGTTGGGCTGTATAAGAGGTTTAAAAACTTATTGTAAAATACAATATACTTAAGTTTCAAGCTGACTTATGTGTGAACTTCAGATGTTATGTGCATGGCAGATGCCATAAGTTAAATTTTCTGTTTCACATATTAATTGACATTGTATTTTTTAAAACTATATTTGTACAAAGCAGCCACAATTTGCGATTCCGAGTAATACAAATTTTTTTAAATCACTTTACAATATACTAGAGAATGACAAAATAATTTCGTCACTCAACTTAAGTGTAATTTACAAATGCTAATATATATTTTGCGATTTCTTAAAATATTAATGTTATTATACATTGCATTTCGAATCATAAATTTACGCATTTCTATGAAAGCCTTTAACGAGTAATTAAGTCTTTTTCTTTCTTTTGCACGGAATGAATGTAAGGAAGTATGGGGTTGAGAAATGCCTATACTCAGGCTCTGAAAAGAAGAGCTACAAAATCTGGACAAGCTGCCAAAAGTTTGGGCAAATGGAAACTCGAGGATTAAATGGCCTTTCTACTTCCAACTATAGCGCCAAGATCGGAGGTATCTATAAATTTTCATTGCGGACCGTGCAATAAGAAACCCATGCCTTGCCTGTATTATATTATCTACACCGATAATGTTTTTTATTGGCTGTTGTAGAACACATGGCAATACAAATCATGATGGTACTGACGACGAAGGTGTCGAGGAGAATGATGGTGATGATCCAGGTACCCCAAATTCATCTGGAGATGCCGAGCAGTCCCAGAACTTGCAATCTCTCGCTCCCCGAGTAGTTCAAGCGAGCCCTCCGCTTATCCCGCCAGTCAAAGAACAGAAAATGTACCTGGTTCTTAGCCTTCCTCAAGCTTCCAACGATTGGTATCGCAAAAGAATAATCCAAAAAAGTAAAAAGATTGGAGGCTACCGTAAGTGAGATAGTATGTATAATGAAATATAACAGTTTTTTGCGTTCACAAATCATCTCCCAACAAAGTACACCGACCAAGTCCAAGATTTATGAGTCTGATTGATGACTTTGAACTGTTCTTTTTGAGTATGGCTAAAAGTGTCAAAAATAAAGCCACCAAGATTAGATAAGAGTGAAGATGGAATTCAGCAACATCGTTTTCCAGGCCGAGTTGCGGGATGCTCAGAGAACTGTGAGCCCAACCTTTCCCTATCAGGTTCAACATTCACCATCCACGGCTTCTGAGAGAAATGTTTCCTCAGGAACACCTTCTCCGCGTGTTCCCCCATGTAAACGACAGCATATCCATTTGGCGGCTCCAATGTTTTGTCATTCTTTGTCATACTGTTAAAAAAATACTGGTACGGACTTTAGTAATTAACATTGAATAGTTATTTACCTTTTTTGCCTTTTGTTGTTTTAATGTTTTGAAACTGAATACAAACTTACCTCAAGCATACTGCTGATTTTCTTCAGGGCCAATGCTTTCCCTCATTTGAGTGTTGCACTTCTCGAGCTCTAGAGAGATCATGTTTAAAATGAAGTAGAACTGATCTTTTGACATTCCTTAGTACTTTAAGGAAATATCTTTATCCTCGAGAAACTGTGGCATCAGTTGGTGAAACTCGCCATGTAACCACCTGAACTCATTAATGGGTTGAACACAAACAATCTGTGAATAATGTCAAGTTCATCAAGCAGCCCTCCTAACATTGTAGAATGTAGTGCACTCCAACTCACCTCTCACTAAAATGCAGTGATGCTACACACATACCACAGCAATGTGAACACCTCTCTCTGACATGATGTTATGCCACGCCAGTTGACGCTATCTGATGTGACGTGATAACACGTCACATAAGTGTAGTGTGTATCCGCCGTTAGTGCTTCCTCACACAGCCTGTGATGCACCGCGCTCCACAGCTCCACCGGGGGAGCAGATAAACATTCATACCCCCTCCAAAGTACCACGTGCATGACACAGAGCATTGTACATATTGCAGGAATCTGCTGCTCTAAACTTGGTCGGCCTGGCTGGCTCTAAGCGCGGCCTTAAAAGCCAGAAGCTCTGCAAGCAGCTGTCCAGTAGGAAGGCTATTTCGTGACGGTTTGCGTGGAGGGGTGAAGGAGGGTACACATTGCCACTATGAGGGTCTCCAAGGTCGCTTACTGTTACACAGCACTGTTATTGGAAGAAACCAGTGGCTGGACTCAGGGGTACGAACTCAGTTTTAGAAAGGAGAGATATGTTCATAAGAAAACAAGAAGTTGCTTATAACTAACGAGCCTACTTTCCTCTACATGTGTGCAAATCAATTTTAGTAAAATTCTTAAAAGCTTAGGTGGTAGGTAGGCATTGACGACTCATTGACAGCAATGTAATTAGAGATGAAACCAGAAACATGCGAAAACATACGAAGACAAATAAAATACACAAGTAACTTAACCGGGAACCAAATTCAGAAAAAACTTATAAAATTAATATAGCCTGCAATAAATTGCATTACGGAGGTAGGATACGGAGCATCGACTTCGGATGTAACCAGTCTAATGTTACAGTGATAGGGTTCACTAACCTGGAATATTTACATGGCCATCAATTTGAAAATAGGTGTCTGAGCCACTAAAAACACATAAGTTTACATGAGCTACCATAATGCTACTTGTGTGAAATATTTGGATGAAATCGGTTGATTGGTCTACGAGATATGACCTAAAAACCTAATTTTGTTCAATAGGGCGATCTTACAAAATTGCTTACAAAGAGGCTCTGTACACAAAGTTTTAAATATATACCGCCAGCATAAAAAAATTTACTGAATTTGTTAAAATGTTTATATATATGGAAAATCTATCAAAATATATAATGGCCGCCATTTTGAAAAAAACAATTGTCTGGCCATATTTAAATCACATAAATTTAGATGGCCTTCTGTAGGTGTGCATAATTTTGTGGAAAGTAGTTGAAGTGCTCCAGAAATTTGGCAGAATGTTCCATTTACTTACCTGACACTATTTGGCAAGAAATCTGGCAAAAGAGGATCCCTGCATGGATAAGCAATGCTTCCAATTAATTTGGATATAAGATTTTTTGAATTTTGTTGTAACATTTAATAGATTAACCAGTTAATCAAATTTATTTATATAAACCCCATTTAGCATACTTGCCGCACATAACACATGCAAATTTACATACCCTACTGTAGTAATACTTGGGTGAAATTTTGTTAAGAATGGTTTTATTGGTCCTCGAGATATGGCATAAAAACCTCCAGTGTATATGAGACGATATTCATAAATGGAGGACAAAAAGTTTATGTATTAGCATATTAGGTGATGGTCATAGATACGATATACAAAGTTTAATTTAAATCTGTTGCATAGATTTTTAGATACATAACACTATGCTAAAATGTTTGTAGAGGCAAAATTCAGAAAATAAGAGACTTACAAACTTAAAACATATAAATTAAAAGGCCTACCACAGTACAATTACTTCACCGAATTTGAAAGAAATAGCTTTATTGTTCCCCGAGATACGGTATAAAAACTGTATTGTTTCATGTAGGGTTATCTTACAAGATGGCGGAGAAATAAGGCTTTTCAAATACAGTTTTGATGGATATAATTGATACTGTCAGCATTCAAAGTTAAGTTGAAATTTGTTTTGCAGTTTCGTAGATGAAAAAATCTGAGCTAAAATGTTTATATGGCCGCCATTAAAAAAATATGTGTGTCTGACCATCTCAAAGTTTTTCAGTTTACATGGCCTGCCATAGTAGTACTGGTTTGCCAAATTTGGCAGAAATGGGTGGTTTTTTTCGGAGATATCACATAATTTTATTTTGTCAAGTAATACTTTTTTACAAAATTGCGGAAAAAACTGATTTTGTGTGTACATATTTGATAGTTGTAATATATACAGCCAGCATACAGAGTTTCACTGGAATTAATTACATAGTTTCGACGATATAGCATATAAAACTAAAATAGCTATATGTCAGCCATTTTTAAATTAAGTGTCTTTCATACCTAATACATATAATTTAACATTACCTACCACAGTACTTCTAGTTTACTATATTTGGTAGGAATCTGACAATTGTTTCCCGCTATATGACATAGAAACTTTATTTATTCGTCTTAACTATCATACAAAATGGATTACAAAAGAGGCTCTGTATAGACATACTGGATATTTGTTATATATATACCAGCATACAAAGTTAAGTTGAATTGATTAAATGGTTTCGAAGATATTGTTTACTATGCTAAAATAGTTAGATGTAAGGCAATTTTAAAATAAGTTTCTGGCATACTTGAAACATATTTGTACATGTCAACTACCGCAGTACTACTTGTTTGCCGAATTTGGTAGGAATCTGTCAATTGTTTCCCGAGATATTACACAAAAACTTTATTAATTCATGTAGCACTATCTTACAAAATGTCCTACAAAAGTGGTTATTGTTGGGCTTATTTAATGCTTGTAATATATACTGTCAGTGTTCAAAATATGGTTGGAATTGTACAAAACGATATGGTAGTTATACCAAATAAACCTAAAATATTTGAATGGCCGCCATTTTGAAAATATGTGCCAACTACAGTTAAATTACTCATATTTACCTGGCCTATCGGAGTGTCACATACTGGCTAAATTTGGCAAAAATTGGTTTAGTAGTTTTGGAGATAAAATGTAAAATCTTTATTTTTTCATGTAGTTCTCTGTTTCAAAATGCCTTACCAACAACAGTATTCACCTCTGAATTCAATACTTACACTTTGCGCTGTAAGCAAACAAAATTTGGTTTTAATCGGTTGAATGTTTTCTGAGATATGACATATCACCCTAATTTGTTTTCATGGCTGCCATTTTGAAAGTAAGTGACCGGCATGATCGAAAACTATAAAAGTCAGGTGTCCTTACTATATGTGTATCGAGTTTGGTGTAATTCGGTTCATGCGTTCAAAAATTAGAAGGGGGACATACACACATGCACAGATGCACACACAGTCACACATCCACATGCAAACACACAAAGAGGAAATTGATCTCAGAAGCCTTTGCTTTCTTCGGGAAATAGGCCAAAAAAAGTATTTGTACTCATCGTCTGAAGTAGTAGAATCCAGGTGCCACGTAAAAATTATCACTGAATAAACTAACCATAGCAGAGATAACATATACACACACAATATCACAGAAGAATAACACAGCACTAAAAAACTTACATTAAAAATCATACTATAATAATATTTACAAAACTTCAATTCATAACAATTATATACATTTACAAACCGGCTCCAACTATTATCTTGTGCGACTTGTTGTTCCCTAGTAGTTGATATAAACTCCCTGCGGCCATTTTCACGAAAAAGTATGATTTTACCATCGTAGTTCCAGTACTACTTTGCACCAAAATTTTCATAAGCTTTCTTTCAGTACTCGTTGCCTCTGCACAGTCAGAGATTCCGTGATCACGATTGGCGAACTTAAAAGCGCATGTTTTGCACGAAATACCTGCTGTAGTTTTTTATACATCACAAACTTAAATATTATTGGCCTTGTTCCTTTACGCAGTATGTCCGCTACCGACTGCTGCGGCTTTCCGAACCAGTGGGAGCGATCAATGTCGGTAATATTTATGTGAAGACCGAACTTACAGTTTACAATATTCATAAGTATTTGTCTGTGGGGTTTTCGCCAGGAACTTCTTTGATTCCGTGTACGAGAAAGAAGTTTCTCCTACGGTACTAATTCATCAAGTTGTTCACCTTGGGAAGCTACATTCTGCTTGAGAAGCTGCAGTTCTCGACGCATTACAAACAAATTCTTCTTGAAATCTCTTGAGAATTCCGCTAGATCACTGCTGAAATTTTCCATGGCTGACTTGCCGTTTTCAGAATCTATAGGCTGTGCGCTGGCCAGGGTTTCGAGTCGCCGATCTAGGTCCCGGATCTGTTGGCACACCTGCTTCTAGAGGCTGTCCAGCTTGTTAAAATCTTAAGACGACATCGCAGTACACAAATTGAAAAATTAGGGTATAATAAATACTTTAAATGACACATTACGACTTGTATTAATTTGTATTTATTTCTGATGTCTGTTTTTTTTTTGCCGCTATAAAGTGTAAATATCTGGAGCACTCACAGATACCGTCGACGCGCTTTCCGCCATTACCCTCATCACAAACTCAGTCAACACAATTCCAGACGAATGAAACTATTCAACTGGAATATGTACAACTGCAGCAGTGTGTTAACTCACGTCTCCACCCATCAAAAGTGAATGGCGGAACCCTCGTTAAATTATTGTCTCGATGTGGATTCTGCGAGAAAAAAAAAACAAAACAAATAAGATGTATCTGAAGACTCTTCGTAAAACCCACTTAAGTAATATAACTTATCTCAATGTAATCAGTAGTTTTTCTTCAGCAGATGTGCTTTCTCTGTAGTTGGTGTAATTTTCGAGAGAATGAACGAAGATATTCTATTAGTTCAAGAAAAAGTTTTCCAGACATTCTGTAGAAAGGTTCTTGAGCAGCAACAAATGATGTCCTGTCCGCATTAAATTGGATGTACCGTTGAATTAGGGTTACCAGAAGTCCTCTTTTACCTGGACATTTTCTATTTTTGAGGCCTGGTAAACAGTTCGGCCGGGTTTTACAAAAAAGTGAAAGACAGGATGCCTCACTTTTTTGTGGGGTTTTATATGTCATTAGATATTTAGTAACGATGCCAACGAACTTCCTGCAAAAGTGCAAACTTTTTTGAGAATATTACTATTTGTTCTTAATCAACTCTGGTATATTTTCCCTTGCTGTTTTTTTTTACATGTATAGGTTCAGAAGTGCCTAATATATTAAGAATTTCACGACTATTTGCTAGGAAACAGAAACTTGTTTGAACAAATAAAATCATAAAAGAAATACGATCGAAATGTATCTGAACCTGAGATGTGCGACAGTGATTAACTGTCTATTAAAAAAAATTATGTCCGCTGCTTATGTGTAAATGAGTTTTTTGTGAATATTTATTATTTGCTGGCAAAATATTCTGTACTGCCTACAAAGTAATTGAAATTTACTTTCATATTTAGAGTGAATGTGATTATCACTTTATCTGGTTGAGACACTGTAATCTATTTTTAACTGACCTGAGACATGATATACTGATTTAGTATATTTCCGTTATAAAATTGTGTGTCCGCTTTCTCTATGTCATTTGGTCGCAAGTGTCCTCTTTTTTAATGTGGGTTACTTGAACGTGTCCTCATTTTGAGTACCACATATCTGGTAACCCTGGTGAATCCAACATTTCCGCTTCTTCTGTATCCTTTTCAAATACCAGTAAACAAGAAAAAGTAGTATAATAAAGATAACTTTGGGACATGGCATCTGGCATGTCGGAGCCGGAGTTGTCTGCCATGACGTTACAGGCGCGGCCTGCGGCCTCCTTCATCTCCCTCCTCGACACTCACAACACATGGCCGGCAATTTCAACTACCCTTAACTATAGAATTTATTTTAATAACAAAAAATTAAAAAAATTAAAAATTATTGGCCCACCACCTTGGATTGTTAATAATCATATCGGTTCAGAAGATCACGGCAGATCATTATTCCATTTTCTACTTTTTTTGAGTAGCATTGCCTTGAGACGATTTTAATAAAAATTAAATAATTTTGGCCTGCCACTTTGCTACGCAGTGCTTCAGGGGACGTATTGATCCCCCTCCTCCCTCACAAAAACCCATAACAAAAAAAATTATTTTAATTTAACCAAATGTGTAAAAATTAAATAATTCTAGCCCACTACCTCGAATTTCTAAAAGTTCCACTCTCACTTTTAACTCTTAATAGTTTTGTCAATGAAAAAATGTATATATTTTTAAAATGTTTTTCAGTATAATGTGAATATTAATACTTTTTTGTTTTAGAAAATTTTTTTTAGTAAAAAAAGGTTGTGCTCTGCATTTTATGAAAATTAAACCACTAGGTAGCGCGGACAGGCTCACAAGACAGATGCACCTGTCATAACAGGCCCACATCTAGATAACACTATGGGCAAAGAAGGGGGGGGGGGATGTTGACCTCCGAGCCAAGTACACGCGAACTCACCTTGATCTCTGCATCCCATGCGAATAAGACTGGAAGGATCCCATTATTACCGACCGTATTCAAGGTCACGGCCGTAAGTGTTTGACGGGATTTTTGCGGCAGAGGGGAAGGGGGCAGAAGGAAATAGGTTGGGGGGAGTGCAATGTGTTAGAATTTTCACAGGTCTGTACCTGCTCTGCATCAGGTCACTGCACACATGCGTGCATACATGTTTTAAAGTAGTTTTCGCACCTGCACGGTGTCGGATGACCATGAGGTCTGCACCTTCACAGCATCAGGTAACTGCACATTTGCTCAGTGTCAGGGAGACTAAGCCAGCTTGCATGGGAAAAGCTGCGCTAGCTTTGTTTGTCAGAGCTATCTCCAATACTGTACTACTGCACATAAATACAGACAAGAATAAAATGAATGTTAATAAAGGAAAAACATTTTTTTATTTTAAAAAAAGTACATGTATATGATATTACTTACAAATATTCGTAGTTCCTATTTCAGAATATCCTTCTCATCGACCCAGGAATCGTGACACTTCGAGTGTCCGAGCCACCTCACGTACACACGTCCATCACGTCCTTTCAGCACCTTTTCCACCAAATAACCATCGGGAAACTTCGTAGGCTGGATCGCCTCTGCGGAAAAGCCTCCGACGATGGGTTCGCCAAGTAGGTACACCAGGTAATACATGCGTGGGTACCAATGTAGTTTGCGAACCACCTTGTACAATTCCGCAGACTAGTTGTGACTATAGGCCTTGTGGAAAATGCCATGCTCTTTGGAGATGCGCACCGGTCACCGATTTTGGCTTTAGGCATGCGCGGGTCCCTCCTAATCGGAATAGTATACACGGTACGAAGCAGAGAGTCGTCATCGACATCTTCGGGGCTTCATGCGAGTGGTAGAATGAACGGTAGAATTATACTCCTGGACGAGTTTCGGCAGTAGCTCAAGCCACTTTTGGTTTCCATTCGCTGTGAAATGTCGCCACAATTTGGCTTTCAGAGTCCGGCGAAAATGCTCGATGATGCTAGCCTTGAGTCCAGAGTACATGGAGTAGTGATTTATGCGGTACCTTTTCATCAGTGCACAGAAAGTAGCATTAATATATTATTTACCATCATCGGTTTGGAGATTTTTCGGTATATGTTCTCTTAACAAATCCGTCATGGCCTCGGTGACACCACATGCATTCTTCAACTTGAGCAGTCTGACCCAGACATACTTGGAAAATGTGTCTATTTTGGTCAAAATATAGCGGTGAATTTTATTTGCAAGAGAAAAATCTTGCATTTCGATCAGGTCGGATTGGAAAGTATCGTCCAGCTTTTCATGATGTTCTTTCTCCGAGGATAATTCCTTCTAGCTGACCTGTGCAATTACTCCCCGAAACAGCATATTTCGTCATCTCATGATGTAGCCAGCATCGACAAGTTATTCGATGATGGATATAATCTCGTTGGAGTGCGACTGGTTGCCCACAGACTGCGAAGCGACCAGTAGCCATAGTCTATTGACAAGTTCGTTTAGATGGTCTCAAAACACGTAGTCTATATTGCGTTTGGCATCGTTATTCTGCAGCAGCAGACTCGATCCAATAGCTTCAACCAATCGTGGAAACAGTCCCGCGGTAATGCCGAATTTCGCATTGGTCGTGTCCTTAAATCGCAGCATTGAGTGGTTATTGTTCGCATAATGAGCACGACTGGACTGTAGCAGGCGACGGTACTTGCGAATATCCGATTAGGTTTAGTGTACGGGATGTCTACAAAAAAAAAGTTCGCAAAAACCATGCATAATTTTCATCTTATGCTTGCCGATCTGAATGATATCTCCTGGAAAAACATCACTTCCTTGTTTCCGAGAAACCATTTTTCATCGTGTTGTCGCAAGCCGTATGTCTTGATGCTGTTCCGATCGGATTAGGAAGCGATGTAGTGCCCAACCCGGGTGCCCACATCTGGTCCATTCTCTCGTGTTCGTTTCCGTTCTCGCGCACCCAGCGAATCGATCATGGGCAAATCGTCTTCGTCGCTAGTGATGCCCCCTTCCGATTCGGGCAGTTCCGAACTCCTTTTCTGTCTATGCGTCGGAGTCGGTCCTACAGCCTTGAATTCATTTTTGATATCCGGCCAAGGCAAAGCTTCCTCCTGGCTTTATCGACCAAATTCTTCGAGACGGCTGGCTTGTAAGCCTCTTCCCTTCGATTCTCGAGAGCCAGTGTGTAACTTTTCATGAGTTGATATTTCGCGCGAACAGCTTCGATGGCTCGCTGCAGCTCAGTCGTCTGTTCGGTTCGGTCCACCATCATTCATATAATGGAATAAACACATAACCACACATATTCACTCTCGAGTTAAAGAAAGTGAATTTTCGATCCTTTCCAGTCGGTCGATGAATGAATCCAGCACATTTTTGCTATGCCTCGCAAAATCGGTTTTAGCAGCCAGTTTGGACGTTAACGCATTTTGAAGAGCCTCCAATTCTTCCCATATCTGCGAATTCGACATGTTGATCATGTCTATTATCAGTGCCTCCGCACCCTCTATGTGCCGGTCGATGGCCACCAAATCTTCCACCTCTTCATTTTTCATGCTCTCGATCTTTTGCCCAAGAAGCGACAGGCCCTCATAAACAGCAGTGAGGCGAGCATCCAACAACCCATTCACATAATCATCGGATTGTAGACCATGTCCGAACTTGGAAATGGCATCGTGGCTCATGGTCGGCATCTTACTATAAACTGATCGACTCTATTCTCGTACTTTCCCTTATGTACCGGAATAACCTTATCGATCACTAATATGCCATACTCTTCATTCCAGCACAAATAACATATATCCTTAAACTATGCGAATGTCATGTCCGTATTGACATGGTCAACGAACGCATGCCGCAAGTTCGTATCGTCCATGCGAAAGAACACAAGGAAATTCTCATTTTCCCATAGTAACTGTTTCGGCATGCGCGAAAAAGTTTGACTCAAGTACACATAGTCTACATTCACATGTCATACCATGCTCAAGTGCTCCTGGATGCAAGTCTATTTCTCATATGCCACATCATCGAAAATAAATACGGAGTTTGGTAATGCTTCACTCGGTGGCACAACAGCCTCGTTATCGCTGCAAGGTAAATATTTTACACCATCCACTGCCTGCAGTACTCCTACTAGATGATGGTATTTCGGTTGCTGAACGGATTTGGAGTAGAGGTACACACTCTTGAACCAAAGACCATTCGGCTCTTCCAAAAGGGTGAGAAGAACGCACATATTTCTGCAACCCGATGGTACGCAAATCAATCCTCTCACGGTATTGGGCAACAGCGTGCTATAACATACATCATGTGAGGTTTCGACATCTTCCTCGATGATGTGGATGGGAAGACTAACATCTTGCTTGATTATCTCCATGATACTGAAACGAAAATTTATAATGGTTGGGTATTTATCGGTTCGTATCACAGTATCATGTGATGACTCGTAGAAGAAAGATCAAATCTAGAAGAGGGATCATTGATACGCTGATCGACAATCTATCTTTCGAGCTGCACATTCCCTGATACAGGTTCTGTGGGCTGGGAACCCTGCTAGCTAAAAGACTGGCACGCGGCGATACGGGAATCAATGCGCTGTACGAGACGTGCAAGTGGCACGATATCGCCTATTCCAGCACAAGGATCTGCAAGCCAGGCAGACAAGATACTCACGCATAGGGCGGACGTAATACGTCGCACACCAGACACCTGACTCAGTGAAAAAAAAGCCGCTCGGGGCGTCTCCAATGCGATGAAAGCCAAGGTAAAGATAGACATGGGGACGAAGAAAGCGAGACCAAGTTCCAAGAGGAGAGGGAAGAAAAAGACAGGAGGATTGCTTCCCACCTTGATACCTGCATTCGATGCTCTGGGCGGTATCGCTGTGGCCGTAACGAATATTATTAGTGTGGTGAAACGGGCCTCGAACTAACGTAAGCAATTGGAGGAATATCGCCACCACAACCGTAAACTGGAAGCTTTCGTCATGGGTAAAAAAAAAACATACCATGGCCATACCGAGGAGGAGGTGTGAGAAAGAAAAAGCATCGCAGCAGGAAGATGCGTTAATGTGTTCTCTACCTAAATGTCCGCTCAACGAACGTGGATTTGGAACTATTTGCACGCAAATTGCAGATACCTCATTTTCACGGTGTGTTCATGAGACATGCTTTGTCCCCTAAATGCAAACATGACGAATATGACATAATCAACCTAAACACATCATCCGGGCTTGGTACACACTGGATAACTTATTTCAAACATGGCAAAAGTGAGGTATACTACTACAGTTTCGGTAATTTGCGTCCACCACCAGACTTGCGGCGGTACCTGAAAAATTGCAAACTGACTTACAACTACAAGATGGAGCAGATGTCGAACACATGGAACTGCGGACACTTATTTCTTCACATTCTGGTGCGGTGAAATAGAAAAAATCGTAGGCGAATCATTGATCGTTATCCTTTTACATAAAAGGTGTTCGCACCTATATTTCTCAGTCAGTATGTCAGTGTCCATCAAGGACATCGCCAATTCCATCAAGAAATCCGTGCCATCGAATGTGACTTTTGTATATGTACACTAGATAGTCATTAGTAATATTAGCCTGCTTGATACATTCACTGCACATCCATTAGATATGCTTTATTTTCTCATTAATATCCACATAGTAAACATACTAAGTTTGTGGCGGGAGTGGATATCCTCTAGATATCTATCTAACTGCACTTTTTTTGTTTTTAAGAATTTTCAGAAATCCCTCTAAAAATGCATAGTATTATTTTTACTATGTTATACTATCAACTCAACACCAATTAACTGATATTTATTTTTCCTGGTATTTTTTGAGTCGAGAATGTGTGGTTTGCATAAGCATCGCAAATGAATATCATATTTTTTAACCTTTGAATGGTGTACATAACAAATATTTATATTATTTCCAATGCATTTCGAAAAAAAGCAAAAAACTAGATTTTTTAACTCCACAAAGAATTTCATAGTGCAAGGATATTCCATCGTTTTACAAATGCGATGTGGGATGTCTACACTGAAAATTTAAGGCATTAGTAGGGCCCCCACATTTACAGGAAATAAAACAGGTTTTTATCGTCTTTAAAAATACACCATTTTGTCAAAATATATAATTTTCATTTCATCAAATTAATTGTATAGCAAAAAATGCATGATTTATTAGTAGAATGTGAACATGCTGTTTTTGTAACGATTTCAGTAGAACTAAATAGCATTTGTTATTCATTAACATAAGCACTGAAAAATATTCGCATGTTATGTAGATTGAAAAAGTTATTGAAGCGGTTTGGGCGGCTCTTAACATCGAGGTCTTGAGAGCCGATGAGGGTGAAATATGGTGTGTATGGAGCAGGACTGGAATGAAGGGGCGGGGAAACGGGATATCCCAGTGACATCGTCTGGCACGAACCCCACTTGTGAAAATCCGGAGTGAACTGCCCGGGAATGGAACCCAGTTCGCCTTGGTGGGAGGCGAGCAGTCTAATCGTTCAGATACGATGGCCCTGTAGATTGAAAAAAAAAAAAAATACATACCTTACATATTACTTTAGTGAAGTTCACAAAACAAAGAGGGTATTAGCAAAAACCAATCCATGCACAATTTTCCCAAACCAAGCATCATGGACGAAAGGAAGATTACGATAGCCAAAATAATGGAGTAAGAGCGAGCATATAAAGTAGAGCCAACGGGAATACAGAAGCATACAATTTATTGTAGTCACAACACACAAGTATTAAAACATTATTTTAATACTTGATTTTCATATTGATATAAGTAGTAAGTGAAAATAAAGAGCATAAACCAATGTCATTACAATTATGCAAGAATTGAATACTTTCGTAATGTTGGCACTAAATTAAAACAAAACAAATGCCTTTGTTTCTGAATCTGCCCTTGTCGGGTGCAGCACCACTTACAATGGGAACCTTTTGTAACCGTTAACAAAAATAATAGATCAGAAAGAATATAACCAAAATTACATAAAAACATTTTTACTTAGTTTGGATATTCATAGATATCCCGGATATCATGCTGAGCTAATGGTTCTCCAGAAAATATTACTTTCTGCATATATTTACAGGGCATCCTCATCCTAACTACATACATAGATAATATAGACCTGGATGTGTTTTAGACAAGTTGGATATCTACTGGATAGTATTCTGACATTTTGTGCTGTGTGGGAGTGTGTGTATTCGGGACGGTAACAGAAATGTTTCAGAAGTTTCAGGTGTTAAATGGGCCTATATTGTGCCGAAACCCCCAAATGGCCAATTACACAATGAAAGCTGCTTGTGTTCTGCACAACTATGTCTGAGAAAAGGAACGGATCGAATATACACCAGCGGAGATAAAAATTGCATAACGACCTCAAAGTGATGTACCTATTCCAAGAATGAAAGATCTTACAATCAACGAAAATTCTACACCCAACATTTTTAGAAACTATGTAGCAAACTTCTTTCTCTCTTCTCGAGAATTTCTGCCCTGTTAATGGAATTATTGTGTACGAAAGATAGAATGAATTCGAACAATTATTGTTTTCGTTTCAATCGGTGATTTTTGTTTTTATTGCAATTTATGTATACATTTACAACAAGACATTCCATTACATTTTAATAATTTCATTCTCTTTAAATTAAGTATTTCCTCGTTCCTTTAATGTTGACTTCGTTGGCTGCCTCATGCCATGCTTTGTCCGTCTCATCCCGTCTATAATAACAAGGTAGATTGTAACTGAATAACACTGGGTGTTTTTCCGCCTGTTGGACGAATTTTATATTGGCCGACTAATATTTCATTGCTGAAACTATCACGAATGTGACAAGGTTGCACAACTAACGCTATACAAGTTGCGATTCGACTGGTAAGCTGGGTTGGAAGGGAATGAAGTGAGAGTGATTTCAAACCAATCTCTTCATGATCGCGTTGTATGCAGTGTCCCACCTAACTACGGTAACGAATAACAAAACCATTTGTTGCGTAACCTTTTGACAACTAAATTCGCAAAACAGTCGTGCAGTGTGCGGAAGGCCTAAGTGTACAAATTGGACGGGTTAAAAAGATTTGTAAATTTACTAAAATTTGTTCTTTTGCAAAAATTATTCAGCTCCATTTACAAACAAACTTTTACTGTGTAGGATATTTCAACATTGCATGCACATCTCATGCACATTATGGCAATGTTGTGGTGACACAATGTGACTTGAATGTTATGTTATGTCGCTATGCTGTCGGGAACACAGACACAAGAGATTAAGGTATTTGCCATATGCATCTCAGAAAACAGCCTGCCAATTACAGAATACAATCAATTGCACTAATGCAACTCGTTAAATTCTGAATTACACCAAGAAGTACTCAAATGAGGCAAATTTTATGACATTTTTCTTTTGAACGAATAGTAAAATTTGCTATGCGAAAATTTTAGTTTTTACTGCATATTAATTTAAGTAATTAGGTCTTCAAATGTTCTTCCCGTGACCATGTTGTCGTCCAGGTACAGGCAGAACTCTCTCCATCAGTCTTTCTAAGGTGGCAGGGGCATTGCATAGCCCAAAGGGCATAAACCTTGATTTGCCAGGTTCCTTTCACTTGGACACAAAATGCAGTATTTTCTTTGTCTGCTGGGGTAAATTCGCAATGCCAGTACCCACCCTACATGTCCAAAGTAGAAAATCATGGTTAACCAGCTAGACAGTTCAGTGTGTCGTCTATCCTTGGGAGTGGATAAGAATCTGTTTCTTGGTCACATTATTTATTTGGGGGTAATCAACACACCATCTCTTTCTTTTTAATGAGTACAATGGGTGAAGTCCATGGACTGACTGATGGCTCTATCACATCTAACTCCTTCATTTTCAGAATACCATCAACCACCTCATTTGAAGCTGGCGGTAGTCACATTGGTGACTGATATATGGGCCTGTGTCGATGTGATGGCATACAACATTAGTTCTGCCAAGAGTAATTTGGCTCACAGGAGAAAGCACCCATGTTCATCAGTAGTAATTCTGAGAACCTTCTCTTGTCGACACATATGTATTCTTTTGTTCTTGTTAGCAGTTCCCCCAGAGCATCTGGTAGATGCTATTCAGGTTTCTTTGCAGCTATTCTTCAGGAACATTCGGAAGAACCTGCGAGACCTGCCTGCATACCCCTCAAGATGGATAGCACTAACAGATAAATTAATCATCCTTACTGGTAAACTGTTCGAGTTTGAAGATACCAAAGTCCTTGCTACAATGAAACCATCTGTTAGAATACAACCTTTCTGGGATAGTTCAATTATGCTTAACAAAGTGACAAATTTTCCCTGGCATCTGCCTGGACTAACAATTTCGCTAGAAGCAGGGAGTACAGTGGACTGACTACACACTAATGAACAGCCCATTGAAAAAAAAAATCTCGCCATTTTGACAGATCCAACTGCGCAATGCTTGCTCATGGCACTCCTATTCCAGTATCGATACAGCACTCCAACTTATGTAACACATCCAGCCCCAAAAGGCACTCGTCCTCTATTTGTGCTATGTAAACACCGTGCTCTATGCTACGATTACAAAGCTTTAAGAATAACCTTATCTTAACCCTGATTGGCGTGGTCTCTTTTACTGTAGTTAAATAGCAGTGTTTCATGCTCTCATCGGTCGATCGCTGGGGGGAAGGCCCTAGAATATCTTGTCTTACCACCATTATAGTCGCCTCTCTTTCAATGACTATCGGATAAGAATCATCATTCAGTCTCCCCTCCACCCATATGGTATCTGAGTCCTGTTTCACCGAACGCACCAGCAAGAACATTAAGGTCTTCCCTGTAGCAATCAGTTACCTCTGCCCCTCAGGATCGGTGCTTGCAAGTTTCCCGAAGATGTTTCGCTCTCAACTTCCCCTCACGGCCTGCTTCCTAGTTGCTGCTCCTTTTGCCGCTAAGAAAAGAGGCTCTCAGGTGACCCAGCTATCCATATCACCAAAATTTAGGTCATTTGAGTGGAGTATGGTGAAACTCTCTAGCGTGGACCCTGGAAGCGATGTACCTCATGTTTGTCAGAAGTTTCTTCAGCGCCCTCTTGGTTTTATCGTCCTCATCTTCGTTGAGCATCACTGTCCACACTGAACATCAGGGCACTGATGCCTGTCTTGCAGACTCAACCTCCAGTACTTGGGCCAGGGCATCCTGCATGGTGTGAGGCACATCGAGGTGTGCTACATAGCGCGATTCGATATCAGCGATAGTGGTGTCGATGGAGCAAACTGCCATGACATTGCGTAACTCCTCGGAGCACCCCTACAGAGACAGCGGGGACAGCCGCACGAGTTCCTTCCACAGCTCCTGCAGTGGTCCCCTTTGTCACTGGGTATAGCTTCGCAGCAGGGCATGATGGGCATGTCGCAGGTATCAGTCTGAGAATCGCAGCTCCAAGGCTGACACCAGTGTGGAGAACTCCAGACGATTTGGTTTTGACAGGGACTGCAATATGATCAGTACAGGTCCCCTCAGTACAGCCACGAGGTAGTAGGCCTTCTGATCGTCAGTCCAACCATTCAGGGAGGCAAAGATCTCAAACTGGTGCCAGTGTTCGCACAAGGGCGTCTGTCCATCATAGGAGGCAGGATGACGCCTTTCACTACCCCTCGACAAGCACGTTGTCAAGCTCACTCAAAAACTTCTACACTGACTGCGCGAATAATCCCATTCCGATAATATCTAGCCTCAACGATTATGATCCCGACATGGCACATAAATACAAGCGGCCAAAGGCATTTTAGACAACATACCAACCAAAAATGATGTAATAAAGAATGCAGGATGCCAGCCATGCATGTGCATACTAATTACATCGGGGTACATGTATAAATGCTGAATACATACAAGAACACTACACTCATTTACCAGCAAAACTGCGAAGCACCATGTGATCACGGTACAAGGGCAAATATACGTCGCACAATGGCTCGGCGGGCGGTGGTCCTTTTATTCAGATTGCATCTACATCGTACTACACACACAGCCACTAAAGAAAATTTGCGAAGCAGTACGTACCCACAGAACAAGGTAAAACATACACTGCACAGCCTCTGGCTCAGTGGTGGTCCTGTGACGCGCTTTGCAACTACACTGCACTACACATACAGCTATATGTATGACCCTTAGTCGCAGCCAATTCCAAAGCGCCAGAAGATGTGGGCTGTTTGCTGCAGTTGGTGGGGGTTTTGCCCAAGCACACCTACTCTAAATAAGTACACACAATCGTACGCTAGTACACAAAGCTGCAAACGAGGTCGCGAGCAAGGTGATGCCTTATTTGCCCATTTAATTTTCTTCCTTAACTTGCATGTAAGACTAATATATTTTCTGTTCTCTTGACTTCTTGTATATTTTTTACATGTTTGGTTTCGGAGTTGGCCAATATACATTATTTCTTTAATGCATCAGTTCTCATTTTGAATTTTTCTCTATTTATAATTAATTTAATTTTTGCGAGTTCCAGCTTGTTTACATCTACCTTTCATGATATAATTTTAGTTCCAAAAGGTTACTGCTTTATTTACCAAACTTCCTCTTTGGCTGATATTTGAGCTATTTATGATTTGTTTATGCCTAAGTTTACATATATAGTACTGTTATGATGGTATGGGTAGAGCTTAGTTCGACAGCCTGCCTGAATGCATTTTCACACAGGGACGTCGGAATGTTTATAGAAAAAGGGGGCGGGGGTCGACAATGTTATCATTATAGCAGACCACTCTTCTAATATATTTGCAGCAGACACATATGTAATACAATAATAAATAATTCTCACACACAAACAAATTTTTTAATTGACAGTTTGAACTACTAAGAATTAATTTTGTCAAAATTTGGTGTAAACATTTTACAAGAGCTCACAGGTAAACATTTATGGAGATTAACATTTTTAAGTGTATTTTATGTTATGCAGCTTAATACACTACATAATGTATATTTTTACTCAAATGACACGATGCTGCAGCCAAAGAAAAACCATTTTCAATTCAAAAGCTTCCTGGTTAAAATACAACATTTCGATTTAAAAATACATTCCTTATTCTCAGTTTTATCTCTACCTACATAACTATCACGTAGGCCGTACACAATCACCCCCTTGAATTATTTGCAGTTATTTTGATGTGGACAGATAAAGCATTGAGATTGTCACTTCATTTACTACCTTTTTCCACACTTACTTTGAATTGACAATTATGACGTCTTTAAAGAAAATTCTCTAACCAATTTGAAATTTTTTTTTAGAAAAACATAAGTTAAACATGACATTTAAGAAGCCACTTGACATTCACAGCCTTCAACATAAATTTATAACATACAACCATTTAACACACTTCAGAGCAGTTTCCTTTAAATATTTATGAAGCTCCCAGCATCCTAACAAGCTAACCATTCCTGTAAATTACCTTGAAATGACTATCAACGTTAAACGTTAACATTTGCAATGACTATCATCATTAAAACATACTCCAGTACAAATACACTTCACCGCAGTCACCTTTAAATATTCATGAGGATCTCAGCATAATTATATGCAAATCATTTTTGTGAATTACCTTAAAACAAAAAAATATATCTGTTCAAAGAAATATGCAAACATAATCACTAGTATTCAGTTATGGCAAAAAATAATTAAAATTAACTTTAACAACTTACATAGTCAGTATTATCCTCAGATTACCTACTGCAGTGCACTATTAATTTTTGCTTCAGTACAGAGGTTTTAAAGTTTACCCCACAAATATGTCGTGTAAAAAATAAGAACTCATTCCATTTTTTTTTTAGAGAAATCAGAACACAGCCTTACTTTCAGCTGTTCTGTACATGAATGCTTTCATTACCTCTTCGAGATTTATGTATCTTGTCTTTTCACCATGTATGTGCAAAAGCAATAATGTGTCAATCTCTTATGTGACATTACCAAGCGCATAACTGTTTTCACACGCAGCAGGGCACTAAATGATCTTTCTGATGTAGCTGATGATACAAAAACAGTCAACAACAATGTTAAAAGATGCAAAACCTGATCAAAAAGTTTTCTTACGACTTCTGGTTGAGACTGAAATTTTTATACAATATGCGTCACCGACCCCTTGCTTTCACCAACAATAGTTGACAACATTGCCAGCTAAGCGCACAGCTTGTCTCCATCAAATTCTTCTCCATTAAAACTTAATTTTTATTTTATTTCCTCTCTAGTTAGCAGTGGTGCTCTTGCCTCTATAATGAACTCAAGCTGAATTTATAAACTCCATACTTTCTTGGCAAAATCGACGACGCTGTTCAGATGTAATGCAATCAATCACCTCATAGTAAGATTTGCGCATATTAAATCTTTCATTGAGGTCAGCTGGAGTAGATAGGCACTCGGTATGCTCTAGTATTTTAGGCGGCACCTTGGTCCATGGTTGAAAGGGATGTTTCAAATTGAATACGTTTTCTTCCGTGGCTTCCGAAATTTTGTTGAACTCGCGTTCATTGCGTTTATGATCAAGTGTAATCACTAAAACGTCTGCCGGTTCTTGGCCCCGGTCGCAGTAAAATTTGAATTCTGTAGAGCTTTGGCCAGCTCTTCGCATGGACTCAAAATTGACAGTGATACCTTGATACCGAATACAGTTTCGAATTTTTTCATCTACAACATATGGCCCTTAATTGTTGAACTTCATTCATCTCTGAGTGAAGCTGTTTCTTGCAAAATCCGAACTAACGTATCCTTAATCCGTTTGTAGTTGTCAAAAAATCTCTGTATTTCTTTGCATCAAAATGTCCATCTGGTCGGACACAAAGTTAGTAAGCCACTGAATAATTTTTTTTTCCAAATTCTAAGTCCAAACTATTTTATTCACTGGATGTTGGGTACAGTGCAATGTTTTTATAACTGTGTTTCCTCTTGGATGATTCGTATAATGTTGAATACATTTTTGACATTTGCCAATGCATCACAGATATTTTCTGATTGCCTTGCTAATTCTTGTAAAACCAAATCCAGCGAATGATTTGCACAATGTGCCAACATAAGTTTAAGTTCTACAGAGAGCAGTTTATTTTGTACGCCGTTTATTCTTCCCGACTTATTTTCGGCTCCATCAAAGCAGTGTCCTCCTAATTCTGTTATATCTAACCTTAATCTAACAAACATGTCTTTAATTGCGAGGAACAGTGTCGGATTTGTTGTCAGGTAGGGAATACATAGCAATGGAAATCTCAGTTACACACAAAGTATCATCTTCAACATGCCACAAACATATGGAAAACTGTTCATTTCCACTTGTGTTAGTTGTCCCATCATCTATTAAGCCAAAGTATTGGCTACTTTTTAGTTCCTCAACCAATTTACGCTGCAATGCGCAAGCCATGATCTAAATAATTTAATTTTGAATATCATCACTTAAAAATTTGTCCCTCTTGTGCAGCCATTCTTTCAGGTCAGAAGGCTGTATAAATTTCCGGTCTCAGATTCCGATCCTCCTGTAAGAGCTTGGCCACTTCGGACTTAGTATCTAATTAAGCTAACAATAGTTTTCAATGCAGAGCGAGATTGCTCTTGTTCTGCAGCTAACTTTGCGCTGATCAAACTGATAACTTGTTTACCTTTCTCTTTCTGAATAATGCAGTGAACTGAATTAGAATGGAATGAACTCTTTTATTTTGTTTTGAACTTTTCAATGACTTTTTTCCATTTTTTAAACCCAGAGGTAAAAAATACGGTTTACATACCTCTGAAACCCGAAGGTTTTTGTAATTTAACTACTTGAACGCACATGAAACACAAAACACAATCATTCTCTACATCGTAATGCAGCCATTTACACGTGTCAAACCACGAATTTAGGCAAGATCTGTAATTTGTGTTTGGAAAATTTAATTCCAGAGAAGGACGAAAATGTGATATTTCTGCAGCTGTTGAATGCGGACGGCTAGTGATCGGAGTACACGGATCGTTAAAATTAACATAACTTTTATATGAGAAACACTCGGACGAATTCTCAGATGATGCGCTGGAGTTAGTTTTGTTATCTTCAACTTTGGGATGAGCATCTGTACCTGTTGGAATGGAGTAGTGTTCCAAGCAACCAGGGAAATAGTTGTGCTCAAGGACGAGTACATCAGTTTTGGATGAGCAACACGGAGAATCATGACTGGAAATTAAACTTTCGTCCCTGTCACCTTGGATCAGTTTACATCTCTTCGTGTTCGACAACCACGAATCAAGTGAAAAGAATGAAAATAGGATAATTGAGAAAAGTGATAATTTAATTGAAAAAAAAAACAGTACCAATTGCTTGATTTTTTAAAATTAAAAGGATGGATTTAGGACATTCTAACCATAAAAATAAAAAATCAACATAGGTTTCCATTTTTCTAACATATCATGCAAACTGATAGAAATAAGTGTTATGAATTGTACTGAGACGTTTACAATTCCGTGTATTAAGGAGAAAATATGTGAGTTAATATGATGATGTAGAATAACATCATTACTCATAGGTGATATTTGCTTCTGCAAGTAAGCATATTATGTGTATATTGGATGTCAATAATTGTAGCGACGGACTTGGAACAGTCAGTGCTATTGCTCAGCTGTCGCAGAACTGTTATGATAAGCCAGGTATTGTGAAATGCCTTGGCAGATTTCAACTGTTACGTGGAGGCTCTCAACTTCAGTCCTGGATATTCTATATTTCGTTCATAATTGTGGCAAAAATAACTAGTTTTATAGGCTATTCACGGTTCACGGAGCACTTATTAAGGCCGTTATAAACAGGAATACTTACAAATGAATTGCTTTTATTATGGTTTAGGATAACTATCCGCAATGCACACGTTTTAAAATAGTTTTTTGTCCTTCAATGCGAGAAACGATGTACATAAATGCACATACAATTGATTAATTGAACGAGTGTTTAAACATTATTGCTCTATGGAATGATGATTGATTCCATACAAAATAATTAATAATTGTACAGAGTATATGTGAATACGTCTTAATAACGTCGTAAGTAGGTACAGTAACAAACCTTAATGAGACATCTCAGCAAAACTAGAATACGGACTATTGAGACCGAGAGAATCAAAGAGTAACGCTATTTATTCGGAATGAAAAACTTGGAATAAGACGGAGAAAATGCATGGTATATTTATAAAAAAAGAACCTTTTGTTTTTGACTGATTTCTCAGCGTCCAAGCGCGGTACTGTATTCTTTTTCACAGACTTATTGAAGGCTTTATTTAGGCTGTAAAGCTAAATTTTTACAAGAATACGTCGTTAATATTTTATTGTAACTATATCTGTATAAGGAGCGAGGACACTTGGAAGTATATACTTCTCTTAAATAGAGCAACAAATTTGTGTTTTTTTTTTGTGCTTGTGCGACCTTTGTAGAGTTTTCGAAAAAATTTCTAACAAAATTAAGTTATAAATTACGAAAAATTCAAAAAATTATTAAAACACTTGTAGTACCCGCCATTAATTTTGCTAAAAACAGGCGAATCTAGTTAAAAATGGCAAAAAGTATGTACAAAAATAAATCAGCTGCAATCGGCGTAAATAACACAAAAAATTGTAAGTTACCAGCATTTTGCTTAAAAATGTGTATTTAAACTATTTATGAATTTATGATTAAACCTGTAACATGAATGGTTAGTGCGTTTGATAAAAATTCTATTATATAAATAGTAAATGTCGCATACCTAATTTACGGATCGCTAGTTTAATCTTCTGAGGAAAAACAGAAATCACAATCGTAATGCGATTTCGGCGCACAAACAGAGCATTCGATTGTCACGAAATAAATTCATGCTGTTAGCATTACGACACAAACACACGTCATAGTCAGCGAAAAAAATCCAAACAGCGCACATGCAGTCACGGCACGAAGGCGATCTATCTCGCCGTCCGCATTCTCACTGGCCGTGTCGAGTCTTCTACAGGAACTGCATGAAAGGGCGCCGCCGCACAAGTGCCTGCCAAAAAACGGCACTTCGGCCGGCGGGCGATGGTTTATGAGTTTATAGTGCCCGTCTCTTGACCGAAACATTGTACAACATGGAACCACCCCCTCCCCCAATTCCTTCCAAGTGCTTGCCACTGGGGTCGTTTAAGAAATGGCTCCGATACATTTTTTTTTTTTTAGCCATGGAAGGCCCATCGACTAACTGTATGCTCCGAGTTCTATTGCTGTAGCAAAATTTCCATTAAACTTGCGAAACAGCAGACGTTATTGTCCAGCACGTGACTAACAAAAATTGTTTTTAAATGAACCTTAACCGTTTTGCAATGGATTTTTAAATACAATAAGTCTAGGAGGGAATGGAGGGGCGAAATACGGTTTCTTCCCCCACCCCACTTATTAGTACAGGGGCATGTCGCCCCTGCT
>NQII01001405.1:349351-450702 GCA_002778355.1 Clitarchus hookeri
ATGTTCGGACGTCCATATATTCACACCTATAAGTTTAACCAGGCCAGCGGACAGTGGATTTCAGCATTCGGGACGACATTTACCAATCATGGCATTAGTGATCATAGCAGAAATTCCCTTTGCAGGACTAAGAACGATGGCGCGATGGTGCGTGAAAATAGGCCAGCATGAGGTATATAGACTATGTGATCAAACGTATCCAGCCACCCCGTAAAACGTGTGTTTAACATAGAGGACGAAACAGTACTGCCATCAACTGTGTGGAACATATGGTTAGCGATCACAGTAGTTAGCAGCTAGCGTTAGACAGCAGAATGTTTCAGTTTGAAGAATTAAGGGACTTTAAATGTGGTCAGGTGGTAGGGTGTTGCTTATATAAGAAGTCTGTGCGCAATATTTACTCCCTCCTGCATATCCCTTGGTCCACTGTTTCCATTGTTATAGCAAAGTGGAAACATGAACGAATGTATGCAACCCAAAAGCATGAAGGCCAACCCCTCATGTTAATAGTAAGAGACTGTCGAGTGTTAAAGAGGGTAGTGCAGCATAACAGTGAATTGTCCATTGCCACCATCACACAGGAATTCTAACCTGCTTCCGGGAACCAATGCAAACACAATGACTGTTCGGCGTGAGCTGCGGAAATTTGGTTTCCATGGCCGATCAGCAGCCCATAAGCATACATCACACAGACAAATGCCAAATGCTGCCTCGCATGGTGTAAATAACATAAAATAGACAAAATAATAGTATAAAACAATTTACTAGAGTTATGAATCACAGTATACAATGCGGCAATCATATAGTAAGGGGTGGGCGTGGCGAATGCCTGGTGAACGACGCTTAACAGCCTGTATAGGGCAGACTGTGAAATTCGGGGTGGTAGGTTAACAGTGTGGTCATTTTTTTCCTGCATGGGATTTGGACCCTTTGTTTCTTTACGTGGCATTGTCAAGGCACAAGTTTATATTAACATTTTAACTGCATTCATGTTGCCTACCGTCAAATACCAGTTCGGAGATGACCACTGTATATTTCAACGTGACCGATAACCCTATATACTGCAGGGCATGTGAGGGAGTGGGTTGACGACAACAACATCCCACTAATGGACTGGCATGTGCAGAGTCCTGATTTGAATATGATAGTACATTTCTGTGATGTTTTGGAATGCCGATTTCATTTTAGGCAAAACCGACCCACTTTGATACTTCTTCTCATTTCGGCGCTCCGTGGGGAATGGGCTGCAATTCCCCAGGAAAACGTCTGCCACCTGATTGAAAGTATGCCTGCGAGAGTGTAGGATGTCATCAATGCTAAGGATGGGCCAACACCTTATTGACTGCCAGTAATCCCGATGGAGGGCGGCCGAAACTTGTACTTCATTTTCAGGTGCGTGTCAGGATAGTTTTGATCATGTAGTTTATGTTTTCATCGCATTGTAGTCATGGATTTGTATTTTGACATCACACACTTACTATATCGACCATACTACCACCCCAACCACACAGTCGGTGGGAGAAAGTGATAATGCCCTTTGGTTGTGGTGTCCCCAGCTCACACCTAATTGGACCAGATTTATATCACCAGTCTGATTCACAGTTGCGCATTGTCACACCCTTCCAAAAATACCGATACCCTCATGCTCAGTACTAAACATGTGGTTTGGTCAGGGTACTTTCCACCCATTGATGTTTTACCAGGACACCACTGGAACATTAAATAAGTTCAACTCCCGACCATTCTCAGGGATGGGGAACCCTCTTGATCTCCTCCAGCATTTAGAATTAACCACTGCCACCACGAATCCGACACCATTGATAGGTAATCAGAGAGAATCTCTGGTGGGGTCAAACTGATAAGTCAGTGTGACAGCTGGAGGAGGTCTGTTTTTTCAACGATGACGACCAGTAAAGATGTTCGAGAGACGTTCTCAAAGACATCGATGTGCCGGCCGCCATAGTCCACCTAGATAATTAGCCTTCGGCAATGTGCAATGTGGAAAATATCGGTCTAAAAATGAACAATAAAAAGAGTCTTTGTAAGAACATAACTTAAAATACATTTGTCTCCTTCAATTTAGTTATAAGATGTTCCTAATGATCGTAGACCCAGAAACACAGTTCAACTGTTTTAACCTTTATTTTACTTACAGTATTGAGATGATTTGATCCAGCGGCTGCAACCCCTAGTTAGGTATATATTGGAATTTTCATTACATCTGTGAGTGCCATTACACACACATTGGTTCCAACATCGGGTTGCTTTGACATATATATGCCTCACGTGCCTGACGTCTGAATGATTGACCCACCTGGACTCATGCAAGCTGATATTATATTTTTGTTAACTAAATTTGTATCAGATGCTACCTACATCACTTTTTGCTATCTACTACCTTTTAACTTACCCTAAGTGATCTTAATTTTAACCTGACAGATCATAACCTTCCTAGATGCAAACAAACTTCACAAAATATAATTACCTGCATCAATTCACGAGTGTTATCATGGAATCGACCACCAACTGGAACATCAGCTCTGTGCATCAATGTCTTGAGCAAAACATCAAGCCTCATGGTTTTTGCCAAAGACCATGGCAGACATGTGCACATTTCCGAAAGCATTTTTTTTTTACAATTTAACACAGTGCTTTTAGCCATTAAGCCATACCATTGCCATTTAAATGCGAGAACGGCACTTTCGCCATGCCTTGGCCGTATAAAATGACCCTCGGGTGGTAAAGGTTGGGGGCTAGTGAACTCATCCATATTAAGCACAGACAAACTGAGTACAAGCCTTACATCCATTACAGTTCGGTTGCTCTTGATATATGGTCACACAACTTAAATGCTTACCAGACATGTAGCTTTTCATCAATTACAGGCTGATCACTCGCATCAATTGCCCACTCAACTTACAGTCAATCACATGAGCCAGTAGAAGCAGCATATCCCAGATCTAAGGGTTCGGGAGACATGCCCTTCCAACAATCCATTACCCTATTAAAACGACCAAGGGAAAGTACTTGCACACAAGTCAGGAAAATTTCAGCCTGGCATAAGCCTTCCATATATTACATGTTGGCTGCCTGCCCATAGACCCAGTCAAAATATTTTAAAGCTTCGCTGGGAATTAAGACCTACATTCATTATAGACCAGTTTGTTACCCAGACAGCCGGCAGAAACCCCACTGTTGCCAGTCCTTACCATTAATATACTTGGGAATTTCTTTATATTGATATTCGTGTCTTGGGCACCAAACTGCCTGATTGCTAAGTAGTCCAACACTCCATCAAGTGGGCGAGCACTGGTATTATCTATTCGATTCGATCACAAGGCAGATAGCCATTTCCAGGTTATGAGAGAACCAAGATGCATAGGGAATGTGAAGCATCGCCTTATTTTTGTCAATGTCCAGGGGTGGCACAAGGAGCTATAGTGTCACCTGGACAGAACTAGGCTATGCATGATGCTTCAACTCTTTGTTATGTGATCTGTGGCTGGTTACCTCTCTTGGATAACTGACTCGATACTGTTTTTATACCTCAAGCGAGAAAGTGTTTTCCTCACCCAAGGAAATCATGTGTTTGGGAGTTCATGGTCACACCTCCAGTCATCTGTATGACCGATGCCACACGTAGTGAGTAAATACCACTATGAAAATATCCACCTGTGCATCTTAGGACACTTCCTGACAAGGGTTGAACTGCTTGGTTTTGAGCACATAATGAAATTAGGAATTCAACATCATTAATGCTGATCGTAACAGTACATGCAACTAGAAACTTATACTTGAATCAACCTGCTTTTTGGCAATTCCTCAAGGGTTCTGGAAATGGCCATGCATGTTCACACAGCGATTTTAAACTTTGTTCGCAACTAATTCGTAGCTTGCAACTTAAGTTTTCTGGTACCATTTTCACTTTTTCCTCTGCCTACTATCTCCACTCTTACAAGCTGTAGTTTCAAGGCAAGATAGCCTTCAAATTAAAATATATGGTAATGATTTACTTCATTTATTTGGGCCAAATACTGTTCGCATAGTTCAAGTTCCCCACTTTCCTCGTGCTATGTATGCTACTGGTAATTTCTGTGTATATTTGAAAGTGCTTTGTGCTAGAGTTATGCTAATATGTAACTACGTGTTTTTAATGTTAATAACTCTATTCGTGCATGTGTGTATTCTTGAGTTATGTTTGTGAATTAAATCCATCTCTGGATATGCATGTGTTTTGTTCTTTGAATTAAAATGGCAAGGCTTGCTGAGAATGCACTATGATGTCACGAGTGTGCTTTGAGGCCCAAACAGGAAAGCGTAGTACAATGTACTTAATCGCCACGCATGCCACTTATAACATGATCAGCTATTCGTTACTGTGGGGAACCTTGCCACAAAAAGCAATCAGGTCCCGATAATGGATTTTCTCTTTCCTATCTTTTTATTGCTGGGCGATGCCAATATCACAATTATGCAAGTCTTATGCAATTTACCTCATCCCTCCCATTCGGCACATCATTTCCATACAGCTCACGTATGATGGCTGGCGACACATCATTGATGGCAACAATAAACCTTTACTTAATATTAATAAACATGACCAAATATAGCTAAATTCCCTTAATGTGACTAGATATAATGAAAGATATCAAAATACTCTAGTGTGCTAAAAATAAGGACGAAGTGCAGAAACTGATGTAACAGCAAAACTAAAAGGCATAACCGACCGAAATACTAATAAGAAGATCGTCTTAGGGCCTGGTACGGCAGGGCATGCACATGTATGCATCATGATGCGCTGTGGGAATATGCGAAAGGTACAAAGCACGAACATGCACGAACATGGCATATTCTCAGCATTGCAGTGGAAGATATTGCAAAATACACATCGTGTTGTGCGATGTCAAATTGCAGTCTGATGTTTGGAATGGCCATCAAACAGTCCCATAAACTACTGGATGACTTTATCCGAGAGTGGATCATTGGGATGTTGAAAGGAGTTCGAAGTATGACTACTGTGGCCGAGGAGTTCGGAATGGCACACAAAATCGTGTCAAGAGCTTAAAGAGCATTTCGTATGTCGGGACACCTGATCGAAGGTTTGGTCTCCATATGCAACCAAAGTGATGGAAGACTATTATATTGTCCCACAGGTGATGAGAGATCAATAGCAGACGCCACGTGTAATCGCAAAACACATCGCTCTATTGGCTGTCCGATGTTGCGTTTTTTCATGTTCAGAAGACTGTACACAGGTAGTTTGTTCGCTCGGCGACCAGTATGTTGCGTGTTATTGGTGCCTACCCATCGTAAGTGTTTGATATGATGCTGGGAACAGATAGACTGGGGGACTTTGCAATAGAGTCGAGTGACCTTTACATATGAGAGCTGGTTTAGTCTCACTAGCGATTCTGGACATATACATATAGAGAGAGTAGGGAGACACAATAACATTTACAACATCGTCGAATGGCACCGGTTTGCATTTGGCAGAGTTATTGTTTGGGAAAGCATAATGCTTGGTGGCTGTACGGTGATCCATATCTTTCAAGGAGGTTCAGTCATTGGTATCTGCTATTGTACCAAGATTCTTCTTTTTTCATTTATTACTTTGTCATAGTGCTGTGGGCATTGAGTTTCTCTTCATGCACAACAATGCTACGCCTCATCTTACTGTGGCTGTTGCTGAGCTGTTTGAGATTGAATATATTCGCACATGGATTGGCCTTCATAGTTTCTGGCCCTAAATCAAATTGAACACATGTTGGACATTATTGGGAGACGCCTAGCAGCACATAGCTTTCCACCAGCAATGACTCCGCATCTACAATAGGTGCTACAGGACGAAGGAGCCATGATACTTCAACAGCTCGTCGATAACCTCATACGTAGAATGAACAGATGGTGTACATCCTGCATCACTTTCGGAGGGGAACATATCCCATACTGAAGACATGTTTGTCTTGCTTCCTGTCTGTCACACATATGTTTCTGTCTTCTATCCTCCTGTGCCCAGAACTGACTTTTGAATAAAGGTATTTGCATCCTTGGGATTCCTTTCTTGACACATGTTGTTCACTTTTCCCATAATATTTAATTTCTAAGATGTTATGGTATGTGTTGTAGCTATTCGAAATACTGCTGTGCGACATTACAGGTGAAATCCTGCCCTGTCCATAACTTCTGCACATCAGTATATGTACTATGTACAACTGTGATATCAAAAATTATAAAATACCCACCAAAAGTGACCAAGGACAGCAAAATGCAATTAAACCACACCAAACATGACCCAACATTCTGTTTTAATGAAATATCAACATAATTCACCAAACAGAAAACAAACATTACCAGATGTGACATACATGTACCAATAATGGTGACCAATGCGATGAACATATACTGTGACTGAACATGATATTTACATAAGTTATTTTAGAAAACCAGGTTATGGTTACTAATAACAATATTTTGAAATTTTTTGTATTTTGATATTTTGAGCTTATATACTTATGACACTTTAGAAATTTCACAGTGATATTATGGCTGATGTTGGATGATCCTGATGTTAGCTATTTAGTTCCTCTGTTAGACAGCAGTTTGAGTCGATACAGTTGCTACCTCTGGTCGAACTGAAAAGAAAAAATAAATTAACATTACTGAAACTAATCTGCCCACCACTAATACAATTGCAATGGCATTTTATAAATACACTTACCAAAGGTTTTAACAAGTTTAAAAGGAATTTGTTTCTGATTATCTCAATTTCAAACAGTCGGGAAGAAATAAGTATACAATAATCGGCAAACAAAGCTATAGGGAAAAATTGCACTTTATTATGAAAGCATACTCTAATTTTGCAATATGGTTTTCGACTTTAATGATTTGTAATAACGTAAGTAATATAAACTTCATGAAGACAATTAAAAGTAGAATAAATAAAACACCTTAAACTAAATTAAAACTGTAACATTAAAAAATTTTTCATTCATACTTTTGAAGTTTAATGACATTATTAATTTAAAGGCAACTACCATGATATTTACTGCTATACTTCGTGGTATTTATGACAAAGGCAAAAGTAGTACATATACAGTATAAGGAAACTGCCATAGTAATGTTTTCACAAAACTTTCCAAAGCAAGAAAATTAAAGTAAAAATTAAAGCCTTAAACATAAATTTTAGATTTATAATTTTTAAAAATTTAAACAAATTGAATATATTCCCAATAATAACAAATTCTCAAATTCAGCACAAAGTTACAAACTCAAAATATTAGTTTCTGTAACTTCAAAAGTTTGACAAATTAAATAAAATTTTTATTGTAAAAACTGAATACATGAAAAATTATATGATGGCGTTAAAAAATAAAAAAAAATAGAATATACATGCTTACAATAGGTAAATATAATAGTATTAAATATAAATATTAATTAATTTCCTAATTTATATTTAATATTTAAAGTAGTATAGTGTTTGGATTTAAATTGAAAATCATTATTATTAACATTTTAAATATTGCGAAACATTATCTTAAAATCCAATTTTAAGATTTACATTATTTTTCAATATACAGTATACTATCACTGAATTGAAAGTCAGATAAACTGATCAACAATTCAATCAGTCTTTTAAAGTCAGTTTTGCTTTTTAACTTTGCAAACAAATAATAATTTTTTTGAAAATAGTTAAAATATTTATATAACACAATTCTTACTGTTTTTAAGTCAAAATTAATCATATAATTTCGAAGCAGATTAATAACAACAATGTATGGTGAAACATATTTTAATTTTAATATATTTAACAAAATGTATTAATTTGTTTGAATTATTTGTTACTTAAGAACCCAGTATAACAGAAGCAATGATAAACAAAATATTTGAACCAAATATTTATAAATAATTCAGAGTACAGTGACGCAGTGTTATATAAATATAGAATAAATATAATTGAATATCCAAATTCCAAAATATGCAGAATAAATACATAATTATGAAATTGTTTTCAGTAAATAAAATGATAAAAACAACTAAATGTTCTTATGTTATAAACTATTTAATTATATTTAATTACATCCATGAACTAGATAAAAATATTAAATGATTCATAATTATTTGATAAGTGTATACTAAAGAAATAAATTAAAAAATGTTATGTTAAAAATAGTTTTGCAGGCATGGAATATATGTGGTTACAATAACAAAAAATATTAACATATATTCGTTAATAATAAATTAAGAAATACTATATTATATATATGATAATTTTAAATAAAATAAACTTTTACATAAAAAATAGATAAAAAATATACGACACATTTAGGAAACATGTGTACAAACTCGGGCACGTGATTCATGACCGGAAAAAATGGAAGAATGATACAGGACACCCATGGTCCATCTAAAATAATAAGGGCTTGTAGAAGCCCTTAAAGGTGGAGGGTGACAAGCAGATTACGTGGGATACTATGCAAATTACTTGCGTTAGAGGAGCACATATAGGTATACGGATTAATTAAACGAAGATCTTGGAAAAAGGAAGGAATGGTACGTCTTATACACCCCCGTAATGTAAATAATAGAGGTTGACACCCTTTGATTGCATGCCATATTTACACCGTGAGGTTAAAAATTGATTTTGGCTATCATCGGATGACGCAGGACGTCGTAATTAGCACGAAAGGCCCCCTAGTTGCAACTCCATAGGACTCACAATTTCCGTGTAAAAACGCAAACGAAGGGTACAGTGGTAGCAAAGACATGGCCTGGTGATTAGGCAACACGTTCTACATCCGGTGGTAAACACATGTTGGTGGTATGATACATGTCACAGCCAGTTCCCCTTCCCCTCTCCTGAGGAGTGTAGTTTCCCACCCCGTCTCCCCGAGCGGCCTGCAATTCGCAGCCTGGGACTGCTTCGATTGAATAGGTACTGCAGACATGAACATGGACGAGTACACAAATTCCGAAATGACGGACATGATCTTGGTGCATGGTGAAATGAGAGACAATGGCGTGGCAGCTGTGCGTGTGTACAGCCAACGATACCCTGCACGACGTCAAACAAAATATCAGAAATTCGCACACCTTACACAGCGACTAAGGGAAACAGGCACGTTTCAGCATCGATGTGGATTTGTTTGACCGAGAACCGTCCGCATTCCGCAGTTTGAAGAGGCGGTCTTACAGAGTGTAGCGGACAAAGCTTCGACGAGTACCCGCGCGATCGCGCGGAAAATAGATGCATATAATGGCAGCTGCTGCTGCCACCATACCATGTGTGTAGGGTACAAGCAATGGGGCCAGCAGATTATGCCCCTCGGTTAGAATTTTGGCGGTGGTTCATGCAGCAGTGTGAAATTGATCCTGATTTTCCGGCGATGGCAATGTTTACAGACGAAGCCACGTTCACACAGGAATGCTTTTGCAACAGTAGGAATGTCCACATGTGGGACAACTCCAACCAATATGCAACTATAACGAGAGGCTACCGACACCACTTTGCCATCAACATTTCGGCTAGAATAGTGGAGGACAATTCTATTGGCACATTCTTTCTGCCGAACTGTGTGTCAGGATTTCAATATTATGATTTCCTGCAGTTCCGATTCCCACAGTTACTGGAGGATGTTCCGCTAACCATCAGAGAACGGACGTGGCTGCAATACGAGGGTGCACCAAACAATTTCACCAGGATTGTTCGTGACCACCTCAATACAGCGTGTCCCGCTCGCTGGGTAGGACAGGGTGGGCCTCGTGCTTGACCACCATGCTCCCCGAACCTTACGCTATTAGACTTCTGGCTTTGGGGATTTGTTAAGGCGTGTGTGTACAAGACACCCGTGGCATCGGAAGAGGATCTGATATCGAGGGCCATGGCTGCCTGTGATAAAATGTGAGATACACCAGGGGTTTTTCAACGCGTCCACCATTCTCTAATACGCCGTATGAACTACTGTAATGACATTGGAGAGGCACATTTCGAACATTTGTTGTGCAGTTGGTTATGATACGTCACCTGCACAGTCTCGAATGATTGCAGTGTCTATTGAGTTGTACTATCAGGTAGTGTTTTCAGTACCGATGACGCATTGCCATGTCACGGAATTTACATTTGTTTACACACATTAGTACAGATTCACGGTTCTGGGCCCAATAAGTCATTATCACTGCTCTCAACGTATCGCAACACCGACTTCACTGTACGTCACACATCCTCACTGGATGCACCAAACGCATTATGCTTATGAATACGGTCACAGTAAGCCAGTGAAACCAACAAACTGTTTTCTTCGTTTCTAACCTGTGCTACACAATCTGCCACCTATACAGCTACACTTTTGTGTAGCACATTTCGTAATGCTAATCTGTTTGCTGCATGTTGGTTCCTGGCCATACTCATTCGGCGGGGAATCACCACTGTATTCCTCCGGGTGCAGAAGGTTTACCTACTCACCAGGCCATGGTATTGCTACCACTGAACACGTAGTTTGCGATTTAACTGGTAACGGTGGGTCCTAGAGAGTTGCAACTAAGGGGCCTTATTTGCTAATTGCGATGTCCTACATCATCCGATGGTGTCCGCAATCAATTTAATCTCACAGTGTAAATGTTGCATGCAATTAAAGGGTGCCAAGCCCTATTATTTACAAGACGGGGGTGTGTATGATGTACCAATTTGTGTTCCTCTAACACATTTTGCATAATATCCCACGTAATATATTTGTCGCTCTCGACATTTAAGGGCTTCTTCAGCTCTTATTATCTGAGATGGGTCATGGGTGTCCTATATCATTCTTATTATTTTACGGTCACGAATCACGTGCATGTTTCCTAAACATATAATATATATAATATAATAGTAAATAAAACTTTTATTGTGCAAAAACGTTATAATAATGAAAACACAAGTACAACATTTATATAAACAAAAATATATATCATAAAATATTTGATCTGTGAAAGTTAATGCTTAGCTACCATTATCCTGAAAACTGTCATAATTATTCTTTTTAACCTGCATAAAATGAAGTCTATTTCTACCACACATATACAAATAACTAAGCTGATTAATAAACCGCATGTTTCTGGGAGAAACGGATTTACGTTAAGAGGTACAGGTGATAGTAAATTAACAGATTATTATGTGTTGGATTTTATTGTGTAAATTCCCTTTACAACATATGTTTAAAAATGTCACTGCTAAATTTATGCATTTTTCATCTCGTGTTGTCAGATGCTGTGTTGCTAAAAGGAGCTGGTATCCACATTCGTCTTTAATTTGCGCACAAACATTTAACATGTGAGCAAGGAATTCCTCCCTTGTTTGCACTCTTTGCCTGTAGACGTCGGTGTTCAACCAAACCCACAAACAATAATCTAGCGAAGTAAGGTTGGGTGACCGTGGTGGCCAAGCAACAGCAACTTCCGCGACCGATCCAATGGCCAGGATAGGTTTCACTGAGGTATTGCACTACTGGTCGTGTGGAATGTGCAGGGGTTCCATCCTGTTACAAGTATATTCCAGCCTTTGTTTTCAAAGGAACATCCTCCAAGTACTCCGGCAAAAGGCAGGAAGTTATGATACCGTTCTCCATTAAGACGGCTGTCTACAATAACTGGGCCAATGAGTTGGTTATCACTGATACCACACCACACGTTCACTGAGAAACGACGCCGGGAGTGTCGCGTAGCTGTATCTCGGAGACCATTGCGAATAGAGCATATGTTTATTGATGTTTTCCCTTCAGAATTGTCCATATCATCACCTCTTAATGTATGTCCGTTTTACCCTGAAATATCTTGTATGTATATATTATATAATAACTAACAGAAAATATTAGTGTAAAATAATAATAAAAAAAAAGGATTGACAGAAATATAAAACCAAATATATAGTATGATTAAGATAAATTTATTGAAAACACCTATATTAAAATGAATAACTTTAGTAATGGGAAGATACCTTCTAAGACACATCAAATTTATAACATAGAATAATTAAATATATTATGCTGAGTAACTTAATTTCCAATAGAAAGAAAGAGTAACAGTAGGAAATGGAAATTAAAACTTTAAATTAGTTTCATGATTCAGATAAAAATATAGTTTCTTTATTATACAAAACTATAATGTACTTTTAAAAATAGAAAACAATTAAAATTACTTTAAAAAAATTATTTAATTGCTAATAATTTTTATTTATGTATAACACCATTGTAAGTTTAATAAATAATAATATTTAAAAACCTTCAAATTTTAGAATAAATTAAAAATTAATAAAAAAAAATATATTTCATATTTATAAAAAAAAATGATATCCATAAAAACTGTCACAGCCAAAGGAGACCTCAAAATAAAATTATATTTGGCATAGGCAATAGTGTATTGTGATACTAATTCCTTATTGCAACATCAAGACAAATGGTTCCCCACCCAGGAAAAATTGTAAAGTCGAAAATTACCTTTTATACATTGTTTCATCACACCTAGGTTGGATGAATGCAGCTCTTTTGTCTGGCATGCAGTCATAAAAGCATCTAATTATATTGCGTGGGAGATAGTCCAATAGTTGTTACAGCTGCTGCTCCAAATCCTGTACACCTTTTCACGGTTGAAGCTGTCACCCTAGCTGGTTCCATTAATTTTCTATAGGACACAGTTCTGTTAACAGGCTGTCCAAGGAAAGGTGTCCACAGCGTGAAAAGGCAATTCTGAGAAACTTGTGCTGTGTGTGGGCGGGAATTATCTTATTGGGAAATTGCTTATATTGAAGCTGTCATCAGTTATGGCAGGATATCGCTCAACAACGATGTCCGGATTAGTGTACTTTCCAGGACCCTCCATACTCGAGTAAGGTTGCCATCTGTACTTAGACAAATGCTGCCATACCAAAGTGTTCCGGAAACCCTGCAAACTAAATGGTTGTTGTAGGGGTGTCAATGGGAGCTGACATATGGGACATAGTGATTGTTAATCTTCTGATGCAAGCCACCTTGCAGAAGTGCAGGTGGAGACAAGGGTCACTACTGATGCCACTGCACATCTCTGTATAGTAGAAATACACAATGAGTTCGTGCCTGTACCTGTAGAGTAATGAAACATTCCTCTTTTCTGGTTGTCAACCTGGGTTGCCCAGAGCCTTCCTGGCGTGTATTTGCTCACTCTACTCCCCACTCTTTTCTCTACACAGTGGCACAGTTCGCTCGTAATAGTCCTTGAAGAAGAGGGATTTTACGGGGGTGGGGGAGGGGTACCAATTAAACTGAACGACCACTCTGGTTGCCACAGTAATTTAACAAACAATGTAAGTTTTTCATATATTTGTTGAATTGTGGAATGCATTGCCGAGGCACGATAGACATTCACTCCACTTGCACAAATATCATACTGATTAAAGATTCGTCCAACGACTATTCATTTTACCAGGGCTCTGGCTAGAGGCGTTAGCATCCATAAATCTTATATCAGTCGCAATATTACCCCTGATGCTGTTGTAAACTAACATTTCCGTCTGTAGTGGGTAATTTCTAATGGGTATTTTTTTTATGACAATGAGTATATCTGAAAAACACGGTACTTATATAACCATATGGGAGATTTGCACAAACATATGTTAACTGAAATGGCAAACATGCCGATTTTTTATCTGATAAGAAAAATAGATACAAATCAATATAAAAAAGCTAAATTTTATATAAGTGTCAAAATACGAACCATGTAACTCATCCTATTACATTAAACATGATAATGATGATTTTAATGAAACAATATTACATAGTAATGTGTGGATCCCCATGCCGGACATGGGGTGTGTTGGGCCTTCTTACACCGATTTTTGGGTTGGAGNACCTGGCCGCCCTTACGTCGCCAGGCGGGTGGAATGACTGACAGCTATCTGTACTGGCGTCACCATACCCCATCCACCTTTTGGAAGAGTCGGTGGCAGTGGGTTTATGAATAAAACTTCTCGTAACCTCCTTCTTTGGCACAATCCGACATATAAAGAAGTTTCTGGGCTAGGGACGACGACACTATATATATACATACATATATTCCCGCAGTAGGATAATTGAAATTTCTTGTGGTAGCCATCTGGCTGAAGTGAGGCTATCTGGACAGTTTGGTGCAGAGAGGGACATCAGCGGAGAGAACAGACGATGGTGGAGGGTGCGATATGAGAGAAAACGAGTGTGTGTGTGGTGTGGATGAACTAGAGGGCATCGTACCCGACAAGTAGAGGGCAACTTGGCGAAATGTTGGGAGAATTTGGCACTCAGGCAGTTGGGCCCAAAACAAGAATTTTATGATGAAGTTGTTATTAGCCTACTTTCAGAAGGAAAGATAGGCTTATGCAATCACTCGAATGTCTGTCTGGAATGAATTCCCCACCATGCCCCTAATAAATTTTAAAAAGAATTTCACCAAACCAAGCATAGAGCATAGTCTGTTCGTGGTTTGTCCACAATTTTCTAATCAAACCTTTGTGAAAAATCACCTAGTGTATGCTGTGTTGGGTTGTTTCCTGAATATGCCATGAATCACAAGTACTTCATACTTATGTTCATATAAGTCCATTGTATTTGGTTAAATTGAAATTTTGTTTATATTTGGGCTATTATTTATAAAATTTCAGTTATAATTGCTAGGTATAAAACCAGTGAGAAAATAGGAGTCTTGGTAATACCTAGTAAGAAATAGTTCTTATGCAAAATATTATTTCACTAAGTGCACACAAATGTGTTGCATTGTCCATTTGGTGTAATTTTCTAGAAGTTTGCTTTGATTGGGCAAGAGCAATATCCTGGAAGTAGAACATAATCAGGGCTTCAGAAAAGTGGCAGGTAACTGTGGATGATTTATAGATATATATTATTTACTAAGGACATCTGACTTGTATAATTTCCAACCATATAGGGTATTAATTTTCAAAATGGTGGCAATTTTTTAAATTAAGGGCTTAATGTTATATCTCGGGAACTATTAAACCGATTTCAACCAAATTTGGTACGTTGACAGTGCACGATATAATAATTGAAATTAGAAATTGACAATATCATTGGTTCGCTGGAAGTTAGTGCAAATTAAAAAAAAAACCTTTTCCATTATATCTCGGGAACCATTTAATCTATTTGAACCAAAATGGGTACGTTGACAGTGCACTACGTAAGTATTGAATGTAGAAACTGATAATGGTAATAATCTGCCATTTTGGTACATAGTTCATACTGAAAATTTTAGCTTTTTCTTTATAATTTCGGTAATCATTTAACCTAATTAAACCAAATTTGGCATGTTGAGAGTGCATAACGTAAGCATTGCATTTATGAAGTGATAATTTTATTTATATGCCATTTTGGAAGATATTTAAACATGAAGGATAAAACATTTATGCTATATTTTGGTAACTACACAACAGAATCCTTTCAATTACGCAATTAAAAAAGATTGTTGAGCATGTTCATATCTGCAATTTAAATAGACAAGTAACTTCTTTTAAAAATTGCAGCCATATAAATATTTTAAGTTCATTTGCAAAATCTACCATACAGTTTGACTAATTTCGACGAAACTTGTTTTCCTGAAAGTATCATTTACAACCATCAAGTGTATAACTACACAGCTTCTTTTTCTGCCATTTCGAGCATCACATAAAAATTAAGTTTTATTGTCATATCTTGGGAAATAATAAACCGATTCCTGCCAAATTTAATACACAAGTGATACTACAGTATGTTATGTAAACAGGCAGGTTTTAGTAGGTCAGAATCTAATATTCAAAATGGCAGCTATATAAATATTTTAAGACTTTTATCCTATATCTACGAACCCACGTAACAAATTTCAACATTACTTTGAATGCTCACGGTAGCTATTACAACCATAAAATGTGTCTACCCAGAGCATCTTTTGTCCACCATTTTGCATGATAGTGCCACAAAAATATATTAAATTTAGCCATATCTCGGGAAATAATCAACTGATAACTTTCAAATTTGGCAAACAAGTTGTACTATGTAGGCAATGTAAAGTCACATGTTTTAAGTAGGCAAGACAATTGTTTTCAAAATTGCAGCCATAATAATATTTACTTTAATATGTTATATTTACGAAATAACAAAAACAATTAAACCTTAATTTTTTATGCTAACTTTACCTATTACAACAATCAGATGTGTCTACACAGAGCCTCTTTTGTCAACTATTTCGTAAGATAGTTCAACATGAATAAATAGAGATTTGTCATAACTTGAAAAACAATCAACCGATTCCAACATAAGTTGACGAACAAGTAGAACTGTGGCAGGCCATGTATATTGATAGGCTAAGTTTAAGGAGAGCTAGACACTTATTCCTGATTCCCGGTTGTGTGGTAGAAGTCTAGATAGGTTACGTGGTTGTCCCTCTCTGCAAGTGTTGTATACGTATTATCTTCTGACATGGACAGCTGGAAATGGGATGACTCGAATAGGTGTAATGCCTATGCCAGGGGGGCTTTAAAGTAACCTAAACAATTACTCGAGCATACTGTGCTTTGAGGTGGACGAGGTTGCATATGTTCGCTCTGGTCGCTCGCCATGAGTAAAGTGGTCAGTTTCTGCAAACACACATTTGCTATGGAAAATAAATAGGAGAGCACGGGTTGATCAGTTGGCTCCACTAAGAGGTTCTCTTTGGTGTCCGATCATAGGGTAGGACTCGTGCTGGTAGTGGTAAACTCTGTATGCTAGGAGAGGTATGGAGATATTCCCCTCTCGAAGAAAGGCCTGACGGTGAGCGGCACACTGCTCTGGTTTTGTCCTGGATGGTCAGACCACACTCTTAGTGTTGTGTACGAGTTTCTCAGTAGTTGTGGTAGAGTGAAACTTCCTGTACTTGTGAATCAGTTTTGGGGCTTTTGATCTGGTCAACCCAGGTCCTAAGATGGGAAAGGGCGTGAACCCTTTCTCCAACCGATTGGGCGTTCATAGCTCAGGAAGGCTCAACGATATGAGCACTTTCTAAAAATAGCAAAAGCATGGCTGCAAGGTTGTGTAACATATATAATTCCAGGTGCATAGAGTGCTCCAAGTGCTTTAGAAAATTCTAGACTGGTTAAATCTGTACTAAATTAAGGTGGAACTATGTGAACTTGTGATACGGGCTTTGTGGTAAATATTTGAACTGTCTTATATGGACATATGATTTATAAAATACTTAAATAGGAGTAGATCGATTTGAGCGATTCGAGCACAAGGACTTAGGGCTGTGGCACCGACCCCATCCACCTTCTTGGATGACGTCACAGTGGCCATCTTGTTTCTGTCTGCCATTTGGTTTCCGCACACCATCTTGCGAGTTTCATTTGTTAGTAGTCCGCCATCTTTGTCCTCTCGTCGTCCGCTATAGTGCACCACTGGTGTCCCACAAACTTCGTTTCTCTCGTCGTCCACTAGAGTATGTCGCTGTCGTCAAATGTTGTTTATGACTGCTAGAGTGTGCCACTGGAATTCGCCCTGTTAGTTTCCAATGTTTTCTGCAAGGAGTGCTGTTGTCGTCGATTACGCACTTTCGCTCGGCCGCCATCTGCTAGAGTGCACCACTGTTGTTCACCATGTATGCATACAAATCACAACATTACCACCCCTTCCATCATTATAATTCGGAACAGATTTTATTTTTAATTTTATTACAAATAATATATACCTCGGGGTGGAAAAGCCTCAAGGAGACTGGTGTGATATTAATATTAATGACATGTCAGTATTTATGCTCTTATTTTTATTATGATGTATTTAATCATGAATTTGTTTAATTTCAGAAATTTTTTAAGTTTTCTAAAATATGTACTATTTGTTTTACGTATAATATTTGTCTGAGGAGGAAGAGATGGAGGAGGAAATTTATAATTTTGTTCCTCTGAATAGTGTATTTGCATTAAATAATATGAAGAGCCAATTTAAAACGCAGGAAAGAAATTCACTGGGTAACACAAATCATTTATCGCACATAAAAAAAAATTGCATGTATGTACTCGTTAAAAATTAAACAAACGCAAATTAATACATTGATAATAATGATTTATTTAATTTGCATTATATAAAACATGTTTTTAAGTCTAATATATATCTGTTAAGGAGGAGAAGGAGAAGGAGGCAATGTTTTGTTTTCTTCATTTTCATACGTTTTTTTTAATCCCATAAAATAATTTGTAGTACTAATTAAAACCGTAGAAAGAAAAATTACTAAGTAAAAGAAATAATTTGTCACACATTAAAAATGTATTTGCTTGTACATACTTCGTAACAGTTAAACAAATGCAAATAAAAAACATGAATGTGGAGAACGTAATAAGTATTTACGAATATGAACCAGACAATTCGTAAAAATACAACATGTTTCTAAAAATCACCGACAAACGCAGAGAGGTGATTCCTTATGGTAAATTAAGTATAAAATATGAAGGACACTTTGTTTATAAATTAAATATTAAAGGAGGAATGAGCATTTGAAAATCAAATTTGAAGACTGTAATTTCCCGAAATATCGGAAACTAATTGACATTAAATGACAATACTCCGAACATTGTTTTCTGTTTTCGTGATCCTCAACATACAGCAAACGTTTGTTTATACCTTACACGGCAATAAAAATAACAGTGGTGGCCACCCTCGCATTGTGTACAAATTTTGTACCGTTTGGGATATTGGAACATTTGATCCTGGCCTATTGAGCATTATTGTAACAACAATGGTCTTCTTGTCGCAAGTGCGTAGGGCCAGCCGTTTTCGTTCAATCCCCGCACATGAAGCTTCGGCCCAGCATTACAGTACCTAGTACGTAGGCCACACTCATAACAGGGTTCTATGGTTGACTGCTGGGTACGCTGCACAAGGAATAGTGGAAGACATTTCAAAACTTATTGTAAACAACACGAACTACACATTTATAAGCTTACAGTAAATAAGTAGTATGGTTGATTTAACAACAAAATTTTTCATGTGTCAATATGGTTTACCCCATGGTTCTCGAGAAATTGATGTTTAATGTTCGAAACGGATAATGTGTTATGCCTGCGACATAGGAAACACTCACCACACATGAATGAAGAGATTACGCTAGATGTGCACATGGCATGCAGTCACTTGTGTGCATCGTATGTGCGTAAGTACGTTTCATACTCCATACTTTTGGTCATGGAGCGGTGCACATTGACAGAATTTAAAGACATTCTGTTAGTGTATGGACGATGTGAAAGTAATGGACGAGCGGCCCAACGACTGTATGCAGAACGATATCCATGCAGGCATGTTCCATGCCACTTCACATTTGAGTCAATTACGAGAGGATTGCGGGAAAAGGGAACCCTGCAGGAAATGAATGGTTATTGTGTGATGTAATGGATGTGTTTAATGCTGCATGCACACTGTAAGGGTGCTGGACAGAACATAATTAGTAATGCATATTTTATTTGTACCATGCACTGCTGAAAGTTTACACAGTAAACGAATTGTCATTTCCTGGAAAAGAAGAATTATTATATTTCATAGTTGCCTTAGTTGACGTGTAAGTGCATGACAAAGCCGCAATGTTACTGTATAGTACAAATTCTAATCACAGCAAATAAATTATTAACAGCGAAAGTAATAGCACTGAGCTACTTCAGGAAACATTTGTGATTACATAGCGGAAAGCATGTGTAGTTTGTAAACATTGTTGATTGGCTAACATGTTTAAAAAATAGACAATTTACAAATACAACAAATTTACTCAACGTGATTACGAAGGTTTCCTGAAGTATCTCAGTGCATTTGCATTCACTGTAATAATTGATGTCGTTGCTGTGATAACGATAGTCTCTACTGTTAGTAGGAACACAAAACAGTAACATGTGACTTTGACATGCGCTTACACGTAAACTAAGACATATAAACATGTCTTATTTGCGTGAAATGACAGCTCATCTAATATCTAAATGTTGAACAGTTTTTTGGTACAAACAAAGAATTACTATTATTTTCTGATGAGTACCCCTAAACCACTGGGTACGTGCCACAGGTACGGAAACCATATTCGGGCCATCCGTGCACATGGCACATGGTACGGTTTGAGGAGGAGTTGCTGACACGTGTTGAGGAGCTGCTGTCTACAGGTACATGTGAGGTGGCACGTGAGCTGGCCAGCGACCACTGCGGAGGGTTTGAAATGAACAACTGCTACACCCATTTCACTACCGGAAGGTACAGGCATTACATGCAGACGACTATCACCATCAGGAAGTTCATATTTAAATATTTTACAGGCTTATGCTTTACCAGTAGGAAATGCGTTTTTTGTTGAGTGTCGTCGTTAAAACTGGATGTTATGGAATGGTTTTTACGCTTGGACTAGCGAAACATGTACCAGTATTCCAGCACATATTCTACTGCTTTGTTTGTATACCTAATAAAAAGTTTAAAGCCATTTGAATATTTTTGAGTTGACATTTTTTTTGTATTTCCAAAAATTTGTGAAAATATGCTTACTACTCAATGTGGCTGAGTGGCCACATTGTGGCTGAATATTCACAAAAGTTTTTAAAACATCACCAACATTGAGGATTCGATAGACTTTAATTATTTTAAAAATAATTCATTAATTCTTGAAAAATTATATTTTTATAAGTATAATATGTTACATATCACCTTTTATTTTCCAGGCGAATACGATTGTGACATTACATAGCCAGAATGTGACCCACTCAGAGGACCGCCATATTGGATTTAATAGGTGTGCCCCCACTTAGGACCCACACTCCAACCACCACCCAGTACCATCAACCCACCTTACAATCATCCCCTCCCCCTTGACAAAAACCAAACCATCTACCCCATCAATCCCATTTTTTACTCGGATAAAAGTGTCTAAAAAGTAATTTAAAATGTCACATCAAGCATGGTCCGCAGTATGGTTAATGTACTAATGTGAATGACAGATTAACATATCGCCCCACCAAATTGTATATGCCACCACCCCTCCCTCCTTGTCCTCTATCTCTTCACACTCCACTCGCGAGACAGTCGAGCTTGCATGAACATACCCGCAAGGCAGGTGGCCGGCTTTGACAAAGCAATCGTGGAACAATAAAACACCTTGAAATTGGTGCATACATAACTAATTAAATTTATGTCATTCATTTTTTTATTTAATGTTTGAAACATGTCTTAATCATTAAATATACAGTGCAACGTATATCGCATGTTTTTTTAATGCAAAATATACTAATGCTTGTGAAAAATGCAACACCAAGAAGGATACATGTGATTGAAATGAACTTTATACCACAGATTAGGTACATGACAATAAACAATTTATTAGGAGTACAGAACTGTACATGATCTCTATCCTTGAGAATCCAGCATGGTGTGCAGCCCACGCCTGCTGCAATCAGAGCCCCTAAACGCCGTGGCATGGAATCAAAGAGGACCTGGATATGTTCCTGGGGAATCTCTCACCATCTGGTTTGTATGCGAGTTTACACTGCATCAAAGGTGGTTGCTGGAGGACCGTGACGAACAAGTCGCCGACCAACCATATCCTGGACATGTTCGATGGGCAACATGTCAGGCGAATGTGCAGGCCAGGGAAGCAGTGGTACCCATCGTTTATTGAAGAAGGCTTGCATATTCCTCGCCACATGGGATTGGGCATTGTCCTGCTGAAATATAGCATGTGGAGTTGCCTGAATGAGGAGCAGTACCTCGGACTCTAAAATATCCTTGATATAGCAGTTGCTGTTCATATTGCCCTCAATTCATAGGAGTCGAGATCGCATATTGTATCCAATGGCGCCCCACACTATCAAACTTGGCGATTGTCCGCTATGCTACTCCACAATGCAGGCTGCCAGATTGTGGTCACCATGGTAGCATCTAACATGTATGCGACCATCACTGTAGGGCAGGTTGAAGTGGGATTCATCCGTGCTACTCAGCACGCCAGCGATGGCGTTTATGTGCCCATTGCAGTCTAAGTCATTTGTGGTTTCTGAACAATGGGAGCCGACGCAATGGCTTTTGTGCCACCAGTTCAGCCAGCAGCAGATGGCGTCGAACCATCGACACGGACAGGTCCACACCCATTGCAGTGCTCCAGTGTCGAGCCAACCTGTGGACGAGGCTGTACTGTCTGATATGGCCATGCAGACAATCTTCTGGTCATCCCACGCTCTGGTCAGATTGAGTGGTCCTGTACCCGCTCGTCGCTGCATACGACCCTCTTCCATCCACCGGTTACAAACACGCATCACTGCTGTAGCAGCATCTCCTGTACGAGATAGCGAAATGTCACTGTATTATATACCCGTTTCCCAGAGACCAAGCATTCTACCCCGTTCGAACTCACTCACATACTGATATGGCGCCCTTTGACATCGACGAGGCACACTGGCACTTGCTTTTACTTCGTTTGATGGCTCTCCACTGACTGAGCTTGGTATAACACTCATATTTCCTGTCACACAAGAGAGGGCACCACTGGGCATACACCTATGCCATCTATCTGTAATTGTAATGACGTATTGCTGGTATACTGTTCTACACATCCTCCAAGTTTGGATTTATTCGGTCCATTCTTTCTGGGTGTTGCAATTTTCACAAACAATAGTGTATAAATATAAATAAATTACTATGTAAACTTGTGCTTTCTCATTACAGCTGGTAACATTTAAAATTAGAAGAAAAAAATTCACACGGAACTAGGAAGAATTTTACCCGCGACCCTTCGAACAGAAAGCAAACACATTACCCATTTTTCTACATTAAAAAAGACAGGTGGCGATGTTTAATTTACGTATATTAGCCGTACGAATGAACTCTTACACATGCTTTCATCACTTTACTTAAACTTTTAATGTATTATACATATCATTTTTAAATATTCTTCGTAAAACATTTTAATAGATTATAATTTTTTTAATTAATGAATATATGGACGAGGTCATAACTACAAAACCATTATTCAAAACCGTTTATAAAAACTGCAAAGGAAATTACATATTCTTTTTTGCATTCATCATATTTAACACTTTAAAAACTATTCAAAGGCAAGTGACATCGTGATTATTTGAAGCAATGTTTGTAAAAACAGCATAGAAAATTTAAATTTAATATTTTTATTTGAATTAATTGTATTTAGCATATAAATTTTTTGTAAAGGCAAGCGACATATCATAGAACTTGCATTATTCATTGGGATGTAATTCTTAAATCCGATTATGTTCCTATGCCCAGACACACACATAACTTTTATATTGCAGAGTTTTTTAGAGCCAGCTAAGGCAGTTTGTGGTATAGTAGTTACATTTTCGTAAGTCGCGTTGTACACATGCCAGCTTTGTATGAAAATTTATAGGCGTATAGATAGGCGAAAATAATTTACGAACTCTTAGTGCTAGGCTCGTGAAAATGAATTTCCAAGTATCATTTATAGCTCTGAGAATGTATGTATGTATGAATAAGCCCCTTGTAGGCATAAGAGTTCGCAAATTTTTTAAATAAAATATTTGCATAATAGTTTTTTTAAAGAAATCAGTTTGATACATAGCAGGGGCGTAACGATAAATGGTAACGATAAATGGGTAAAACAAAAATTAAAATATTCGAATATAGTTTTTTAAATTTATATATAATAATACTCCACAAACACTCAAAAAACTATTCATGATCGTCCATGAACTGTGCATGCCCGTATACACTGAAGAGTAAAAAAAAACTGGTACACCTGCCTAATATTGTGTAGGGCCCCCCGAGCACGCAGAAGTGCCGCAAGACGACGTGACATGGACTCGGCTATGTCTGAAGGTATGCAGGAGGCAATTCACACAATGAATCGTGCAGGGCAGTCCACAAATCCAATCTGCACCAATTTGAGAAAGGGTTGCATGTCTGTCACGTTTAATGATGCTCGTCAGTCGTCGTTTGTCCCGTTCTTTCGCGATATTTTCCGGCCGCAGCGATGTCGAAGATGTGATGTTTTACCACATTCCCGATATTCACGGTACACTCGTGAAATGGGCGTACGTGAACATCCAAATGTTATCGCTACCTCGGAGATGCCTTGTCCCATCTCTCGTGCGCCGACTTTAACATCATGTTCAAACTCACTTAAATCTTGATAATCTGCCATTGTAGCAGCATTAACCGATCTAGCTGCCGACTGCATCGCGTTACTCTGATTGGTTCCATACCTCTGTTATTTGCATACTCATGCCTATACCAGTTTTTTTTTTTGGCTCTTCAGTGTACATCACCGGACACGTTTTTTCAAGGTGCATACGATCGTGGTGTTATAATAATTATGTAACCCAATAACAGGACCACCATACTGTATTTAACAGGTTAGCCCATCCCTCCTGGTCTGGCAAAAACATCCAAAACCCAGTCCCATCACCGCACCTTACCAACACCCCTCACCCACACCTCAACCTCCATCCAATATTATCACCCCCACTTACCCCCTCCCCCTTTTTCGCTAAAAACCGTCTCCCCGGACCATCCTTCCATTCAGATTTTTTTCTTTGATCAAACTGTCTAAAATTAAAGCAATTTGTAAAATGGTCCCAAGCATCGTCGGGAATTTTATTGAACACATCAATACATATGCCCGCACCCCACCATCCCAAAATCTCCACCCCCTGGTACACTCCTCACCATTCAACCATCAAACACCCTACCCTCGACATGCAGTACTCTCATACAACGACCATGAAATGACTCGAAAAGCATCGTCCATCCCCTTCCCTCGCCACCCACCTTATCACCCACTACTCATGAGTCAAGCAGCTGGCAGCCTTGTCAAAATAATCGTGAACGATCAATTATCTAGGAATCTGCGCTTTCATAAATAATAAATAAAAAAAATTAAAATTAATTTTATTTATAACTTGAAAATTCCAGGTTTTTTAAAGTTCAGTTTTATTTTTCGATAGTGTATGTTTAATGCAAAATGGGTTTATAAAATTTAAACTATGTAAAATTGACACATTTCCATAGCAATTGGTAACATTTAAAAAAATGAATTTTATCATGGAGGTATGGGGAGTTGAAACCACAACATTTGCAACACGAAACAGGCTCTCTGATCGATCATAACACTAACATGCTGTCGACAAGGCGAGTGCTTTCCAAATGTAATGTCCGCATTCCCTAGTACAATTACATTAATTATTAATGCCACCGTAGTGTAGTGAACAGGGCGCTCGCCTTCCACCGTGGTGATCCGGGTTCGATCTCCAGCAGGTTCACTCACAGATTTTTGCATGTGGGAAGCATGCTGGACGATGCCGCTTGCCAGTGGATTTTCTCAGGGTGCTCCTGTTTCCCCCTCTCTTGCATTACAGTGCCGCTCCATCGTAGGGTCTCATTTAATGTCATGTCCAGGAATGACGGGCACTTACGGTCCCAGCCTAAAAGCCTGTCATAAGGAGGGTGTCACATCGTCCTTGGTGGACTCCCCACATAAAATTTATGTATAATTTATTTATAAATGTATAAAATATTTTGTTATGTTATTTAATATTTATTTTTAATCAACGCATATATGACTTATCATCACTATTAATTTGGATATAATTTTTGTTTAAGTTCATCGTATTTGGCATTTTGAAAACTTTTTGAAGACTATCAATGTAATAAATAACGTACTTTTTTTTTAGTAGGGTCTGAATATGAAATCAGATTTTGTGCTATGCCCACATTTAATTTGTTTGTATATTCGTTTTAAATAATTATGCAGCAAAACACATATTCGCAAATCGGATCGTAAGCAAGCGAATATTTACAGGTATATGGGTAGGTTTGTGAAATTCAGTTTTCAAGCATTGTTCCTAGCTCCAGGAATGTATGTATGCTTGTATAAGCACTTTATAGACTTAATGGTTATATAAATAAAAAAATATTTGCATTATAAAATGTTGTAACAAAATCAGTCTATAAAAGTGAAATATTCAAATATTTTTGTACTCAAAAAATTCATGTTTTGCCATGCACAGCTCATAATCTTATAAATCAAATACAGAGTCCATGCATGTGAACACAGGAGACTAACTCTACCCAAGTCTAAATCCACCCAAGACTAACTCCACCCAAAACTAACTCCACCCAAGACTAACTACACCCAAGACTAACTACACCCAAGACTAACTCCACCCAAGACTAATGCCACCCTAGACCGGTTCCTGACGAGACTGAATGAGCCCAACACTGGCTCCTGTGTGCATATGCTAGTGACAAGAACAATTAACAAGACCAACTGTCCATACCACCCACCTATACAAACATGCGATGGTCGACAATCTCGAAAGAAGTCTGCTAATAAGAATCTCATAGCTAACCTCTTCGCACAAGAACTTCGCAAAATCATCGCAAAACTTCGAAAATCTTAGCAAAATATTTTAACCAGAGCCGACCATAGATAAGGACCATACGACCAATCATAGTAGCCAACGACTAACTACACCCAAAATTGACTCCACACAAAACTGAAACCACCTACGTCTGGCACCACCTAGGAATGCTACCACCTAATATGTGACTTCATCCAAGACAAACTCCACCCAAGAGTAACTCCACCCAAGACTAACTCCACCCAAGACTAACTCCACCCAAGACTAACTCCACCCAAGACTAACTCCACCTGATATTTAATTAGGAACGCCTTAATTTATCTTTACTCGAATGATCAACCTGGCAGTTTCCATCTCTAATCACCACTCGGAGAAATATTTTCCAGCCTCGTTCACTCTAAAACTTAGAGCCTTACCTTTGTGCAGCGGCCAGGCTGCTCGCCCCTTACCACAGACAACCAGGTTCGATTACCGATGGACCACTCCAGAATTCCATACATGAGAAACACGGAGATCTTCTCCTGTGTGCTTAATTTCCTTCCACAATGGCATTTCGTCACAGTTCCGGAAAATATTTCAAACCATCTGCGGTATGCAGAACATACATCACTCGCTGGTATTTCGGTTGATGGAGGAAGGTTTCACCAGCTCTCTGAGCCAGAAGGCGATCACACACAAACAGGATAAAATTTCTAAGATAGATATCAGTACATGGCATTCCATTTCATAATATGTCCAGCACACCACCAGCAACGCCCTGCAAGCGATTACCTCTCATTTTCATGCAGGAGTATACTGTGCAAAATAACAGCTTCGAAATAACGACTCAAACCCAGGAGAACAACATCCCAGGAAATAATAAATTAAACAATCTTATCAATGATTCCATACACAATGGCAAGGTTTACTTAGAATATTCGGCAAAGGAATTACATTTTTCTATACGATATTCACTTCACTGACAGAATACGATCCCAAAGTTATTATGCTAAACTTGGCTTGAATTGGCGTTGGTTTAGGTTTTCCATATAAATTATGCCTGGACACATCCCCTCGCCAGGTAAGGAAGACCTTTATCAGCTTATTATTTAAAAAATAATTTTACATGCATTGCCATAAAAAAGCAAATAGAGCTCTATACATCCTCAACTGAAAATGAAGCCATGTATACTGCAAGTACAGAAGGAAGAGTACGAAACCCCGTACATCATTATTTTGCAAGAGATAAAGTGATTTTGATAACCATAAAAAAGAGGCGTTGTTAAAGCCCTCATCCCAATGCAGACACAGAAAAACCCGAAATGACACGAAAAATGCCGAGCAAAATAGACCTAGCACTCTCAATTATGGTTCTCACCCTTCATCCAATTAAAGCCGAGGAGTTCAGACATCCATTTCTTAAATTATTACACAAAATCACCAAGCAGCTACAGAACAATTAACCTAAGGAGACACAGTACAGCAAACACCGAGCTGCCAGAAAATGTTTTAGAGTAGGTGGGGTTATCTGCTTAATATTTTTCGACCCTTATAGCTATTTAATACTGACTATAAATGAACACAACTAACTCACAGAGAAACTAGAGTACAAAAATATTATGGTGTTCTGCAAATAAATAAATCGCACATTTTAAATACAGCCCATTCCCGTCCTTCTCCCCCGCCAAACTACACAGCAAATAATGAATTAACCAACTTTTTAAAGGCCTAAAAAATATAATTGTAGATGTATTCGTGCATCACAAACAAACAATGAGTTGGTTGGCAATTTTCACGAATTCAGCATTGGTTTTAGTGTGGATTTTTAAAGGCATAGAGAAACTATTGTTATAAGAAGAAAATTGTATGCACGAAGCAGGCTTATACACTGGAGAGCCAAAAAAACTGGTATAGGCGTGCGTATGCAAATAACAGAGGTATGGAACCAATCAGAGTAACACGATGCGGTCGGCAGCGCCTATATAAGACAACAAGCGTCTGGCAAAGTTGCTAGATCGGTTATTGCTGCTACAATGGCCGGTTATCAAGATTTAAGTGAGTTTGAATGTGGTGTTATAGTCGGCACACGAGAGATGGGACATAGCATCTCCGAGGTAGCGATAAAATTTGGATTTTCGCGTACGACCATTTCACGAGTGTACCAGGAATATTGGGAATTCGGTAAAACATCAAATCTTCGACATCGCTGTGGCCGGAAAAAGGTCGTGAACGAATGGGACCAACGACGACCGACAAGAATTATTAAACGTGACAGACGTGCAACCCTTTCCCAAATTGGCGCAGATTTCAATGCTGGGGCATCAACAAGTGCCATCGTGCGAACTATTCAACGGATCATCATTGATACGGGCTTTCGGAGCCGAAGGCCTACTCCTGTACCGTTGTTGACTGCACGACACAAAGATTTATGCATCGCCTGGGCCCGCCAACACCACCATTGGACTTTTGATGACTGGAAACAAGTTGCCTGGTCTGACGAGTCTCGTTTCCAGTTGTATCAGGCGGATGGACGTGTATGGGAATGGAGACATCCTCATGAATCCATGGACCCTAAATGTCAACACGGGACTGTTCAAGCTGGTGGAGGCTCTGTCATAGTATGGGGCATGTGCAGTTGGCGTGAAATGAGACCCCTGATACATCTAGATACGACTCTGACAGGTGATAGATACGTAAGCATCCTGTCCGATCACCTGCACCCATTCACGTCCATTGTGCATTCCGACTGACGTGGACAATTCCAGCAGGACAATGCGACACCCCACACGTCGAGAGTTGCTACCGAGTGTCTCCAGTAACACTCTTTTGACTTTAGACACTTCCATTGGTCACCTAAATCACCAGACATGAACATTATTGAGCATATCTGGGATGCCTTGCAACGTGCTGTTGAGAAGAGATCTCCACCGCCTCGCACTCATTATGGATTTGTGGACTGCTCTGCAGGATTCATGGTTAGAATTTAATCCTGCATACCTTCAGACATTAGTAGAGTCCATGCCACATCGTCTTGTGGCACTTCTGCGTGCTCGCGGGGGCCCTACACGATATTAGCCAGATGTATCAGTTATTATGGCTCTTCAGTGTAGTACAACTGGCTGATGAACAGATTTGGAGATAAACTGGTAGTTATACGAAGAGGAAGAGACTGCTAAGATGCTGAAAGATTATTACAGTGCATGGTATAATGTAGCAAATACTAGCACATTTGACTCTTCAAAGTGTAACAATACCATTCTTCTTCATTATAAAAGGGCATTGAGAATTAAATATGATATGATGTAACAGGAGGTACAAGATGTGTTCAAAAAATAAGGTGACTTGTTATTTTGTGACTTTGTCGCTATAAATATTTATGTATTCATCAATGTCTATTTTGTCCCCTTCAAAGTAATCCCCATCAGATATAATACACTTGTGCCAGCACTTTTTGCCAATCCTCGAAGCACTTATGATATGCGCATTTTTGTATGGCATTGAAGTCACCCAGGTCTTTATCGCCTCAATCGTGGCAAACCTCCGTCCTTTCATGGGTCTCTTCAGTTTTGGGAACAGGAAAAAGTCACAGGAGGCCACGTCCGGTGAATACGGTGGCTGCGGTATGATTACGGTTTTGTTAAAACAGATTCTTTGATCCATTGTTTGCGATAGCAAAAAATCGCCATGCACACCAAAACATGTCTAACCTTTATATCTGTCACAAACAAACTAACAATGCAAGATGGCTGATAATGTCAACATATGCTGGGGACATGTATACCAACATAAAAATAAAAACAACCGATAATCGAATGTACGTAGCCCTCGAAATTTGCAAAGTAACGTAATTTTTTTAACACATCTCGTATATTGTACTATATGTTTTACTGTAAGGTATTATTAAATATACATTATTATTTCTTAACTCCTTGGCTGTAGTAATACAGACAGTGAATTGTTGCTTTCATTACATCCAGGCTGTTAAACTCAAGCAAGGGGTATTTTGTGTGATGAATAAATAAAGCAGCTTAGGCCTGATTTAACATATTATCATTACATATACTTCATTAAAAATATAATCGTGCAGGTGGTAATTATCTAGCGGCACACAGACAACTGTCAGAAACTGCAACTCATGTATTGCCGAGAGAATTTACTGTACACCACCAGAGCCGGATTAATCATAATTTTGGTTACAATAGAAACACACATGACCACCTTTTAGATAAAGGTAAGATTTTGATGTACATTGAATTTGTAATGACTTGTCAGAACGTAGATAATGTCTCGTCTAGTCTTAGATCACAAAGATCTAACAATATTACAAAAAACTAATCACAGTTGTATAGAAATGTCATCACCTCAGTCCAGGTCCACTGTTACTGAGAAAAGTGACTTTAAATCATCATGTCTGAATACATTTATACCTCTGGCTATTACTGTACAGTCTGTGGATATATGCACAGGAAAATATTGTGATACGAGTCAGGCATACGACAATGTGGTTACATAGAAAACTGTTCTGCCAAATTACATTCTAAGAAATTCATGGCAGTGATCCATGCTTGCAATAAACATTATACCTGCATGACAATTCAGTCAGCCATTTAATAAAAATATCTTAATGTGGAGTTCGTCATGTTTGTACAAAATGGCTATACCAAGAGACAGAACTGTAGCTATTACGGCCGAAACAAGCAAAACTGGATTCAGATCTACTTTGCCAAGTTATCATATAATACACCAACATCACATTGTTGCGAGTACAGATGAGCCTGCAGAGAAGTGCCTGAACTGAAGGGGTGTGATTGTTTTGAGAGAAGTGGGTAAATAGAGCCGCCACACCTAGGAACGAGGACGACTGCCATGCCGCGGGAGCCCATGCCAGGCGGGCAGACTGCATCAGCTCCTTGCGAGAGCCGTAGATCAATTACCGTCTACATATCTGCATAAATAATACAGTGCTAAGTGTTGAGTTCGTCAAGTGTGTGAGTTGAGGTTTATTAGTAGCTTGGTTGCAAGCCTTTCATCATTTTCAGTAATTGAGAAATATCGTTGAGAAAATTAGATTTGCATTGATTTACCGATTACCTTTCACGAGAGCTATGTAGAGTCATTTATGTGAATTAAAGTAATAGAGTGGCCTCAGCCTCATTGAGTATTTTTACTTTTTCTAACAGGCCTTCCATGCAGCGCATTGCCTTTAACTTGTACTGTCTTAGGTCGCATGAACTAAGGCAGTAACATTGGTGGAGGCGCTTAACGTTTCCATCTTCTGCTTGCATTAAATATCAGTCAATTTTGTGTTGCCTTACTTTTGCCTTGCTCTGTGGTACGCTTATAAATGTTTTGATGACGCTTGAAATTGGGGATACTAACGAGTGCAGTGGTCTGTTAAATTTTACTAGAAGTGTCAGCAATTACGAGACATTCATCACCCTACAACACATTTAGATAGCAAGTGTAATTATCAAGATCGCATAGATAACATTATGAAGATACGGCCATGTTAAATAATAAAAGCATTGTAAATATTATATAATAATAGCAGCACACTTATACGGCCGCGTTTGAGTAGGAATTTATGAGTTATGATAAAAGAAAACCTTTGTTAGCATCAGCAAAGAAATGATTTTAAACCTCAATATAGGTTTATCAGAAGATAAGCAAACGGTAGAACATAGGGAACTAGATACCACTACAAGATTTTACTATCCGATTGAAAAAGTAAATAAACATATACAAGAAAATCAAAATTTAATTTCAGAATTAGATAGCAAATCCACACGGCTTAGTATCTAAAATTGTAGATAAAGTTTTATGTTTAAATCCCACCCAAGCTTATGATGAAGTTGAGCAAACATACGATGATATATACTGCTCTAGCATCAAGTATGAAAACAGTAATATAGACTGTCAGCATAATTATATCAATATTCAATAACCCCTTGCTTCTTACATTAATTTGAGTGCTGAAAGCTTACCACAAACAGAAATGGCCGACCCACAACCACTTAAAGTAATTATTCAAACATCAGAAAATATTCCTACATTTTCAGGGGAAGTAGGGCAGGATATTGATGAATTTTTAGATCACTACTTTGCAGTAAGTGATATAAATAACTGGGATGAGGCAGAATGGTGAATAGCTATAACATTTCATCTGGCAGGAACAGCAAACAGAATGCATTACACAACAGAGTAGGACAGAAAATTACGTGGGTAGAAATAGTAAGTAAATTGCGAAATACTTTCTCACCCATTGTAAACTAGGAAAAAATATAGGCAAATACTGTACACAAAAAAAACAAAAAATGGGAGAAAGTTGCAAATCACATATTCAAGATCTGTTGTACTATAAGAGAAAGTACAATCCTAATCTACCAAAGGCCGAATTCATAGCAATAATTGGGAAGTCTTTGTTGCCATCGGTAGCAGATAAAATAATAGGTCTGCAGAATGATACGGTAGAAAAACTCCTTAGTAATCTCAAACGAGATGAGCTAGAGATAAAAAAAAGGTACAAAGAAGCTATTGCCACATGTTTCCCTAACCATGAAACAGAAAGATTTCATAGCGAGGTAACTAAATTGAAGGAGGAAATTACAAAGTTGACAATAACTGCGCAACAGAATCAAAAAGTTCAGAAGAAAACCACAAAACACATATAGGCACAAACACAACACTCAAAGTCCCACCAATCAGCACATAAGTAAATTACCCAACAAATAGGCATATTGATCACAGTAAGCGCAATTATGATAGGAAAAATCAAAATACCACTCAACCAATATACCACAGGCCAAATAAAAGTTTTGTGAAAAAATTTTTTTATTCAATGCAGCTGAATCTTATGTATTTTTGGGCGCTGAAACCGAATCTGTCATAAGTTTTTTTTGTATCACCCACAGTTCTCTCACAATATGCATTTGTATTTAAAATGAGATGTATGCGATTGTATTTAGAAAAAAAAACATTACATATATTTTCAGTGTTTTTTTTTTTGTATTTCCTTTCTCTCTTCTCTTTGGAGCCTCTTATGTAACTTTTTCTCCGATGTGATGCATTTTGTTGATCTCGGTGAAGTGACCAGCAGCAATAACCCATCATGCTGACATTCCACCGTCCCTGGTATAGTTTCTCCATCACTTCGATGTCCTGGTGAAACCGCTCCCTCTGCTATTCACTCACATCACCCAAGTTGTCAGGGAAAAAGTCAAGATGGTTGTGTAAGAAGTGGACTTTAAGGCTTATCAGGCATCCCAGATTTTTGAACTGGTCTATCATATTAGCTACGATAAGCTCATAGTTTGGGTCTCTAACATTGCTCAAAAACGTAGTCACAACTTGCTAAAATAATATCCAATCCTCCTTTTCCTTTGTAGTCATTTTTGTTTCAAAGTTGGAATCGAACATCATTTTACGAATGTCAGGCCCAACGGAAACACATTCTTTCAGTTCGGCTTTTGATAAATGAGGAAACTTTTCACATAAATACTTAAAACATTCACCATCTTTAGGCAAGGCTTTTACAAACTGTTTCATTTAACCTAATTTAGTGTGAAGAGATGGTAGAAGATTTTTTTATTTATTTATTAAAGTTTTATGCAAAATGTTCTTCTTTCCTGGTGTTAAGGTTTTTCTTGCAGGCCAATGTTTTGTGGACTAGTGTCGATCCCTTGATCTGCTGTCCCACTCACATATAAAACATGGAAATTTAGCAAATCCCTTTTGTTGGCCTAGGAGCATGCAAACCACTTTCAAATCTCCACACATCATCCAATTGTGAGCAGGATAGTTAATTTCCTTTAAAATAATGTCTAGATTTTCGTAAGTTTCCTTCTTATGGACTGAATGAGCCACAGGCAGTGAAACATAAGTATTACCATTGTGTAAAAGAACAGCTTTTAAGCTAGTTTTTTATGAGTCTATAAAAAGCCTCCATTCTTCATTGTACTCAATTCCAAATTCATTCATTAGACCACCAATATCAGGGTAGTTCACCAAATCCAGTTCTTGCTTAAAAAAACTTAGCGAACTGTTGATCTCTTGTTCTATATTGATAAATACATGGGATGGACAAAATAATTTGAACACCATGCAATACAGTACATTTTGTTGCATGTTGGCAACACTGCTTCTGTGTAAATAATGCGACGCGTATGTATTGCACAGTTTACGTGCCAAGTCTTGTAGGTTATATTTCAGTGTATTATGCGCTTTGTTCTACGACGGTTAAAACAAGCGATCGGTGAAATGTGTGATCTCTCAGACTTTGAAAGAGGGCAAATCGTTGGTGCTCAGTTAGCGGAAGCGTCTGTGATGAAAACAGCTGAATTGTGTAACGTTTCACGAGCGACAGTATCCACGGTAAAGACAGCATACACAAAACATGGTAAAACATCATCGGCGAAGAGGAATAGTGGGCGAAACCCAATGTTAACTGACAAAGACCGACGCATATTAAAAAGAATTATGGCCAGACAACATAAAACTACCGCGGCAAAGTGACAGCAGAAATCAACACTCACTTGAGTAATACTGTTTCGACAAAAATAGTACGGTGGGAGCTCCACAAAGCTACACATTCATGAAAGGGCTGCAATTGCGAAACGGAAGCCAACGCTAAGCTGCGAAAGAAGTGGTGCCACGATCATAAAAGCTGGACACTTGATGATTGGAAGAATGTGGCGTGGTTCGATGAATCATCGTTTACATTGTTTCCTACAAACGGCCGGGTTTATGTATGGATAACCCCTAAAGAAGCCTACGATTCGTACTGCCTGCTTCCTACAGTCAAGCATGGGGGAGGTTCTGTTATGATTTGGGCGGCAATATCATGGTATTCAGCTGGTCCTCTCATTCACATCACTGGCCGGATTACTGCGAATGAATATCTCGACATCCTCAATGATGAAGTTCGTACTATGACTAGCATATTGTAGCCAAACACTGCCATATTCCAAGATGATAATGCGCCCATACACACAGACAAAAAGGTTCAGTCTTGGTTTGAGGAGCATCAGAATATCATCAAACATCTTCCCCGGTCAGCACAATCGCCAGACCTCAACATAATTGAACCGTTATGGGGAGTTTTAGAGCAGAGAGTGAGGAGCAGATTTCCATCTCCAACATCATTGAAGCAATTGGCTGATGTTTTGGTACAATAATGGGACAACATTCCGTTGGAAACTATTCAGACACTCTACGAATCTATTCCGCGAAGAATTGCAGCTGTTCTAAAAGCAAATGGTGGCCCAACACCTTATTAATAAATATTTATTGTGTATATGTCAGGTGTTCATTTATTTTGTCCATCCCCTGTATATGCTTCAGGTGCCAACAAATGTTTTTCTTTTATCCTAGAGCCAAGCAATTCAGCTTTCTCTTTAGTCAAACCCAAATATCTTACCAAATCATTTAACTCAGTCTGTGTAAACAACTGAGGTTCTAAATTTTCTGAAGAACACTCGAACTCATCATCATCCGGTTTACCTTCATCAGATTCAATTTCACTGGACTGATCAAGTAAAACGTCATCAATAGCCTGTGGTGGCTCAGGGACAGGAGTTCCCGGACCATGACCTACTGGCCGAATAGCTGAAGGAAGATTAGGGTAGACAATTACTTTCTTATTTTTGGAGTTATATCAAGTAACATCAATGCTACAAAAATAACAATCGGCAGAATGATTTTTTGGTTCTCTCCATATCATGGGTACTGCAAATCTGAAAGCTGTCTTTTCCTTTTTTGACCATTTTGTAAGGTCTTCAACACAAACATAGAATACCTTGTGTGGAGCCCCAAGTTTTTTCGTGATCACCGAGTTTTATTCCAAAATATGCCAAGTACACTTTTTTTTAACAAACTCTGTAATGTTTATTTGATGTTTTTTAATTACAAACCCACCACATATATATAACAAAAACTGCTAGGAAAGTTTTTACAACCACGATTAGCCATACTTAGAGCACATGGGCAAAAAGCTGAAAAGTGAGGTTGTATTGACTGAAAGAAAACAAACAGTCGTACCATCACTGCCAACCTAATTTCATTTAGAGTTACTGTATGTTTCAATATATTAATAATTTATATCAATAATATAAAATGTATACAAATGTATATAAAATATATAAATAAAGTATATAAAAATGCACAGATATTAGATACAAAATGATTTTCTCTACATTTCGTATATTCAAATGTGAAAAAATGGTGGGTGTTATGACTTTTTTATTATTATTTTCGGACTCAGCACACCAAAAAACATAAGAATCCGGCAAAATCACTAAAAAAGTTTTTTTTATCGTTGGCCTGTGTAATTGTTCAAAGAGAGTACACTCCTTGTCAGAATTAAGGTTATTATAGGAAACAACAGAATTCAAGAAATCAGAGAATAGGACAAAGTTACAGAAACAAATTTGGTCAGGATATAGTCTTGATACCTGCCAATTCTGAAGTTTGGAAGTAGGTAGTGAATCTGCTCTGCGGCGTGAGGCGCCAGCACTTGATGCTAGCCCTCAGTAATAGGGCGTAGGAATACGTTGACACTGTTGTCTCTAGGTCCAATTTACTAATAAATTACACTTTATTTGCGAGTTCACATAATCGAGTTTTATTGTTGCTTGAACAGGTTAACTGGTACATAAACTCACGAGACAAACTCCCCTCCCCTTTTTCTATGTAGGCTACGTATGGTTTGACGCCACGATTGGCGTCGTGGNTTATCTGACACTGCGGCGCTGTCTTCCCTCGGCTGGCGACTTGGAACTGCTCTCGCACTTGGTGGGCGTCTCGGTGCCTGGCCTCGAAGTTCCTCCTTCTCGGGTCCACGCAGTACTCTGCGTCTCACGACGGCCGGCTGCCGTTGTCGTCTGCTCGCGGATTCGCTCCGTCCTCCTCGGTTTCCGTCGGCTGACTGCCTTGGGTTTTTTCGGATGCTTCCCGCCGCATGTCCCGTTTGACGGCCTCCGACTGAGGTCGACGTCCTGATGCATTCTCGATCCTTGACTGACTCCAACTGACTGCCTGACTGCTCGATTCTCGACTGACTGATCCGTTCCTCCCTCCTTCTTGTGGTTTTGTAGGCTCCATCCCATATTCAACTTGCACCATCTCTGCACGTGTCCAGGGTGCTTGTCGCGTTCCCCCTGAGTCGTAAAACACGTGGCCGCTGCTCCTGTGGTCCGCAGCCGGCCTGGCGTCGCCCCTTGATTCTGGCCTGGAAGTTTATTGTTCCGTTCTGCACATGCGGGAACTCTTGGGTGCCCTCATGGTTAGGCGCACGTGCGGTTCTCCTGCCTCCGGATATCGTGCCGCTATATCCCAGCACGCCCGCTAAAAGGTCTCATGGTTTATTGCGGTACAAGCCCGGGACAGATGCAGCTGGTGGTGGGATCTCGGTGTCCCTTGGGCAGATGCAAAATGCAGCTGTGTTCGCGCCCTGGTGTCTTCCATTGTCTCCGGATGTCGTCTGCATGTGCAGGAAAAGTTGCACGTGCAGAAACCTTTGGTAGCATGCCTTTGTAGCTGAGAGGCGCGGTCGCGCCCTCCTGGTGTCACTCTTCCGGCACGTCCGCTATCCCTTAATCTTTATTGTCGGTCGTCCACCTGCAAGCTTCGTCAGAGCGTGTGTTCCGACGAATAAAATATAGGGATGCAGAATGCGTCAGTCTATTAGACAAACAGAATAAATAAAAGGAGTAATTCGTTCAACTAGGGTCCGAATGCTGCAACACAAATAGGAATGTCAGACAAGGAGGTTTTTCATATAAGCAAAACAAACTAGAAACGAGGGAGACAAACGCGTTACCCCCGCGGAAAATAAAGACAATAACGCATATGGTAAAATAGCCCATCATAATGGTAACAGGACGCGAAGCCATCAGAATGAAACATGAAATTTTGAGAATAGGAATCAAACCTATGCACAAGTTGCAGCGAACAATTCTAGGGTAGATGATGGCTGTTTTTTTACAACACAAAATGTAGTTAAATTTGATAAGTATGGAGAACAAGAAACAGAAAATTGTGCTAGTAAAGCAGAACCCCTGGTAGAACTTACAAAAACAATATAGACTATAATTCGGAAATGTGTGAACATAAAGCATCTTTAGAATTAAAACAGGATACACAATATGCACAAATTCTACAACGTTTCGACAAAAACAAAAAAAAATATTTAAGCATGTGATGCATCACAAACAGCTAATGGGGCGGTATTAATGCAACAAGATAATAATCGTAAGCACAGAAACATAATCGCCTTCGCCTCCAAAAAGTTATCACGTAATAAAACCAAATTGTCAACAAAACACACACACACACACACACACACACATATATATATATATATATATATATATATATATATATATANAGAAGCAATTAAAATTTTTTGCAATAATTTCAGACAGTACTTATATAGTAGAGCATTTATAATTGAAACGGACCATGCTAGTCATAGGCATTTAAAAAGTATGGCAGAGCCCAATATTCGGGTACAGAAAATGGCAATATCATTAGTATAACATGATTTCCAACCACGGATTGTCAAAGGTAATTTGAACACCTTACAAGATGCGTTAAGCAGAATACCAACGGCCAGATTAGCACAATTACAATATAGAAGTAAATGATGCAATTTTAAAAATTAAAACATAAATGAAAAATATATGAAATATATAACAAGCATTAGCGGAAGTAATGTATCAGGATTCAGAAAATCATCTTGAATTGCGCAACATAATTGCGTAATACATAAATAATAATTCGCAAGAATTAAAAAACCATTTTTGTGGAAAATAAATTAAACTCTAGTGATAAACCAGGAATATGTATAGCCACTGTATAATTAGAAATCGTTCCATTGAATTCACTTGCCAAAGCAAGCGCGGAATTATTTAAGATAACTGTAGAAATAATTCAGGAAGGAAATCATCTCAAAATTAAATTTTATAGTTTGGATCCTGCTCTAAAGACACAAATGTTAATAACTAAAGAAAATGGTAAAACATATAACCATGAAGAGGAGTACATTAAAATTTAAAATGATTAGGAATTATTAATGTGTCCGATTCAACATACAAGACATACAAATTACAACAAAACATACAACCCTTTTCTGGCTAATATGAACGCGATTCACACACACAAAAATTTAAAATTGCTATAATGCGACCAGACAAAGCAGGCACTAAATATGTAAAATTAGCTAAACGCTAGAGAATAGCGGAAAATGTCTAAATTTATCTAAAAATTTATACCTTACTAGCAGAGAAAATATTAACACTAATACTACAAATACTTTTTGAATGAAATAATAATTGCGCATCATAATTCATTACTAGGACGCAGTCATTTTGGTGTTTTTAAAACATTACAAAAAATAAAACAAGCTTATTACTGGGACTATGAATAAAGACGTAACGGATTGTATAAAACACTGTTACACATGTAAAAAAATAAAGCCTACCAATCAAAAATCTATGGTGCAGCTCCAGCATATCGCGCCACCGCCATTACTAAAAGTATAGGTGCTTGACGCAAAAGGGCCATTACAAAAATCCCGCAAAGAAATCGCTATATTTTGGTAATTACAGAATTTTTCAGTCGATTTGTTCTAGCAAAAGCTGTTAAAGCAATAGACATGCAGACCTGTGCAGACTTTATTAGAGGAGTTATTTTAAGATACGTATGCCCTCAACAAATCTTAACTGACAGAGGCTCATCTTTTAATAATGAATTAATATCAGAATTGTTAAATGAATTGCATATTAAGAGCCTCAAAACTACTAGTTGTAACCCTTCTTGCAATGGATTGGTCGAGTCCGTAAATACGGTATTAGGACACCAGCTCACAGCATGTGCACATGAGGACCCCGCTGCGTAAGACGAGTATTTGGAATTTATTATTTTTAATTACAATACAACTGCAAATGCAAGCACAAAATTCACACAATTTTTCGTAATGCATGGCATTGAGGCAATGCAACCATCGAATTTATTACAGATAAATATTCTAAAAGAGGTCAGGATTGGTGTGATACATTAGTGAAAAATAGGGAACAAGCTAAAATAAATTTACTGCAATCACAACAAAACCAAACCATTAATTTGATAAAATCCATAGGCACAACCAAATTAAAGAAGGGGAATGGGTTTGGATCCGCAACAGATTACGCCATAAGGCATTATCATTTAAAAATATAGTGCCCTTTTTAGTCACAAAAGTTATGGGACCTTTAGCAATTGAAATTAAAATGGGAAGAATAAGAAATCCTAAAACTCACACAATGTTAGTGTTATATACCAGACCGATATTCATTGTACGTAATGCTAGATCTGGATATTGATAAAATTTTACATAAGAGCAAGTAATATCAGTCATCCATTTATGTTCTTACACTAAAGTTGTGTGCCAGTAGAATTTCAAGAGCGGTCTGCTAATGCTTGATGTATTCACAATTTTCTATATGTTTAAATAGCTGTATACAGTTGTCACCTAACCAACACTCAAAATGTCGGAAATCAAGAGTGATATGATGATAATTCAGCATAACTGATGGACTGAAGGGTGACATCAAAATTTTATGTGACTGAACACACTGGTACTGTGATGATCGCAAAAACTATGTTCAAATTGAGAGTTGTATCATAAAGAAGTTTAACAGATATTTACATACAATAAATGGGGAGTGTAGACTTCAAATTAATGTAGAATTAGAGAGGTTTGAAACGTATATGTGACGCTACTCCCCACCTGTGTGATACAGAGTGGTTCATAGGATCTGAGTTGTTTTTACCAGGCACAGACTATAAGGTGCCTTGAATGTTTAATAGGGTGAATAATAATAATGTCATCACGTCTTAGTTTTACAGGTTTATTTGACCGGGAATTCATACACAAATTCCCGGCAATGCAATTACTTTTCCGAGAATTAACTCATACATTACTGACCCTGCGAGTTCTGGGCCTGAAGGGCTGATTACAGTGTTCTGGCTACGTTTCCGATGGCTTGGGGGACACTAGGTGACAGGCCACATCCTTGAGTGGTGACATTGGTACTTATCTGTCTTTATTAGTTGGTTGTTGTTCCGGCAGTAGTTGAGGTATGGTGAGTTGGGTGGCCCTTTTACAGGCCCTCGGACTGACTGTCGTTGGCGTGCTGCACTCAGCTGGCTTCCTCCTTCAGCGTTGGCTGACTGACTCCCGCGTCCTGGCGAGGGACTCTTCGCAGCCCCCACCCAGCTTCTGCCTTCTCGGCACCGGGCTGCACTGGACTAAGCTTCCTCTCGGTGTGGCACTCCTCGTTGAAGCTCACCACTCGACTCCCATTCTCGGTGTAGGGTTGTAACTGAAGGATGACCTCCCTACCATGTCCCCAAATCCCGGCGAGGGACCCTTGGCGGGCCCCCAACCCGGCATCCGCCTCTCGGCACGGGGTTGCACTGGACTACTCCCACTCAACGTTGTGCTGACTCGGCTGACTTCCACGATCCGACTCCCATTGCCTGACTCCCTGCGCATCCCGGTGTGGTGCTTCCGAGCGCTGCGTTCTAACTCCCTACATCATTGACTCTACCAGGGTCCGATCTCCCGGCCGCGACTGGCTCACCCGACTGCCTCGCGTCTCTCGGCATGATTACTGACGCATCTGACTGACTCTGCTGGGGTGCGACCCCCCGGCCTCTCAGCTGACTGACTTGCTCTCTTGGTGCGCGATTCTTACTGACTGGGCCGACTGATCTCATGTAACTGATTAATGTGACTGATGCAACTGACCCGGCTCAACTGACCAGACTCCGATTTTGTCGGGCTCCGATCCCGGCCTCGGTGTGCATTATCACTCACCCGACTGACGCAACTGACACAACTGACGTAACTAATGTGACTAACGTGACTAACCTAACTAACCCCCTCCATGTCCCACAAATTTGCTTTTATACTCTCGGACTCCCCCTTAGAACCTTACACGTGTCTTCACTTGTTAAGGGAAGGGGAGAGGAGATGCTGAACAAATACCCAATTTCCTCCACGGGCCAGGACTCTTGTTAATGTAGGGGGGAGGGGGGTTACCTGTGGTGCTACTGACAAACCCTGTCAGCTCTTTTCGCGGCGCATGTCCAAGTTTCCATGCGGTTTACTAGGGGGGTGGGGGTCCGAGGCAACCTTGACACATGTAACTGCTTCCCNCCTTGGGAAGACTTGGCTTCGCCGCAGGCGTTAATGGTTGGCACATGTCCTGAGGCAGGTGGCTACTGGGAGGCCCTTGCGGGAGGGCGTGGGGTGGGGTATGGAGTACGTTGTGAAAGCTGAGCTTCTGCGTTGAAAATTGGCATGCGTCATACTGCATGTGGCAGATATTTGAATAGATAATTTTAGCATGCCAGATGGCACTAGACAAATTGCTGCTAGTGACATTTTGACTAGTTACTTCTACTCTAACCAAGGTGGCAAAAATTGCCTATGTTTACATAGAACACCTAGATAAACTGCAAAACTGGTTCTTCCTTCTGTGTAGCTTTCATGTCTTTCTCTTACAATATATCTAATGATTAAATAAAAACACCAAAACTGAGATATATTGAAATCTGATGGTAATTTCTATAATACTAGGGATGCAAATAGGATACAAAACGCACTGCTGTTTCCTCTGCTATTGAGACAGTCATAACAAGTCTTCCCACAACAAGCCAAATATATGGTGCCCAAAAGAAATCTTTGCCTCAACAGTGGGCAGTACAACCCCATGGTAGATTAAAGCTAAATTTTTCCACTTCCTTTACACTTTAATCTTGAACTAATTAGCATTGTAAAGGTGATAAACAAATATTAATAAGCTTTAAAATGCCCGAGAGGACATTTTACTCTTCTGAGTAACAATAAATTTAAGGAAAGATAATGCTTTGCAAATACACAAACATCCTTCAGGTGCAAACTTTGAGCAAGCCCATCAATGTAAATAGGAAAAATCTCTGAATTCTCTTATCTCATTATGTATGGAATATTCAGTAAACAAATAATTGCTATGTTTTTCTTTTGCCAAACACATAAATACAATAATAAAATTATCAACAACTTCATGTCAGTAAAAAGTACTTTTTAAATTATTATTTCGAATTCTTCCCCGAAACTCTTGCAAAGTGAGTGATTAGTAATGCATGTGGTCCCACGAAAATATTCCAGCTAAGGAAACAAAGATAACAAAATAGGAAGAATGATTTTAATATTGCTAACTATTGGTTGAGAGGGAAAGAGTAAGTCTGAAAGAGGAGCTCAAGCAGCAATTTTAGAACAAACGTTTTCTTGAATAGGCTAAAAATAATATACACCCTCTTGTAAATTGGAACCATAAAGGGCCTTAACGTTATTCGGAAACTAAACGCCCAATTCTGCGGGAGGTGATTCCTTATGAAAAATTAAGTCGAAAATATAGAGAAAACCATATACCTAAACGGAATATTAAAGGAGATATAATCCTATAAAAATTGGGTTTTGAAAACGCATTTTTGCCGAATGCCTTGTACAATGCCTACAAAGTTTGCAGAAAAAGGTTACTTATGCTTCCCATGTTGCAGATACACATGCGTAATGCTGGTCATTCTCAGTCTGTGCGCACTGTTCGGCTTGAAGAAGTGATATGTCAGCACATCAACGACATGCCCTCCTCTAGAACATGCTCCATAGCGAGCCAAATGGGCGTGTCCCATTCAACTATAAGGGACGTACTGTGGGAAAATCGCTGTCATCCCTACCGCTGGCAGAAAGTACAAAACATTTAACGAAAATACATTTTCAAAACCTTTAATATTCTGTTTAGCTGTATGGTGTACAGTATATTTTTTATTTAATTTTTCATAAGGAATCACCTCCCGCAGTTTGGGCATATAATTTCCGTTTATCCTATATATTATTTACATACATCAGTATGAATGCATTATGCAAGATAAGTGAATAATAATGGGACAGGATTTTGGGGACTTCAGAGAATGTCCATGGTTGTTTTGCAAATAGTTATTCTTTCTGCATGATTTCAGGTAAGTTTCATATATCCCACACAGCTGTGGGTGATACAGCAATGAAAATATGCGAGGGAGCTATAGCAAGAAAAATCCAACCTGCTAAGTAAAAAACATTAATAAATCGAGATAATCCCATTTTTGGTATGTGGTTAAGCTATGCCATAAGGCCCTCTTAGCAAATTATGCCTAAAGACATTCACTCGGTGTTCGAATCGCTGTGAACAATCCTATAATCCACACGGAAGTTGCTGCATTTGGATATAATTGACGAGCTGCAGTCAGTAGGTTTAAGATCAATACAAGAAAAACCACCTAACTAAAGAGATACCTTGTGTGGTGACGAATCAAGCACAATATTGTAGTGATCTGAATGATTGTGAGCTTGGCGTCTGCGTAGTAAGCATTATTTAAAGGGCCACCTTATTACTGCATAAATTTTAGAGAAGTTTAGATTGTGGTATGTTCCAGTTTTCGTGGAATGGTTTTGATCAATTGGTTTCAGCACCTTTATTCATAAATGCTAAGTCTTGTGGAGCAATTTTCAACAATTCAACAACATTCACATTGTGACAACAATTTGGGGTTTCACTCATTACATTTTGAACATTACAGTTCATCTGTCCACGAAGCAAATATTAACATTAAGTTTTATGGGGATATGGGGTGGATGATCTCAGATTTCATTTCTACTTAACACTTTTCGAAAAACTTGGCATGTGTTTTGAAAGTTATATCAATTCATACGAACATCCTTCCCTCCCACCTCTCCCCCCCCCATCATACCACAAAGGCATTTCACAGAACACCCCAGAGCTGTTCATTATGTTGGAGGAGGAATTGTTCAAAATTACAACAAAAACCAATTTCAAACTGGTGGGAAGTATTATTCGTAGGGCGGAGGTTGTTATCGCAGCGAAATACAGATTAATACTGACAACATACCAGACCCTTGTTAGACCATTACTAGGGGTTTCGTGTGATTAATGGTCAGGTAGTATATAAACAGTTACAGTTGTCTTTGCTATTTCAAACTGATAGAGAACAAAATATTTTATTTAATATCAACTAATTGCTACATTGTAAGACTGTTTACCGGAATGTCTATAGAACTAAAGTAAACAGAATATGAATAATAAGCTTCTTAACAAAAAATAAGTCACCTTGCAGGTTTAAGGTAACTTCAGGCTCCTGCAATTGATGTTCCATAAGGATCATAGGACTATAAGCACCTGTGAAATGGGATTCCTACTGTAGATCGTGTAGTGATATTACTGTGCAGTGAACAACTTTTTCAATTCTTGGAATGTGGGGTGCAAGAAAGATGTTAATGATCAGCAAAACTGAGTGATTGCATTTGGTCAAATGCTAATGTCCATAGTGCGAACGAAGTAGCAGAATTGGTTGGTGTATCGATGCATACACTTATAAGATCTACGACCATACAAATTGTTGCCCCATACAGATGAAATTCTCGTCGAATTTGTGGCTGAAAGATGACACTTAAAGTCAGTGACAGTAAGTGCCATATTACGACTTAAATTATATCGATTTCAGGTAAGAATTTCTACAAGAAATCAATACCTACAAATTATTCCCAACCAATATTTGAAAGAATGCTCCACAAGTAAATGCATACTTTGAACATATGCAGCAGATTGGTGTGCAAGGGGCCATTGCTCACTTCTGCTCATAAGTTTTTCGTTTTAGTGGGCAAAGAGATACGAATATTGGACTGCCCACAATTTCAGACATGCTGTCTCATAAAGTTGTGACAGTTTCACATCGAACAACAAGCACCTGTTAAAAGAAGTACGTCCTGCTTTTTTTGGCCTATGCGAAACTATGTGGCAGCAGCTGAAGTCATAGGGGACGACTAACTTACCTGGGTGGGTGGCGACCCGTTGTTTTGTTCCTATTTGGGCGAGCACCGTCAATGTACTGCGCGGTGGGCGCATTGCTCGCTTCGTCGTCGGGTCTTTCCTCCCCTTCTCCACCCTATCCCCGAGACCTTCATGGAGCATGTGTGCCATATATGACGTCACTGAGGAGTGCCTTCTACATTTCTTGGGTGTTTGAAAATATTGTAGAGATAGCGATGGAAGAAATATAAGTACTGGCTTCCAGCCTTGGGGGGAGAGAAGCAGAGAGGGACTGTAATACTCAATTAGGCTGCGGAACTTTGTTACGCAGGGGGGAGGGGGGAGGGAATTTCCCAACATGTAGTTTAAATAAAGGTTTCATATTTATGGGGATTTTTAGTGTTGTATTCAATTTGTAATATTATATGTAAATTCCCATTTGCATATGAGGGGGTTTGTACATAACCTTTAATACCATTTTTAATATGTTTGTACTTTTGTGACCATTGTGGTCAATTGTTTTGTATCTTAATATTTTGTATATTTTGCTGGGGAAGTTTATAAAAGAAAAAATTATTGTTCCCCAAAAATACAGAGAGAAAAAACAATAGCAAGTTGCAACTTTCACAAACCCTATCACCTTACCACTTTACGACACCTGGCTGAGTGGTCTCTGCTTTTGGGAAAGTTTGCATTGAAGGGCGGAGAGATGGAGTACTGTTTCTATGTGTCGGCAAGCTACCGGCAGAAAGCATGAATTTGGTTTCTACCTATATGAGTTTGATGATAGGCATCCTGAATGGCAATATTGAGCTGCTGAACAACACTGTTTTAAATTTTGCTCATNTAAATTTTGTTCATATCTTTGGCTACAAACTAAACCCTTATGTTCCTGTGTTTCAAAATGACAAATATCGCATTCGCAGGGCGACAAATGTGATTAATTGGCATGACGAACATTCAAGAGCGTTCACATCTGGAATTACCTGCTAAATACCTCAATTTAAACCCTCTGTAAAATTAGTGGGACTACATGAAAGTATGAGAATAATGGCAGGAAAGAAATCCAAGAAATCTGGCCGAACTTTACAGTTATTTGATGGAAGTGCAGCTGAACACTGATGTCGCCAAACACCCGGACACTTGTCCAGTACATGAAAATATAATTACAAGTCTCATTCGGTCTCGTGGTGATATATCAGCTCACTGTAAATGTTTCATTCACATGCTTTTTCTAACTACTGAGTGTTTATCTTAATATATATGTATTTTGATCATTCTGCTGTCATACTGATTTTTTCCTAATATATTACAGTGATTTTATTTGGAAAGGAAGTAAAAAGTGCTTTCACATTACAAGTATAATTATTTTCTTGAGTAATTTACGCAATGTGACCAACTGAATTCAACAGTAAGATACACAAATTTCAATGAACCTTGCGAATTAAATGTGTAGGCAATTATAGAGTTTTAAAGATGCATACTTACTTGAGCATGCTCCTCCAGAAAATGAAAAATCGTCCACGGCAAAGCCTCCATTTGTTGCCTGACCCTCTAACAGAAGTCGAAAATCTGTACTAGCTTCAACTGTAACTTGAGCTGCAGTCCATTTTGGTCTTGTCGTATCCATCTTCTTGGCATCTAAAACCCAGAGCTGAAACGAAAATTTAGAACCACGATACATTATCACTACATGTAAGATTTTATTTCAAGAAATAAACACTAACAGTAACAGTTTTTTTTAAGCATATCTTTGTAATAATGAGAACATAATCACGGCATTGTTATAAAGTTTATACGCCACGATTACCGGTAGTTGGTTGTTAGGAATATATTATTATCTAACTTTTGTACTTAGAAATTATTATTCATACTGACTATTTTTTCAATATAAAACTATTGTCATTTACATTCAAACATTAAAAAAGTTTTTTCGAATTTTCACATAGAAGCGTTTATTGGGCTTCTGGTTGAGAGCCGATTACGAGTATTAACAGATAAATTTGGACACTGCTAATACGCTTACAATACTGTTAAAACAAATGCAATATTAACACAATTTAAAAGATAGGTATTTTATTTTTTCCAGAATTTCAACTCTTCAGGTTTTCAATAACATATATTTGTATGAAATTATACATATTAATATAGTTTCTTCAAATACCTTTGAACACGCATATACTAAAGAAATCGTCTTTTATTTGACTGCTAAATATTAATTGCATTTTTTAAAATCCTAGAACGTTTATTGTTTGTTTCCATAGTGTAGGATAGGTTCTCGTGGACGGGTTTCAATATTGGAGCTAATAAAACCACATGAAATTTGATAAAAAATTTAGGAATTTAAATTGGCTGCGGAAGACTTCGAAGTGTTAAACTTTTCATTAACCACAGCACCAAACTTTCAGTTATGCATATTGGAGCTTAACTGCTTTTAAATATTGACTTGGTAGATTGTTATAAAATATGCCATATATAAGTTAAATTTATATCAAAATAAGTAGCAATTGATAGTGTATCATGCATTTCCATGAACAGCAATATATGGAGGGCGACTGAAAATGTTCCCAGTCAAAAGGGACCCTTAGTAAATTTTTAAAAGTGTGCACACTTGCCAACATCATGATAAGATTCCTTTCCAGATTGCGCGCTATTTCTTATTTTATGGTTTAACAGTCTGGATAAGTACCCTATTCTGATAAGGGTATTTCGAAGACGTTTCATTGTTGCTACAGTTTTAACCAAATCCTGAAAAGTTTATAGAACTAGGCTAATTCATGGACTTTTTAAAAACCTGAATAGTATCCTATCCTAAAATGTGCCATATCCAGATTTTTCTTAAAACTCGCTTGATTCGTAGATCTTGATTCCCTTTCAGAATTGTGTAGTAGCAGCAAGGCATTATAAAAATATGAACCGTACATACAGGGACGTTTAGGATTCTTAAGCTTTACAATTTTCGACAAGAAACTGAAACAGTATCCTAAAATGACGGGCCACCTATCAGGATTTTTGTAAGTAACGAAAGTATAATAGGGAGCCTGTGAGTATTTTAGTTTTCCACTAGTTCATGAGTTTAAAAAACTTGACTGTAGCCTATTATGAAAGGGGTCCTCTCAGGATTTTCCAGAATGTGGCTGAGTGAAAATAAACTAGAATTGTATCATATATGTGAATGTTCGTGTACAAAGGACAAATTTCCTTTTTTAAAACAAGATCTCAGCTCTCTGATGACTACCTTAGCAAGGCTATTTAAATTTGCGCTAACATCGCTGATATATGACAGGAAGTAATCTATGCTTCATTTGTCAATAGAAAGCCATGTTTTCTCAATGAAACCACATATCTCACACCCCAATATAGGACACACAGTCTGTTCAGCACAGCGACACTTGGAAGGCATTTTCTCTAGCTTGACATCGTCAGAGCTTTTTGCTTACATGTATTTTGAAATCTTGCGTCGTTATTGGGCGAAGAAGTCTTACTTCATTTCATAGGTAGCATGTTTTAAAAATTAGGATACATCAAAGAATAGCTCAAATTCTTCTTAGTCTGATCGTTCCGTTTACGTGTTTCGTGCCTCCCAGCAACTGGGTGCTTGTTATCGGTGAGTCGCATTGTATGCAACTTAAAGGAACATTGCATTTGAAAATGGCAAAACCCATCGTTCATTAAAGTTTCATTTATAATATGGTAAATCATACAAAATTATAATTAAAAATGCACATATGATGTGTCGTCATATACAGTACGTTAGGTACAGCGTGTGGTAGGTGCGTCATGTTCTGCCACATGACGTAAAAACGCACTTGGCTCTAATGGCACATTAAGTGTATCAAGCCCTGTTATGCAGACCAAATTGAGCATGGATATATATCGTGGACATTCTCCTGTACATCAAAAGTGCCTTTGCTATCGGCGAGTCGAGGAGATCAATGTTCGCTTCCACTGTATTTTCTTGTCGTTTATTTGTTATTGCAATCCCCAACACACATTCATGGTTTGAACTGCCACATTCTTAAACCCGCTGGAGGCAGATAGCCATATTTTACGTTTCATGCTTATTTTTTGCTGTTTTTGCGATTAGGGGTGCTACTGATACTTCACAAGTATAACATTTTTATCTGTGCAAGAGAAAATGGACATGAATTTGATTTAGGGCAAATGTTGATAGCACATCGACAATTCTATTATCTTTTATGCTGGCATTTTCCAGACAGAATATGGTCGCGCACGTCGTTTTCCCGAGTTGTCAAATAGTTTACTACCAACAGAAGTGTACAACATAAAAATAAAATATACATAAAATATACGTACTGTCACTTGACATAATATTCACGTGGCAGTGCTAGCTGAAGTGGCCCATAACTACATGTGAGCATTCTAGAAATAGCTCGGGGTAGCAGAATATCGCAACCTAGTGTTTGGACAATACTAAAGCATAGTAAATTGCATCCCTGCAATGTGCCTATGCATCAGGAAATGCATGGCGATTATTTACAACTTCGAGTAAAGTTTTGGTAATGGACACTGCAACAAAAACAACAGAACTTGGATTTTTTTTGCGGGAAATTGTTTTCCGATGAGTCAACTTTCACGAACCATGGTGAGGTTAATCAACACAACATGCATTATTGGAGTGTGAAAAACTCACACTGGTTGCATCAAGTCGAACATCAGCATCCATGATATGTAAACATTTGGTGTAGTGTCATAGGCCACATACTCGTTGGTCTCTATTTCACTGAGAGTTCCTTGAACGGTGAAAATTACAGCAATTTTTGCAAGACAGACGATGTGGTATCAACATGATTATTGTCAAGCACATTACGCAGTACCAGCACAGGTGATATTAGATAGTGTTTACAATTATCACGGGATGGGTAGATATTGTCCTGTACATTGGCCTGTCAGGTCGCAGACCTTACATCACTACATTTCGTATGTTAAGGTTTCCTAAAAAAAATAAGGCGTATCTTGAAGTGAAAAAATATCCAGGGCAACATGATCGAACGAATCCGAAAGTCTTGTGCACAAGTTGATGCAGTTACACGTTTACATTTTGTGAAATAATTTGAAGTACAGACTACTAAAAGCATCGAAGTTGGAAGCCATTATATAGATAATTTATTTTACGCACCCCGTAAGTAAGTGGCAAGGGGACTCACCGAATACAAGCACCCCGATTGTGAGAGGCAAGGGGACTGTTTCATCTATCATATCACAGGTTGAACAACATGTTTAAGGCACTAAATTGGTAGTTTGTATCGCGGATTCCTTCTGGAATGAAACGCGGCAGTTCCTAATTAATGCAACTAAGAGTAACCTAATTTGCACCTATTACAGTGTCATTTACAACGAATCGCAAAAAACTGTTTGTAATAAATCTTTCATACATTGGACATAGAATCCCAATCGGAAATAAATCATGGATGTTCCCATTTGAATTTCCAACATTGCTCCTTCCTCTTCTTTACTGATGGGGCGACAGTGAGTTACATGTTGCGGACTTGAATTTTCCCCTCGAAAATAATGTTTTTTTGCCGTATTATGCACTTTTTCGCGTTATTCTGTAGTCTGTAGTTATGTGAATCATAGCGTAAGTGTTAAAATTGAAGGGGTGGTTCATAAGACAAGAGAGAACATATTTTAATAAGGTACCCATTTCCAGAAGTGCCCCCTTAAAGAAAAAAAAATTGCGATAACGGTGATTAGATATAGAAGGCAACCCTGCAGGAAGAATGTGTATTCAGGTGTTAAGAAAGGTGTATATGTATCAGCGTTTTAAATCTGTTTCGTTATATGCAGATATATTACATCAGATGCTTAAAAGTGTCTCCTCCGCATGCCCAGAATGCTGTGCAGCACCGCATCATGTTGTGGCGCACTTCATTAAGTATGGCTAGTGCGTTCTTGATGGTCTTAAATGCTGCATGAATCGTGATACTCACAGGAGTATCGTTCACAAGTCCAATGTCGTTAAGTTGGCGAAGCAAGTTGGCCAGATAATAAAACCTCCCTGCCCAATCCCCCTATGTCCAAAATCTTTGGCTATGTGATTACGCACACAGAGGCCATAGTGAGCTGGTGCGCTATCACATTAAAACCAGATGACCCCTCGAATATCCAGATTTACGTCCTCCAACAGGACTGGCAGAAACTCCCGCAGAATATGAAGATTCACTGTAGCATTCAGGCGTTGGGGCAAAATGTGCTACCCTATTTAACTGTCGATTATTATTCCAGCCCATATGCTTACTGAAAATCTCTGTTAATGGCTGGTTGGGTACGTCGTGTTGCTGTGTTCATCGACACATTCATCAGTGTTATCAGTACTGAACAAGCCATTCCTGGCAAAGAAGCACACATCAGTAAACAGGAGGTGCTGTAGAAAGTGTGGCTGTTTACCACAATGCTGCAACAGCCATCGGCAGAATTCCACACCTACAGGAAATGCCGCTGCCTGTAAGCTCTGTATTTTCTGTACATGCTATGGCCGAAATAGTTGTTCGTTGAGAACTTACCTAACATATTAATCGTTGGTATGAACGCCATGTGCTATCGCCCGTGTGCTGATGGATGGTGTTTTGTGAACTCATTCTAAAACATCATCTAATATTGGTGCCGTTACTGTCCTGCTCACTCTTGTACCTGTCCTCTTGATGTACAGCGAACCTGTTTCCAATAACTGGCGGTCGACATGTACGGTGCTGTCTGTTAGGAAGTCGCTCGTGGTACAGTCTCTCCAATTCTCTGTGATTGCAACCAGCTGCGCCATAAACTAAATGCATATCTGTGAGCTCTGTAAATGTTTAGTCTGACATAGTAAGTGTGATACTGCAATTGTGAATACTGCATGTCTAACATATCCAGTGGGAACCTTTACCAACTGCGTCAAACGGGGGAGTGCACAAACAACTTCAACCTACACATGACATGCCAAGCCTGTTACACTGTTCAGTTACGCCGGGTTGCCTACTACTCCTACTCACTATTTTTGATGTTTTTGGGTTTAAGGAGGCATTTCCAGATACGTGAAGCTTAATAAAATATGTTCCATTTCATATCGTGTACCACCCCTATAAATTTGTAACACTTGATCCCTGAAAACCTGAGTGTGTGTATACACATTATATATATATATATATATAGCAATGGAAATCGATTGACAAATTATTTCGTGAGGTGATAACTTACACAAAATAAAATGTGAAATATATGGAAAATTTTTTGCGAAATATCGGAAATGAAAGGAATTTAAATTGCTATTCTCGGAACATCATTTTATGTTATCGAGATCTTCAACCTATGAGCAAACCCTCGTTAAGATTTCCCACTGTAATAAATATAACAGGGGTTCTTACTGCAAACAACTTGTTTACTGTCAGGAAATATGAACGTTTGATGGTGGTTTAGCAGTATTAACAAAAATGTCCCTCTTCTTGCATTTGCCCAGAACTCACTGTTCTAGTGTAAAATGCACACAAACCTTCAGATTCAGCGACATGGTGCCTAGAACTTAGGCCATACTATCTACATGCATCCATTGTATGTCACTGGACACTGCACAGACGATGGTGGAGAACATTTTTAACACTTACTGTAAACAAAATATATCATAAGTTGAAAAGTTTATTTATTTCTAGCGACAATCGCGGTGTGATTCCCTGCATGAAGTATTGGTTTTGCCTACGTGCCTGGAAATATATCGCTGTCGCCGAAAGATTTATGTGCGTTTTACATTAAAACAGTGGGTCCTGGGCAGTTACAACCGGAAAGCCATTTTTCTTAATTCAATTAAATTTCTCAATAAATCAGCATCAAGCGTCCATAAATTGTGATGGTTAACATGTTGTATGCAATAAGAGGGTTGCCACACCTGTTATTTTCATTGGGTGGGAGTTATTAATGAAAGTTTGCACCTAGAGAGAAGATATAAATAACATACAGCAATATTTGGAGAAATGTAATTCAATTTCACTTTGTACGCTATATTTCGTCAAAATTATACTTAATAACTAGGTTATCAAGGACTTGTATCTCCATAAATATTCAGCTTAGGTAGAAAGCATAAAATATATTTCCCCCTTGATTTTGCATAAGAAACCACCTGAGAAAGTTTTTCATTTAAATTGTGCCCATGCTGTATTCGTGTGTATGTATATATACACACACATACAGGCTGTTCTTGAACATGTATATATATTTAAATAGAGTGTTCCTGAAAAATGTCTTAACCTATGTCCGGGAACCACTACGAAGGCTGGAGCACGCCATTGAAATTAAGAAATAAATAACGTGTTCCTTCAAATAAAATGTGCACAGACGACATGTCATTTTCAACTTTGTAACACTAGGTAATAGAATGAAGGTGCGTATACTAGTAGTGTAAAATAATGTCCGCTTCTACGTGATGTATGGGTTACTACCCCTTTGAAAGACTAAAATATAATTTGTGTGTGCTTGTAATTATATTTTGAGCAGAGAATTATTTTTATTGACAACAATAACAACAGTAACTGGGAGTTCTCTTCGTATAATCACCTCCGATGAACGATTGTGACTGTTTATAATGAAACGATCAGGCCGGCTTTCCTAGCCGAGGGATCCCAGTTGCTGTTGTTATTGTTGCCAATAATATTAATTCCGTGCTCACAATGTTCAAAATGACACGTTTGTGCACATTTAATTTGAAGGAACATGGTTTTTTATTTCTTACTTTCGATGGCGTTTGCCATCTTTAGAATGATTTCCAAATATAGGTTGTCAAGACATCTGTCGAATGATTTTTCATGGGAAACAACCTGGTGGAGTTTCTGTACTTATTTCAGGATCAACCCACATATACATATATATAATATTTATTTTATATATATTTTGTATATTATATACTATTTAACATATTATATATAGCATGTATGATTCGTTTATATATATTTTATATGTAATATATTTTATTACATAAATAACGTTTTGGTCATTTAAGCTTTTGACCTCAAATACCTTTGGAACCTTTAAAGATATCGTTATTCTGCTTTCAGCACAACGAACTACAACAAAGTCCTCACACAATTATGTACTGCGTCTTGTCATAGCATTTTTAATTACCGATATATCGATATAAAATTTGCTTTTTCAAATGGAACTATAGAGATTTCTGCCGTTAGCATCGCAGGACTCTAAGAGAGGAATTTAACAAAGCATCACACTCCGAAAGCCGACCAGTAATTGCGGACGCTGTGTTTTTCTCNGAGACTCAGTTCATAAACGCTGTGTTTTTCTCTGTTTTCTATGCATCATGCGGAGTCACATATCACGCGGACATTCGTAATACAAGGAAAATGTCGTGTCCGGTCGGTGCGCTACTCCAGCTTGAAGCAGCTACGCGAGCATAAAGGCTACATACGCACTGTGCGGCATGCCACAGTGCTGCGCACCCCACGGTAATCGTCACGTGCGNTGTCGTGTCCGGTCGGTGCGCTACTCCAGCTTGAAGCAGCTACGCGAGCATAAAGGCTACATACGCACTGTGCGGCATGCCACAGTGCTGCGCACCCCACGGTAATCGTCACGTGCGCTCGGCGTGCCGCAGTGCGGCATGCTGCAAGTTCAACCGCACATTGAGGTACAAAACCTTCACTTTCTGCAGCTAGTTCGTCATTTCCATCACAGAGGTCGAAGAAGTGGCAGGCATTGTGTACCTCTACTGTCTAAATATCAATAAAAAGAAGATATTGGGTTCATACGATGATACAAACGCGTAACGATAAGGGACATTTCATGCCTTTTTTTTTTCAAGAGTTAAAGAAATATGATGACAATGATTTTAGGTATGTTAAAATGATTANGGACATTTCATGCCTTTTTTTTTTCAAGAGTTAAAGAAATATGATGACAATGATTTTAGGTATGTTAAAATGATTTTAAAGTCATTTGACGAATTATTAAATGTCCTCAATTACTTTATTAAAGGACAAGAGACACAAATTTGAGACAGCATAAAACATGAATACAAGTTTTTTTATAGTGCTTCGGTAAGTAAAAATTAGAGATATTTTGTTAGAATGTTTTATTAACATAAGGAAACCAGACATCAGAGTTTTCTGTGCATGGGTTAGTTAGAGTCAATGTAATTGAAAAGTTCTAACTTTTATACATCTGGGAGTTGTGACTTGCTGAAGAATCGACAGATCCAGACGACTGTATCGGATACAGGATCTGGGAGTGCCGACTTGATGATGAGTGTAGTGATGTAGGAATAACACTCTGGGAGATGGATGCAGAGAAGACAATGGTGTAGTTGGTACGTTATGTCTGGAATAGTGTGAAGTCTGGTATCCTGGGTGATATGGCCTTGAACTGTTCCGTGATGAGAGTCTTTGATTATTCTAATCAATTCTAACTTTGTTTGTAATTGAATGTGCCTTGGAATATTTTTGAAATCTTTGTCTAAAGACAAAAAAGAGACAAACATCGTCGTCTTATAATTTCCTCATTTATACATTTTTGTTTGAAACACCAACTAACTAATGTCCTACGTCCTTTTCTCTTTTAGGTTTCTTGTTTCATTTTTTTTTTTTTTTGGAACCCACGGGGTCTATTGACTGTTCGACTTCGTTCCCATTACCTGTTGCATTTATATCGTCTCGTTGCTCCTCCATAGTATCTGTGACATTGGAGGCCGTTGTTTTAACAAAGACAGTGTCATTTAAGAACAGTATAAGATTAAAATACACATACTGAGTTTTCGACTTGGCTGCACATCCACTCCTGTAGTTTTTTTTCAAATGCCTGAAAACGTTATCACATATATTTTTCAGTTTTTTCTGCAGTTTCTGACCTGTAAAAATAATGTGTTTCAGATATCTGGCCCCAGGATGCTCATTTGCAGAGCTACACCATACATTTAGGATTGGGATCTCTACTGTCGCAGAAATTGTTCCAGAGGTCTATGCTGCAATATGGTTTTGTTTAAAAGACGCGTATCTACCAGAACCTACAAATTACACGTGGGATCAAATATCACGTGAATTTTTCTATAGAGCTAATTTCCCTCATTGTCTTGGTGCAGTAGACGGGAAACACATAAGGACGATTGCGCATAACAACAGTAGTTCTACGTGTTTTAATTCTTATGCTTATTTTTCTATTTTACTGTTAGCGATATGTGATAGTAGTTACAATTTTAAAGTAATAGATGTTGGGGCCTACGCAAAATTTGGTGACTCATGCAATATTTCAGAATTCAAATATCTATAAAATAATTCAACACAACTCCCTGCATATACCCGAACCAGCACATATTCCACAAAGCAGCTCGAACTGTATACTCTACATATTCGTGGGTGACAAAGCATTCGCTTTGTCCACAAAAAATGTAATGCAGCCTTATGCAAATTAAAATTTGGACGTAAGAAAGAGAACTTATAATTATAGGCTCTACAGAATAAGACGCCATGTGGAATGTAGATTTGGGATATTTGCCAACAAATGGCTAATATTTCACAGGCCACTGGAAATCAATATATACTTGGTTAACGACATTATTAAGGCAGCTTGTGTACTAAAAAACTTTGTGAGAAACAGAGATGGATATAATTTTTAATATACACTTACTTGTCCCTTGAATGGGAGCATTTCACAAGATGGCGTACGAAGAAACAACCAACGTACATTAACATATCGTGATGCATTTGCGGAATACTTTATGACCGAAGGGAAACTTGAGTGGCAATGTAATTACAAGTAAATAAGTACTATGTATAGCCAACAACATATCGAACATAAACCACTATGACCATTATATAATGATGATAAATAACATGGCTATGTTTAATTGGGGGCCCTATATCTTACAAAGCTATCTAAAATATGTACAGTACATGTTTGTCTCATTGACTATATTTATATGGTTGTGTACATAAAGCATGTAATACAAAACATAGTTCACAGGTTTAGTTACATATTTTGTTAACTGTTTACAGTTATTTATGACATAGCCTGACATATTAAAGCTTGAATATGTACAATTCCCATTGTGTTTATATTAGTGTGTGAAAGACCCTAGCATGAAGTCTCTAATATTACCTTTGTTGATTGTTTGTTCTTGCCTTTGTTCTTTCCAATTTTTGTAGCCAACACGTAATTATTAACCCCATATATTATTTATAGTTTCACATCATTGTACCACATTAATGGTTTTTGTAATACATATATCTATACTATATTATGTAACATCATAGCTGGAAAAATTTGAGTCGTTTGGTTCACTCAATATATTACTTTTCGATATTTTACTATACCCTTAATGAAAACCTCTAGTATATTAGTTTATGTTTATTATAATTTTTTTAAATTTATTTTCCAATGAAAATATTTGCAGTGCGCAATTTTTCGTCTGTAATCGCCGGGACCAGTGGCAATTCGGATCTTGAGGTTTTAAGATTAATTTTATGTTAAGTAAGGTTATGTCAAATTAAATTATAGGGATTCACGAAGCACATAAATAAACGTAATGTTTGATAGTAGATGTAGTATAAACACCAGCAGCATTTGGCAACTTACAATGTGTAGCATATAAATATATACACTGAGGTGACATAAGTCATGGGATAGCAATATGCAAAATTACAGATGGCAGTAATATCGCTTACAAAATTTATAAATGGGCAGTGCATTGGTTAGGCTTTCATTTGTAGTCATGCGATTTATGTAGAAAGGTTTCTGACGTGATTATGGCCGCACGACGGGAATAAACAGACTTTGAACGCGGAATGGTAGTTGGAACTAGACGCATGGGAGATTCCATTTCGGAAATGGTTAAGGAATTCAAAATTCCAAGATCCACAGTGTTAAAAGTGTGCCAAGAATACCTAATTTCAGGCATAACCTCCCACCATGGACAACGCAGTGGCCGACCGCCTGCACTTAATGACCAAGAGCAACGACGTGTACGCAGAATGGTCAGTGTTAACAGACAAGCAATACTGCGTGAAATAACCGCAGGAATCAATGTGGTACGTACGACGGACGTGTCCGTTAGGACAGTGCGACGAACTTTGGCTGTACTGGGCTATGCCAGCAGAATACCGACTCGAGTGCCTTTACTAACAGCACGACATCGCCTGCAGCGCCTCTCCTGGGCTCGTGACCATATCGGTTGGACCCTAGACGACTGGAAAACCGTGGCTTGGTCAGATGAGTCCCGATTTCAGTTGGTAAGAGCTGATGGTAGGGTTCTAGTGTGGTGCAGACCCCACGAATCCATGGACTCAAGTTGTCAAAAAGGAACTGTGCAAGCTGGTGGTGGCTCCATAATGGTGTGGGCTGTTTTTACATGGAATGGACTGGATCCTCTGGTCAAACTGAACCGATCATTGACTGGAAAGATTAAGGTCATGGTCGCATGATGTGATCCATGGTCAAGGTCAAGGTTGCTTCTTGGCATGGTTACTGCTGTTGTGAGTCAGGCGAATGGATTTTCTCAGAGTTTTTCCATTATTGCTTTATAAACAATAATAGATTTTTAAGGTCAAGGTCATGGTTGCTTGTGTCATGGTTTCTGCTGTTATGAGCGATGCAAATTGATGTTCTCAGAGTGTTCCCATGCATGTTTTAGAAACAAAATAAAGTTGTTTTTCCCTTTCATCCCTAGCGCAGATGTCGTCCGAAATAATGGCCAAAGGTCAAGGTCATAAGACATCACGGTTCCTGCTGTTGAGAGTGGGGGAAAATTGGCTTTCTCAGAGAGTTCGCATGTTTTTTCTTCATCCATTAAAATTCCGGCAGTGTGTGCTCTCGCACTTGTCGATCTCCTCCTGGCAATAGGAGGAAGTCTCAAGTTCGGTGTATGGGATTTGAGGTAGATAGACATAAATCCCAAAGCATAGTTAAACTGGCAAAATATATTATGGTTTTAGTATAGTCTCGCCGACACAGTTGCTAATCAGACTTCGAAGAGTAAACAGTGGCTACATAGTACATGCTCTTCTTCGTCGATGGAAAATATTCGGGAACGTTATTTTTGTCGCTACTGTAAGAAGACCTTTTCTAAAAGCTGCAAAGCTCGTCGACACGAGACTAGTTGTCCACAAAATATGAAGTGTATTATCGTATCATGTGGAAAGTATAAATCATATTTTATAGGGAATGGTAGCTTAATAAGGACATATTGCAACATGCAAAGCTCTCCTTCCTGCATATGTAAATCAGTATTTGCAGAGATTAAAGCTTTCTTTTGATGGGGAGATACCCGCGAAAGGAAAATTCGAACTGTCAACACTATTAAAGGTATCGTACCCAACCGCAAAAACAATGGCTTGATCAGTCACATCTCCTAGACATCCGTACAAATACTGTAACATAACATTTGCATATACCTGCAATGCAAAGATACATACACCGAAGAGCCAAAAAAACTGGTAAAGGCGTGCGAATGCAAATAACAGAGGTGTGGAACCAATCAGAGTAACGCAATGCGGTCGGCAGCTAGATCGGTTACTGCTGCTACAATGGCAGATTATCAAGATGTAAGTGAGTTTGAACATGGTGTTATAGTCGGCGCACGAGAGATGGGACGTAGCATCTCCGAGGTAGCGATAACATTNAGTGAGTTTGAACATGGTGTTATAGTCGGCGCACGAGAGATGGGACGTAGCATCTCCGAGGTAGCGATAACATTTAGATGTTCGCATACGACCATTTCACGAGTGTACCGTGAATATCGGGAANGTCAAACTGAACCGATCATTGACTGGAAAGGGTTATGTTCAGCTACTTGGAGACCACTTGCAGCCATTCATGGACACCCAAACAACGATGGAATTTTTATGGATGACAATGCGCCATGTCGCCGGGCCACAACTGTTCGCGATTGGTTTGAAGAACATTCTGGACAATTCAAGCGAATGATTTGGCCACCAAGATCATCCGACATGAATCACATCGAACATTTATGGGACATAATCGAGAAGTCAGTTCATGCACACAATCCTGCACCGACAACACTTTCGCAATTATGGACGCCTATAGAGGCAGCGTGGCTCAATATTTCTGCCGGGGACTTCCAACGACTCTTTGAGTTCATGCCACGTCGAGTTGCTGCACTTCGCCGGGCAAAAAGAGGTTCGACACGATATTAGGAGGTATCCCATGACTTTTGTCGCCACAGTGTGTATATATTTTTTCATTTTACAAAGCCGCATGTGCAGCGGAAGCACTGTATTACACTTCAGTTTTTACACTTTCCTGCTTTTTTTTGCATACTTTTTTCCAGTCCATTGAAAAGTTTATAATAGTTCTTTCACTGTAACTTCAAATCATGACAAACAGTTTAACAATAAAGCTGACTTCTCTCCACCACTCAGTGTTTTACATCTATCATGCTGCTGTGCATTGCTACTTTTGCTAAAGATCTTACCACAATAGCCACAGCGTTTCCTCCATATTTGTGAAGGATTGTGTACATTGTTCACATGAAGGTCGGAAGTTGGTGATGTTGGTGTACCAATATTCCATATAGCAGTCTCTTAATCGTAACAGATTTGTTTCTACAAGGTCTTTGCACTTTTTTATCTGTATGTTTAAACTGTCTGTAGGAATGAACGTAATCTTGACAATTATTACATCGATAGCCTGTGCGACACGGATTCAGCTTGCATTTGTGCTATATACGCCTCTTCGCATTGCAAGCATATGCAAATGTCGTGTTACAGTAGTTGCCCGGATGTCTAAGCGATGTGGTTGATCCAGCCATTGTTTTCACTGTTGGGTACGATGCCATTAATGATGTTGACATTTCGAATTTTTCTTTCGCATGTATCTCCCCTTCAAAAGCTTGCTTTAGTCTCAGCAAATACTGATTGACATTTGCATGAAGTTAGAGATTTGCTTATTGCAATATGTATTTTTTAGCTACCACTCCCTAGAAAATATGTTTATCACTTTCCACATGATAATATAACGCACTTGGCATTTTGTGGACCTTGGATCACATACATGGGAATAATCTAAAAAAAAAACATTTGCAATGCTCACAAGAGCAGGAGCTATGACAACAATCAACTGTGACCTTGACCTTAAACACCTGTATTTTTGTTATGAGACAATCATGGGAACACACTGAGAAAATGCATTTGCCTGACTCACAACAGCAGGAACCACGACAATCAATCATGACCTTGACCTTCGATGATATCATACGACCTTGACCATAACATGACCTTGGATGACGTCATGCGACCTTGACCTTTGGCTACCATCTCGAAAAAATCTACCACTTTAAACAGAACAAAAACATATATCAATTTTGATTAAAAAATTTTTAAATCGCAGAAAAAATGGTAAGAACTTGGTAACTGAAGACTGAGGCATGCCCCTGTCTTCAGCTTTGTAGAATACAAAGCCAAAGTCATATAATTTTTCTGCGATTTTAAAATTTTCTAAAAAAGAATTGCGATTCATTGTTTGTTTTAACTGGTAGATTTTGTTTAAGATGGTGACCAAAGATCAAGGTCACATGATGTCATCCATGGTCAGATTAAGGTCAAGGTCGCATGATGTGATCCATGGTCAAGGTCAAGGTTGCTTCTTGTTATGGTTACTGCTGTTGTGAGTCAGGCGAATGGATTTTCTCAGAGTTTTTCCATGATTGTTTTATAAACAAAATGTAGATTTTTAAAGTCAAGGCCATGGTTGCTTGTGTCATGGTTTCTGCTGTTGTGAGCGATGCAAATTTATGCTCTCAGAGTGTTCCCATGCATGTTTTAGAAACAAAATAAAGTTGTTTTTCCCCTTCATCCCTAGCGCAGATGTTGTCCGAAATAATGGCCAAAGGTCAAGGTCATAAGACATCACGGTTCCTGCTGTTGAGAGTGGGGGCAAATTGGCTTTCTCAGAGAGTTCGCATGTTTTTTCTTCATCCATAAAAATTCCGGCAGTGTGCGCTCTCGCACTTGTTGATCTCCTCCTGGCAATATGAGGAAGTCTCATGTTCGGTGTATGGGATTTGAGGTAGATAGACATGAATCTCAAAGCATAGTTAAACTGGCAAAATATATTATGGTTTTAGTATAGTCTGGCCGACACAGTTGCTAATCGGACTTCGAAGAGTAAACAGTGGCTACAGAGTACATGCTCTTCTTCGTCGATGGAAAATATTCGGGAACGTTATTTGTGTCGCTACTGTAAGAAGAACTTTTCTAAAAGCTTCAAAGCTCGTCGACACGAGATTAGTGGTCCACAAAATATGAAGTGTATTATCGTATCATGTGAAAAGTATAAATCATATTTTATAGGGAATGGTAGCTTAATAGGACATATTGCAACATGCAAAGCTCTCCTTCCTGCACATGTAAATCAGTATTTGCAGAGATTAAAGCATTCTTTTGATGGGGAGATATCCGCGAAAGGAAAATTCGAACTGTCAACACTATTAAAGGTATCGTACCCAACCGCAAAAACAATGGCTGGATCAGTCACATCTCCTAGACATCCGTACAACTACTGTAACATAACATTTGCATATACCTGCAATGCAAAGATACATACACTGAAGAGCCAAAAAAACTGGTAAAGGCGTGCGAATGCAAATAACAGAGGCGTGGAACCAATCAGAGTAACGCAAAGCGGTCGGCAGCTAGATCGGTTAATGCTGCTACAATGGCAGATTATCAAGATGTAAGTGAGTTTGAACATGGTGTTATAGTCGGCGCACGAGAGATGGGACATAGCATCTCCGAGGTAGCGATAACATTTAGATGTTCGCATACGACCATTTCACGAGTGTACCGTGAATATCGGGAATCCGGTAAAACATCACATCTTCGACATCGCTGCGGCTGGAAAAAGATCTTGAAAGAACGGGACAAACGACGACTGACGAGAATCATTAAACATGACAGACGTGCAACCCTTTCTCAAATTGGCGCAGATTGGATTTGTGGACTGCTCTGCAGGATTCATGTTGTGAATTGCCTCCTGCATACCTTCAGACATTTGTCGAGTCCATGCCACGTCGTCTTGCGTCACTTCTGCGAGCTCGGTTGGCGAAGGGGAGGGGGGTTACACGATATGAGGCAGGTGTACCAGTTTTTTGGCTGTTCAGTGTACTATTTGCAGATTATTGGAGAGACTGGCATTCAAGTTCTTAACTGAACAGTGGTGACACATTCTGTTATGAAGCCTATTGGAAATGTTCTCATGTTTGAATTTTCGTATGTGATAATGCCTATTTGGAAGAAAGTACTTCAGTTGAACTTCGGTCTTCCTACATATCAGTCAACATGATGTACGTGTTTTTTAATCCACTGGATGTTGACAAGTATGGAGATGTGACCATCGGTTATCATAAAGTTTATTTTAAGCCAGCAGGCTTACCAGTAAAATGCATGGCATGCAATGGACTCTAACACTAGGTAAGCTTCAATGTAGAAGAACATAGTATGACACTTAGTCCAGTACCATGCAGTTTCATCGCTTGTCCAGTATATTACCTATGTTATGACAGCCATATTCTCACTACTACAATTCGTCTGTTGATGCAAGCATACGAAGAGTAGCTTAGGCAGTATTGGGGTTTGCAGAAAATCATGTATGATCTTCGTCTGCCTGCCAGTGACGACATTACAAAATAGAATGAGTTTTGTATGCGTGAGTGGCACACGGCAATTTTAGACAATGGAAAAGTTACTTGGGAGACCACGTGCTCGCCGCAAACATGCGAGGTTTACCTGGTAATATCAATTTGGTTACTGCACACAGCCATGAACTCAGGACCCCGAGCTATGGAACCCTGCAGTAGTGATTCTGACAGTGTGACAGTGGATAGTCAAACTATAAACAGAAAAATATGTAAATTGACCAAACTTTTCTGTGACCTCATTTCTAGGCTTCTGCTACCAGTTGCGGGGATTTATAAATAACTACGACATATTTCTCACAGCATCAGACATAGCTTTCCTTCATCCAGTTTGTTGTAGACCGACGGCTAAGCAAGATGGTGACGTTCCACCCTGCTAACCATTATGCCAGGATGGAACCTGGTTTAAGCAGAGTAACGTGTATATTACTACCCTACACCGAGGAGTGCGATAGCCTGTCCCATATGATGTATGCTCACGAGACGAGCTGAATTGTTGAACCCTGCCAGCAGATTGTGGCCTTCACGTGCTGTGGGCTGTGTTACGTATTCTACATGCGACCAGAAACTAAGCTGCCGAGTTCTCCTGAAGAAGTTATTGCATTTGCCAAAAATCAAGATGTCGAACCTCTGCATGCTCCAGACTGCGTGGTGACCCATTCCATTCCATCTACGAGGCAGTTGTCAGTGACGATCGTCATTTCATCTGGAGACCAGTCGCCAGCTGCTGTTATTGCACCAGTTAAAAAACTATCCAGCCGCAGCAAACGTAAGACTGTCAATATGACCGAACCTGCAACCTCTCATAAGAAGAATCCTTCGCGTCAACCAGCACTACCATCCATGCAAGAAATCTGTGAAGAATTAGCACAACTGTGTTTCCATTGAGCAGCGGATGTCTTGACCAGCAGAGGTCCTATAACAATTACAACAGACTCGCCAGTACTAATAATGTGTGTGGAATATGTTTTGAGACAAATTTTTAAAGACATACTGTAAGCAATTTAAAGTAAAAAAGATATATCCTAGGTAATGGAGAATTATAAAATAACTTCATTATGTTTTAAAACAAAATAATGTGCAAATTTGTTATGTTGATTGATGTTATTTGAAAGTAAAAAAAAAAAAAATTTTCATGTAGATTGAAGAAAAAATTTGTAAACCAAAATATTTTGTCTATGGAGAAAATTCCATGATCATGTTTTCTCTCTCGAAATAATAATATTTTCACGTACATCTTGTTGTATAAATCATAAATAAAAATACAAATGTATGCTTGGAGGTAAGCTGAAGTAAATTGTATTTAGCAGTAATAATGTAATCTATAGATGAATCCTATTTATAAAAACGAAAATGTTTAACTCTTAAAAGAAACCCTTGGGTCACCGAAGAAAAAATTTATAAAAATTGAACTATTCAGAAACTTGCAAACGTTATATGTATTTTAAAAAGAAACTAAAAAGTTAACTAATATTCTAAAATATTATGAAAAGTATAAAACCACATGTGCTTAGAAAATAAACCAATAAGCATGTATTTCTAACAGACCAAAACAAAATTATCACAGCAAAATGTATTCAGAAATACTCAGTTCCATTCTTAGGGACAGGGGTGTATTTAAGGGAGGGTCGATAGGGCCCTGGCCATCCCCCCAAAAAAATGACAAAATAATTTATACAATGTTAAAAAACACAGAAAAAAAGTAAGCGGTTCAGAATCTCAATAGGGATTATAAAAGGTTTGTAGCTCAGGATGCCACAATGAGTACATAAAAATATTAAGGTGTATCTCTACAGGCCTAAAATGAACGTAATTCAACGGACATTATCCAGTCACAGAACAGACACACACAGGGAGCATGCAGAAATAGAAAAAAAAAAATTAAAATGATGCTTTGGTCTTCTGAACTAAAACCCTGAAATGTATAAAAAAAGGTAATAATAATCATTTAAAACATACAACTATCCTACTAGTTGTTTTGCAAATCAACTGCAAACCCGTATTATGGATATAACAATAGCAATATACGTTTACGAAAAAAACTCACATGTAGTTTTTCTGATATAGTTCTAAAAAAGGCGCATTGGAAAATGTTTTATCATAACAAAATTTCAAAATAAATGGTTAAAAGTTTTAATTAAATGTAGATATACAGGGGAAAATATTGGCAAAACGTAGGGACGTGAATGTTTAGTGTTGGCTACACCATTCACTGATAAAAGCGATGGATCACGGATCATAAAACTGGGGGCAGAGTAACTAGCAGCTCGACACTGTTTCAACACACTGAAATAGACCGAGGCGCAGAAAATTAAAGTAAATGTTAGGAAATGTAATTATATGACATTTAAACCACGAATTATAAAATAAAATTAATACTAAAGATATGCAATCGTAAATTTCGATATATCTTCTAATTCTGGAACTCATTGCTTTTGTTACAATAAAAAACATTGTTTATTATTTCGTTTTATTTAGAGGTAACATTCCCATAGCATTAGTAAATTAAAAAATAATAATATTTATTACTTTTATGATAGAATACAAAATTTATATTAAATTATCTGTAATTATTTGTGTTTAATAACACAAGATCTATTTTCTGATGGATATCAATTTTCTAATATATTTTCTACCTTATTGAATCACAGATTTATTCGGGGAGCCATTGATCAGTTGTTGCCATAAGTATTTTAAAATTAACGATAAACTATTACCATGTATTCCAAACATAAATATTAATAAATATGCCACAAATAATAATTTATGAATGCAAAGTTAGGCTTACAGTAATCAGAATGATGAATAAAAAAATGGACAATTTGAATATAATTTATGATGATATTAAAAAGAAATTGTAAGTTTCATGAGAGCAAAGTAAAAATCATTGCTCATAAATATAGTTTAACATAGTATAAAAAAATGTATTAATTTAAAAATGATGTTGCCTTAAAAAATTAACTAAATAATTATATTAATACTGATAAATTTTATAATGTTAAAATCAATGATGCTTTGAAATTTGTTTTAAATGTATATATGAAAAAGTTTAATTTCATTATTTAAAAAAATATGTAGCTTTGAAGTTTGATTTAAGCAATTATATTAACATTGATGAATTTGACGACTTCGCTGAGAGAATCAATAGTTAACATACAAAAATGTTAAATGATCTTATTAATGATAAAGCTGATTGAAATATATCTGATTATAATGTTACAATAACATTAGAATTAAGTAAATGAGTTAAAATTAAAATTTTATTCAATTTAAAAACAATTACAAATATTTATCAACCTCTTTTAAACTATTATCATACAGTCATAAACTTAAAAGTTAATAATTTAATTAGCAATTTTAATTAATTTAAAAGCGATGTTGTTTTAAAAAGCGAATTAAATAATTATACTAAAAATGAAAATTTTATGATAAAAAAAAAATTGAAAATGAACTTGAACAAATGAAAAAATAAAAACAAAGATTTACACTGTTTTTGTAGGAATATTTTAGATACTGAAATAACTGGTTTAACTAATATAGTAAGTGATATTTAAAATATAATTATTTAAATTGTGCATAAAAGTTATTATAATTATAATACACAATCAAAAAACTCAATTTATTAAATAAGTGGATAGTTATGGAGACTCATTATTTTTAAAACTTATTCTTAAAAATAAAGTTATGTATACAAAAAATTAACAAATAATTCTAATCCCACTGCTACAAATGATGCAGTAAATTTATATTACTTTCAGTAGAATAGAATACAAACAGCAAATTTATCTGGAAATATCGTGCAAGTCAAATCTTGCTAAATTTTTAAATTGCATAGTGGATTAACTTTATTCTCTTTTATATTTGATTTGTACTGTTCTTAGAATCAATATAGATAATCATGATTAATAGATTTTAAGAACAGTAAGAAGAGGTCACAATATTGATTTTCAAAACAGTTGGTTATAAAAAATTTGGTGATCAAATTATGTTTAAACCAGACAATGGTATACAAATAGCTGAAGGCTTTGATATAAATATATGTATTTTTATTGTATATAAATATATATAAATAATTTATATAAATTGATAATGGTTAATGTTTTAAGTGTATGAAATAACTAAACTAATGACATAAAAATTAGAAAATTCCAAAAATAGTAAAACTATTAAAAATATTATTTGTTCTATATGTGGTTCTAAAAATTCCACATTCTTAAAATTTAGTTTTGCACATTCACGAAGGTATACTTAAAAGAAAAAAATTTCCTGGAAGAAAAGTTTTGGAATTGATGGCAAGCAGATTAAGATTAAATAATTCTACAAATTAAAATACTTTTAAAAATAAATAAGGAATATAAATGTATTTAGGTATTATTAATGTATTTTTAATATGGTTTTGCTATTCCATTTCAAGATTAATCTAGAGAAAATGTAAAGTCTTTAAAACCAATTTTCAAAACAAGAAAATCATATATATATAACTAATAATGGCAAAGAATTTTTAAATAATAAAGTTAAAGAATTAATAAGGAAATATAATATAAATCATAATTCTTCATACGCAAAACTTAAACTTTGTGATGTTAAAAAATTAAATAGAATGTGGGAATAATTTACTTTTAATGGCAATTTAAAATGGGTTGAAATTTTATGGCACTTGACAAAATAATATTATGATAAAAAAATAGAACATTAAATTTAACCTTTAGATATTCATAAATATATTCTTAAATAACACAGATGCTATAAGTTTATATGCTGAACTTAAATATAAAGTTGGTGATATAGTTAGAAATAATAAATTTTTTAAAAATATTTCAAAATTGTTAACAGAAGGATTTAAAAAAGATAACGTTTGAATTATAATTCACCAACTTATATTTAAAAAGAAGTTACTGATAACTAATGAGCCTACTTTCCTCTATATGGTTGCAAATAAATTAGTAAAGTTCTTGAAAGCTTAGATGGTAGGTAGGTATTGACATCTCAATGACAGCAATATCATTGGAGATGAAACCAGAAACATGTGGAACACTACAAAGACAATTAAAATACACGAGTGACTTACACGAGATGCTAATTCAGAAAAAGTCGTAAATTAGGCTAGCGTACAATCAACTGCATCACAGAGGTAGGATTCGGAGCATCAACTTCGGATTCAATGAGTCTAGTGTTTTGAATGATAAGGTTCACTAATCCGAAATATGTACTTGGCCATCATTTTGAAAATAACTGTCTGAGCCACTTAACCACATAATTTTGCATTGCCTACCATAACAATTGGTCTCCGAGATATGGCATAAAAACCTTATTTTCTGAAATGGGGCTTACAAAATTGCTTAATAAAAGGTTCTGTACACGATGTTTGTAACAGATCATGTAAGCATAAAAATTTGATTGAAATTGTTAAATTGTTTAACATATATGACAAACATATGAAAATATTTATATGGCCACCATTTTAAAATCATTGCCTGACCCAATTTAAATCATGTAACTATACTTGACCTTCTGAAGAAGTGCAAAATTTTGTGGAAATTAGTCAAATTATTCTGCAAATATGACAAAATATTTAGCTGACTCACCTGACACTACTTTGCAAAAAATCTGGCAAAGGAGGATCTCTGTATGCATATTGGTTGTGTGGTCCTCCAGATATGGCATAAAACCTTCATTGATAATGTGACTATCTTCATAAATTGAGGCTAGAAAGTTTATATATTAGGTCATTCTTTTATTATCGTACATAAAATATACAAAGTTTAAATTAAATATGTTACACAGTGTAGTAGATATAGCTAACAAAGCTAAAATGTTTGTATATGTGCCATTCTAAAAATAAGATACATTAAAACTTAAAACACATAAATTAATAAAGCCTACTGCAGGACAACTTGATCGCCAAATTTGAAAGAAATCGGTTGATTGTTTACCAAGATATTGCATAAAAACTATATTATTTCATGTGGGGTTATCTTACAAAATGGCGGAGAAATGAGGCTATGCAGAGACAATTTTTATGGATACAACTGATGCTGTCAGCATTCAAAGTTAAGTTGTAATTTGTTTTGCAGTTTCGTAGATAAAAAATTGGGAGCTAGAATGTTTGCTTGGCTGCCATTTTGAAAATATGTATGTCTGACCCACTAAAAATTTATCAGTTTACATATCCTCCCATAGTGATAATTGTTTGCAATATTTGGTAGAAATCCCTTGTTTTTTGGAGATCACATTATTTCAATGTGCCAAGTGATACTATTTTACAAAATGGCAGACAAGAGAGATTTTGTGTTTACATATTTGATTGTTGTTATATATACAGCCAACATACAAAGTTTCATCAAAATTAATTACATATTTTCGATGCTGTAACATACATAACTAAAATAGCTATGTGACCACTATTTTGAAAAAAGTGCCATATAAATTTTAATTACTCATATTCACCTGGCCTATCATAGTATTTCTTTAGTGCCAAATTTGGCGAAAATTGGTTCAGAAGTTTTCTAGTTATAATTTAAAATATTTATTTTTACATGCAACAATATCTTTCAAAATGGCCTACAAGAGTGGTTACTGATTAGCTTATATGATGCTAGTAATACGTGAAGTAAGAGTACAAACTTTTGATGAAATTGGCCAAATGGTATTGTAGTTATACCAAATAAACCTGAAATATTTGTATGGCCACGCTTTCAAAATAAGTGCCTAATAAAGTTTATTCTCTTGTATCTATTTTGACTATCATAGTATAACTTACTTGCCAAATTTGAAGAAAACTGTATGAGTAGTTTTCAAGATATAACATAAATGTTTTAATTATTCATGTGGCGCTATATTCCAAAATGAGGGACTAAAGTAAATGTTGTTTGGCTTTAATTTATGATGCTTGTAGTAGATACTGTCAGTGTACAAAATTTGGTTGAAATTGGTAGAAAATAATGTTGGTTATGAAAAATAAACCTAAAATATTTATATGGTCACCATTTTGAAAATAAGTGTCTAACTAAGTTCAATTACTGACATTTACCTGACCAATCATAGTAATAATTACGTGCTAAATTTAGCGAAAAAAGGTTCAGTAGTTTTCGAGATATAACACCAAAGCTTTATTTTTTCACCTCTAAATTTAATGCTTACAGCTTGCGCTGTCAGCATACAAAATTTGGTTAAAATCTGTTGAATGGTTTCCGACATATGACATACCACCCTTAATATTAAAATGGCCGCCATTTTGAAAATAAGGGCTTGGCGTGGTCGAAAACTTCAAAAGACAGGTGTCCATACTAAGTACTACATGTGTATCGAGTTTGGTGAAATTCGGTTAACGTGTACAAAAATTGATGGGGGTGGGGGACACACACACACATACACACACATACCCACATACAGACACACATAAAGGTAAGTGATCTCATAAGCCTTTATTTCCTTCGGAAAGTAGGTAAAAATTATATGAATATTTAAATAAAACGCATTTATGTGAATTTTAAATTATGAATACTGATTATCAATTTCAATACTAAGTTGAAAATGTTTTAAAGACAAAAGTTCATTTAATGCATGTTAAATGGATTGCATTTGTAATTCACCAAATACTTTGGATCAATAATAGTAAAGTTGTAAAATAAAAAGAATCTTAACACAATTTTTTATTAATTAAATAAATATTCTAAATACTTAAGTGTATATTTTACTATTGCCATTTTATGTATTACATTTTATTCTAAATAAAGAATTATTTATATTACCTGCTCTTATTAATTAATTAGTAGATTGATTATATAAGTGTATACTTAAAATGCATATTTTTTGTAAATGCATAAAAAACTATTTACGAGAACCAGATTCTAAAGCATCTGGTAATTGTAGAAAATTATAATTAATCAATCATTGTCCTTTTCTCTTAAATCTGCACTATGTACTTGAACACAATATTATTATCAAAACAGTTAAACGTATTACCATTATATGAAATTAAAAACATAACTAATTTTGCTGTTATCATTTACTCCGATAGAAAATAATGCCATTGGAAATCATCGAGTAAGCTTAACACATATATAATCAATCACATATATTCACTATTATTTGTGAAATTTGCAACACCCAGAAAGAATGCTTCGAAAGAATCCAAACTCAGAGGATGTGTAGAACAGTGAACCAGCAAGGTATAACGATTGTAGAGAGATGGCATACATGTAGGCCTATCAGCGCCCTCACTTGTGCGACTGGAAAGGTCCGTGTTACGCCAAGCTCAGTCATTGAAGAGCCGCCAAACGAAGTGACAGCAAGTACCTATATGCTTTCGTTGATGTCAAAGACTGTGATATCGGCATGTGAGTGAGTTCGAACGAGGCAGAATGATCTGGCTCCAGGAAACGGGTTTGTCATACCATGACATTTCGGCTCGTACAGGGCATGCTGATACGACAGTGATGCGTGTGTAGAACCAGTAGATAGAAGGAGGTCGTTCTCAGCGACGAGCGGGTACTGGACAATGCAATGTGACCACAGCATGGGATGACCGCCATCTTGTCCGCATGGCCGTAATGGACCGTACAGCCTCGTCCACAGTGTTGGTTCAACACTGGAGCACTGCAACGGGTGTGGACCTTTCTGTGTAGACGGTTCGGTACCGTCCGCTGTGGGCTGGACTGATAGCACGCATGCCATTATGTCGGCTTACATTATCCATAAACCACAAATGCCCCACACTGCAATGGGCACGTAACCGCCGTCGCTGGCGTACGGAGTGGCAAAATGTAGTGTTTTGGGATGAGTCGCGCTAAAACCTGTCCTACAGTGAAGACCGCATATGTGTTAGACACTACCGTGGTGACCACAATCTGGCAGCCAGCATTGTGAAGCAGCATAGTGGACAAAAATCAAGTGTGATGTTGCGGGGCGTCATTGAATACGACATGCGATCTCAACTCCTATGTATTGAGGGGAATCTGAACAGCCACCTCTACATTAGGGAAGTTTTAGAGCCCGAGGGACTGCCCCTCCTTTAGGCAATTCCACATGCCATATTTCAACAGTACAATGCCCGGCCACATGTGGCGAGGAATGTGAAAGCCTTCTTCAATGAATGACGTGTTCCACTGCTTCCCTGGCCTGCATGTTCGCCTGACATGTCGCCCATCGAACATTCCTGGGATATGGTTGGTTGGCGACTTGTTCATCAGGATCCTCCAGCAACCACTGTTGATGCTTTGTGGACTAGCATACAAACCATGTAGAGGGAGATTCCCCAGGAACACATACAGGTCCTCTTTGTATCTATGCCACGACATTTATGGGCAGAGATCATGTAGAGTTCCGTATTCCTATTTAATTGTATATTGTCACGTACCTAATCAGTGGTATAAACTTTATTCCAATCACATGTATCCTTCTTAGTGTCGCATTGTTCACAAACGTTAGTGTATTTTATAACATTTTATCATAACTATTTATCCTGAATAAAAAATATGTTAATTGTAAAAATTTAGAGGTGAATATGATAACCATGACAATTTTCATGAACCAAAACCGCTAAATAATTTTATCATGTGGTCCTTGAATATCTTTAAAATAACATGGTTAATTTTTTGTATTAATTTCATATTGTGTTGGAAAATAAGCATGATGTAATATATAATATTTTTAATTTTATGGACATGTAGTTGATGGTCCTTTGATATTTATGAAAAACTTGTTTAAATTATTTTACTATAAATGGATTGTTACTATCATGAATAAAATTTAAATTTGCGTGTTTTTCCCTAACTATAAGAGATTTCTCTGTTATTCTAATAATTCAAAAAATTATGTAACCCAAAATGTAATTTATTAATACTTTTATTGCATTTTGTTTAATATGATGATATATCTGAAAGCTTATATTTCATACCAAATCTTGGTTTATTTATTAAATTTCATGTTTAAAACTGTAACGTCACTCTTATTTTCAAATTATGTCGTTCTTGACATCATTTTTAAGCACCAATATATGTGGTTTAATAAATTTTAGATTATAAGTTCTCATCATCAATATTAAAAATCCCATATGTATTTATATAATTTATAACATATAAAGTTTGATTTACTTTCGAAAACGAAATTGTAATTATTTTGAAGATTGCTAGAATGTATATTAAATATTTCATTTACATAACAAATATTTATAAACATTAAAAAAATATAGTTGTAATGTGTGGTTTATTGTAATTTAACAAAAATAAAATCCTTAATATAATTCTTGGATTTATTTTCTTTATTATTCCTTTTCATATCTGTATTATCAAATGTAACATATTTATTCCAACACTTAGAACAAATTTCTTTAAACTTATCATATGACATATCTCCACCAACAAAATTATTATAAATATGTTTAAAAATTGTTTTATATTATTTAAATATACAAAAAAAATTTGTATTATATCTTATTACTTGTTTTAGTACTTTCGTATATTTTTTCCTACATAAAAAACATCAATATATTTATGTCTTCCATGAGTAAAATAATTACGAATAATATCTTGGTCTTCTAAATGAACATTATCAAATATAACTAAAGAGTTATTGACACAATCGTCTAAATGAATCATATCATCAATATTATTAAAAAAAAACTTGTTTTAATGTTATTATTTTTAAATTAGACAATAATCTATTTAATTAGCATAATTTGACTGATTTAAACTTTTACAACAAATTTATTCCATATATTTTTTTAGATTTCATATATCTTATTTACACCAAATTTTAATAAAAATACAATAACACTTACAGATTTAAGCAAATAAATTATTATTCTGACAAGCCAATATGATATCGATTCATTACAAAAAACTGTATATTTATAGGAACATTTCAAAGCAAATAATTCTGTTTTGAAAACAATAATAATATAACACACAGAGTAAATGTTAAAAGTAAATATAAAAAAACTTTCGTGATCGATTATCAAATATTTAAGGGTTTGTAAGAGATGAAATAATTAAAAATGAAGGTGATAATAAAATACCTAATTTTAACTCATTAAAATATTAAATATTCATTGTTATATAGCTAATGTTATGTTTATCAAATATGATTAATTAAATCATTTAAAAACATATATAATGGCCAATGTTGAGCCAAAAACAATGTTTAGTTTTCGTAATACAAATGTTTATGAGCCAGACTATTCCTTATTTAATAAGATAATCAATCAAAGGTTTCATCATATTGTATCATTAATAAGATTTCAAGTAAATATGGTGTTGATGTAGAAATTATATAAAAAATTAAATAAACGTTATTTTTTAAAATACAATTACTGGATGTTTAATTTTGGTAAATAAACATATAATTTGATATAATATTATTAGAGTTTAAAATAATATTTTTTTATTTTAAATCATTTTATACATCCCTGTGGCATTGCATCTATTTTACTTTATACAATTTTATCTTTTATCTCCTCTATAATGTAAAGGTATTTTATTTGTTTGAACTATGTATAATTTTTACAAGGATTTATTGAATTTTTTTTCAAAATAATTTTGTTTCTTTGAAAAATAAATTTTTATTATCTTCAAATGTTATTTTATTTTTAACTAATTTTTGAGTCGTTGTTATAAACTTTAATGACATACTTTTTTGCTTATTATCCAACAAATCTGTCATAAATTTTCCAGTATTATCATTGTTCAGTTCTCCTATTACTTCGTTTTTAATTTGGTATATGTTATATATGTGATAATCACTAGTACCAAATTAATTTAATATTTGTTTCATATCTGAATAAAAATCATCGGTTTTTATACTATGTATTAATGGTTCAGTATCTTGACAGAATAATGATATATTTTCTTTATGTTTTGGTTTCGTTATTTTATAATGATAATTATACATTGACTCTTTAGAAAATTCTAAAATTGATTGACAAATATAAATCAATTCGTTGAGATTTATTCTAATTTTATGCATGCGAAATGCAATAAATTTTCACTTAATATTTTTCCTGTGTTAAAATTGGGTTATTATTAATTTATTTTGTTATTTATTAATTTAAATTTTGTTATTTTCTTATGTTTTCCATTGATTTTCCATAAACAGATTTATCACTTAATGTATTTTAAAAAATTGGGAAATAATGTGTATCTATTGTTCTCATTTGTGAATTAAAATCTATGTAGATTTAAAGCCAATCTAATTGTTTAAAGTTTAAAGTCTTATAAATATTATTTTAATTATTAAGCTTTTTTATAAATATAATTCGAAAATTATATAATGTAAAACAAATTTTCTTTATTTTCTACTGTTGTTATTAATTTTTTATTCTGGAGCTAATAGAAAATCTTTATGCTAATTCATAAATTTTCCAGGTTTTCTAAATCAACTATTAAAATATATCCATCTTAAGATTCGTTTGATAGATTTAAAATATAAGTTCCTACCAATTCACTATACAATTTCTTAATTCATTTAAATTCATTATGTGGTAAAATTTTTGATATGGCCTAAAATATAATTTATTTTCTTCTAAATACATAATATTTGGAGAAGTTTAATTTTTATCGTATTTAATTAATTAAGTTATTTATTTTGACATATCTTTTAAAACATTCCGAAATGCCTCATCTTTTATCTTCTTCTAACATTTCATAATCATTGATTAAATGTAACATATTTTTAGTAATTTTCATATTTAAATGCAAGATAAACTTGGCACTTTTTAATATGATGGAGACATATAATTTAAAACTGTTTTAACAAACATTTCTAAAATATCAAATATATCAGCCAAAATTTTAAAAAGTTATTTTATTACATTATTTTGTAAATTCTCGTATATTTTTAATGTCAAATTTATCTCAGACATTTTTGGCATGGTAACAATCTTCTAACGAATTATCAGTTTTATATAATTATGATTAGAATAATTTTTATCCATACATATAAAGGTGAAATTTTTTTTAAACAATAAATACAACCATGAATTTTTGGAATATTTTAGTGTTTCTATAAGTGGTTCTTTTTTAACATTTATAGAAAACATATCTATACCTGACATCATATATTTAAAAATATCTAAATATCTTAATTTTAAGCCATCTTAAAATTTTACGATATATGTAATTATCTTAATTATTATGGATTTTTTTATATGCTAAACATTATTTCGTAATTATTTGATAAATGTGCACCATAACCTGATAAATCATAACTACACATTTATGGATAAATGGTGTTTTTTTTATCATTTAAATAACAGTATGAAGAAATTCAACAATTATGACTATTATTTTTATTTGTAAAATATATTATATGTATTTGTTTCATATTTGCTCTTAATAATTATTTATTGAATAAGTTTCACAATTTTCATCGAACTTATAAAAATTTATAAAAGTTTGAATTCAAACTTTTATAAAATTTAAATTTTTTCTAATCCGACATTTTTATATTTTGAGATCTCATGGCTTTATCTGTTCCAGGATATAAATATAATTTTATAGAGTAAAAAATTTTAATCATTACTTATAATAGTTACACATGATTTTATTTTTATTTTATTTGTTAATTCAACATATTATGATCCATTTAATATATAATATACTTACAAATAGTTGAAGATTATAATAGACACAATGACCAACCAGATTCACATGTTTCAAATTACTGAATTTGACTAGAAATATTAATGAAAAGATTTCGTAATTTTTTTTTTGATGTAATAATTATAATTTCTTGGGTTCTAAAAACCTCTCTTGCATAATTATCAACAGGATTTATATAATTTTGTAGATTTTTCAATTACAAATGTTTGTACTCTTTATTGATAAGCTGAATATTTTTTCTTCTGAATTTTCTTAGTTTGTTGTTTAAATTACTGAAATATTCATTATTAACACTTGAAAATGGGACACTTAAATTTAAAATCTAAAAAAATAATAATAATATATCAACACAAAATTCATTTGTTAATATTTTTATAGTTTATAAATGGTTTTGGTTATTAAAAAATATTATCATCAATATAATAATTTCTTTTCTTATTATATATCTAGTTCAATCTTAATTTTTTGGTTGTTAAAAATATTATTATCAATATTACATTATTTTTTATTATACTTGTAGTTTTATTTCTAGTTTTTTAATGTTTAAAAATGATATCAGTAAATATAATTAATTTATTAATTCTTTGGTCTTATTTTTCAAAAATTATTAGTTGTTTCTTCTGCCCCTTTCTTAAATAAATATTTTAGCTTACAAAACCTTTGAACCAACGTTGTTTTCCTTTCTTTATTTATATGAAATATAATTGAAATTTTTTAATCATATAATACATTAATTTGATAAGTTATGAGGCACATTATGATAAATATAACTTTTAATTTTAGGTACAGTTGAGTATAAAAAATACCCCAAATTTTAAGGTCTATAATACCACCTACAACCTTGATTGACCAATAACATTAACTGTGGAACCATGAAGTTTGTTTACCATACATTCATAAATGTTCAATGTGACCACCATGAGCAACCCGAACGACATATACGCGATAATCAAACTCGTTCCATGCTCTTGTCAGCATTTACGTTGTTACAGTTTGGATGGCGTTCGTAATTATTGGATTGAGGTGGTGAGGAGGTAGTGAGCTCGCATTTGAAACGTCAATGTGAAGGGGACGGTCTGATATTTTCTTAATGGTGCGCCACCCCATTGGCACCTAGCTGTTCGCTTATACTTGAACGAGACGTTGCCGCAACGCTGGATTAGTCTAGGAGCAGCTGGTGACCAGGCTCTTCATCACTGGCCCCCAAGAAGCCCGAATCGAACCCCGTGCGATGTTTTTCTATCGGGGTACATAAAGGATCAAGTGTTTCGTCCACCATTGCCGACTAACATTGATGACCTCATAACGAGAGTTATGGACGCCATCCAAACCGTAACACCGGACATCCTGACAAGAGTGTGGAACGAGTTTGATTATCACGTAGTTGTCGTTCGGGCCGCTCGTTGTGGCCACATTGAACGTTTATGAATATATTTCAAACAAACTTCACGGTTCCGCGGTTTATTTAAATGGTCAATCAAGATTGTAGGTTGTTTGGTTTTGATATTATAGACCTTCAAAGTTGTGGTATTCTTTTATACTCAACCTGTATTATTAGTATTGGTTAAATAAGAATATATTACAATAATAATAAAATAACACATTATTATATAAAACTATTAGTACTATTTTTATCCGAATTATTTGGGGTAATATTCTCTTCATTTTGCATTTCCATTCTATATATATATATTTCTTATATACTCATTATAACATACTCTATATACATGATAATGTTTATTTCTTGTATTTGTAGGATGTGAAAATAACTTGATACATTTTATGTCTTTTCAATATATACATTTTTTAGTTGAATATTGATTTTGTATCTTATCCTGTCGTTTTGATTTTATAAATTTTTCAAGATATGCTATAGTACAATATTTACTAAATTTATTACATGGTTCTTTTTCTAAGTGTTTCTCACTATTGTTGTTATAATACTCTTTAACATAGTGTTTGAAATATCTTAAGATTTATTAATGTGTTTATCTTTTATTTTTTTATGTGAGTTGAAATAATTGATATATTTTCTTTCGCCACACATTTACATTCTTAGTTTCTATTTTTAAACTAATGTTTTCTTTATTTATATACAAAACTTTTTACTTGAAAATTACATAAAACAATTTACTTTAATTGTTGTGTTAATAAATAGTAAAATTTTGTGAATGCTGAAATTTTTAAGATTTCTTATTGATAATTAGTGATATCTAACAAATTTTGATTAATATTTGCTGAAATTTTTTCATTTTATAATATTATTGACACTGCTGAAATTTGTTATATTTTAATAATTTCGTCACTAAAATTATTTTATTGATATTTTGTTAAATTTCGTAAGAGTAAATTAATTTTTTCATATTTTGTACAATTTAATACACTGAGCCCGAACCCACAAATATATACTACTAACAAGCAGTAGTCTCAAGAGTCGTCTATTGAATTGTGAAAGGAAGTCTGAAGACATGCTGAACTGAGAGTTAATGCTGCAGGAGTCTCAAAACTATTCTCAAAATAATTGTATTTGACGTATGTTCACAAAACTAGACTCAATTGCTGATACACTGCTACTTATACGGGCCTGAGACTTTCGCACTGAAATGCGCATATGATCCGGTTGGGGTGCGCCACCATTGGGGCTTTTGCCCCCGTCCCTATTGGCTGTCCGGGCCAATGTCAGTTCAGTGTGCCGCTCACTGCATCGACCCTTCTCAGGGCCTGAATGTGTATGAATACCCTGTCTCACTATAACCAGGTTTCCCGCAAATATTTTATGTTTGGCTACGTGGTGGTCACCAGGTACTCCGAGATGTTTATCGCCCTGCAGGAAATTCGCGTTACCACAATGAGAGNTGCCGCAACGCTGGATTAGTCGAGGAGCAGCTGGTGACCAGGCTCTTCATCACTGGCCCCCAAGAAGCCCAAATCGAACCCCGTGCGATGTTTTTCTATCAAGTGTTTCGTCCACCATTGCCGGCTAACATTGATGACCTCATAACCAGAATTATGGACGCCATCCAAACCGTAACACCGGACATCCTGACAAGAGTGTGGAACGAGTTTGATTATCGTGTAGTTGTCGTTCGGGCCGCTCGTTGTGTGTGGCCACATTGAAAATTTATGAATATAAGGCAAACAAACTTCACGGCTCCGCGGTTAATTTAAATGGTCAATCAAGATTGTAGGTTGTTTGGTTTTGATTTTATAGACCTTCAAAAGTGGGGTATTCTTTTATACTCAACCTGTATTATTAGTATTGGTTAAATAAGAATATATTACAATAATAATAAAATAACACATTATTATATAAAACTATTAGTACTATTTTTATCCGAATTATTTGGGGTAATATTCTCTTCATTTTGCTTTTCCATTCTATATATATATTTCTTATATACTCATTATAACATACTCTATATACATGATAATGTTTATTTCTTGTATTTGTAGGATGTGAAAATAACTTGATACATTTTATGTCTTTTCAATATATACATTTTTTAGTTGAATATTGATTTTGTATCTTATCCTGTCGTTTTGATTTTATAAATTTTTCAAGATATGCTATACTACAATATTTACTACATTTATTACATGGTTCTTTTTCTAAGTTTTTCTCACTATTGTTGTTATAATACTCTTTAACATAGTGTTTGAAATATCTTAAGATTTATTAATGTGTTTATCTTTTATTTTTTTATGTGAGTTGAAATAATTGATATATTTTCTTTCGCCACACATTTACATTCTTAGTTTCTATTTTTAAACTAATGTTTTCTTTATTTATATACAAAACTTTTTACTTGAAAATTACATAAAACAATTTACTTTAATTGTTGTGTTAATAAATAATAAAATTTTGTGAATGCTGAAATTTTAAGATTTTTTATTGATAATTAGTGATATATAACGAATTTTGATTAATATTTGCTGACATTTTTTCATTTTATAATATTATTGACACTGCTGAAATTTTTTATATTTTAATAATTTTGTCACTAAAATTATTTTATTGATATTTTGTTAAATTTCGTAAGAGTAAATTTATTTTTTCATATTTTGTACAATTTAACACACTGAGCCCGAACCCACAAATATATACTACTAACAAGCAGTAGTCTCAAGAGTCGTCTATTTAATTGTGAAAGGAAGTCTGAAGACACTAATTTGTGAAAACATGCTGAACTGAGAGTTAATGCTGCAGGAGTCTCAAACTATTCTCAAAATAATCGTATTTGACGTATGTTCACAAAACTAGTCTCAATTGCTCATACACTGCTATTTATACGGGCCTGAGACTTTCGCACTGAAATGCGCATATGATCCGGTCGGGGTGCGCCACCATTGGGGCTTTTGCCCCCGTCCCTATTGGCTGTCCGGGCCAATGCCAGTTCAGTGTGCCGCTCACTGCATCGACCCTTCTCAGGACCTGAATGTGTATGAATACCCTGTCTCACTATAACCAGGTTTCCCGCAAATATTTTATTTTTGGCTACGTGGTGGTCACCAGGTACTCCGAGATGTTTATCGCCCTGCAGGAAATTCGCGTTACCACAATGAGAGACCAAACACAGGAGTACAGCGGAGATAGGAGCGACAACTTGTTACCTGCGCAGTACTGCTGGTGCAGACAAGCATAATTTTCCATGAAGGTATTTTTTTCAATTAAAGTGCCAGGGTAGTTCCAGACTAACTGACCTTGCAATAATTAAACATAAATTCTTTGCCACAGGACCAGTCTAAACAGCCATTCTTCAGCTGTGAAAAACGGCCGATTATATACCGCAACGGTAAATACCCACATTCCTGGTAGGCACGCCATCCTGCCTGCTATAATCTCAGATAAAGATGAAAATTGGCCTAGGACAAATCCACATCAGTGTATCACTGAGGCAAAAGTGGCAATTTTATACGATATTGCATACATAACATCTGCTACAATGGGTTTAGCAGTGGATTTTTCAGACCTACAGTAATATGACCAGTAAACAGAGACGTATTTCAGGAACACCATTTCGCTGCTTCTTATGTTGGCCTTCCCTGTCCAAAATTCTCTGCTATTAGCGCAGTGTGTGACAAGTACCGAAACATTTGAAAATACGGACTGCCAGACAGATACAAGTACAAGCGAAGTTATTTCCATCCATCGATAAAGTGGAGAAAATAATCTTCCTTCACCAAGTTCCCGGCCGAACTCATCATCTCTTTTTGAGACAGAAAAACAAATATCTCCACTTCCAAAAGTAGTTGGCATTGTTTTTACAAGGAAGAATACAACAGGAAAACAAAGATTGGCTTCACTTACTTCGTCCCCAAAAAAACAGCACTCCAATTATTCCAAAGGACTACCAAAAATCATGCTGCTAAACCAAGTCGTGTAAATCCACGCAAGTAGTTTGATAATGTTCCTTCTGCGCCAACTGGCATCCTGGCAGGGAGCTGTGAGCCACAGCCACCATGCAGGAGTTTGCCTTTTTTTCCTTTTTCTCTTTTACCTCTCAAAATCGCCCTTTTTTTCCTTTAAAAATAATCAAAATCGTCAAAATTTCTTTGAAAATTGAGCAAATGCCAGCCAGATTGTGCAATCATTTACAAGCACCTCACGCTCTGTCATTCCATGTAAACAAAATCCATCTTGTCTCAAAATTGTTCTAGTTCATTGCCCTATCATTCAATTCTTGTTCCACCTTGTTACAAGCATATATATTCCACGACCCAACCCATGCATGCATATGCTAAGGACGTCTATTTCAATCACACATAAATGCTAACTGTACATTTCCTAATCGTGCCTATGCTAATCACGCACATGCCAATCAACCAGACTCTTGCCTTCGTCTTCCCATGCCCGCAATTTGGGATTTCCGCCACCAATATACTGTTCGTGCCCACTAGAGAATAGAATCAGGGTGGTAGGTTCAAGTATACCTTAAGCCCTCTTATAAGCAAAGTTAGCCATAATTTCCGATCTGTTTAAGATATGGTCACCAAATTCATAACATAGGAATCACCTCTGATGACGAATAGGGTGGCTGGGGTAATTATGCCCTAAGTCCTCTTATAAGCATAGTTGCCTGCTATTTCCTATCCACCAAAGCTATGTGTACCAAATTCATAACATAGGCATCAGCCCCGATGACGAACACGGTGGTAGGGTCAAGTGTTCCTTAAGCAATAGTATAAGCATATTTGGCCTCCATTTCTATCCACTGAAGTTATTGTCATGAAATTTGAATCATATGCAATGCTCCTGTCATCGCACGGGGCAGCAGGGTCAATTAGCCCATAATCCCTCTTATAAGGATAGTTGGCTACCATCTCCCATCTGTCAAAACTATAGCCACCAAATTCATATCATAGACAGCACACCTGACGACGAGCAGCATGGCAGGTGCAACTATATCTTAACCCGTATTATAAGCACAGTTGACAGCCATTTCCCATTCACCAAAGCTGTAGTCACCACTTTGATATCATATCTATCGCTCTTTACATCGAACTGGATGGCAGTGTCAATTAGACCATAACCTCTCTTATAAGCACAGTTGGCCAACATTTCCCATCCGCTAAAGTTATAGTCACAAAATTCATACGATAAGCAACACTCTCAATGTATGACTGGGCGACAGTGTTCAATTACGCCTTAAGCCCACTGATAAGGTTTGATCCCTGCCATTTACTATCCGCGAAAGCTACGACCATCAAATTCATATCNGTACATCATTTCTAACTCATTTAAGGTCGGGTAACATGTAACAGTCAGCCATACAAGCAAAGAAAATAAAAATAGAAGTACATACTATTTTGTTGCAAGCCTGTCGGAGTACTAAGTAGTCGGTGGTGCATGTTGGAGTGTAGGGTCTGAAATAGCACACATATGTGCCGATCGGTGCGCACTCGAATATCACCCACCCTCATTGTCTGCTAATGCGGATATCCGCCAACTTGGATCCCCTCATCGCCTACTATACTCCTTTCTCCACTGCCATCCTGGCTAAATATATGTCAATAAAAATATAAATATATTAAGGTTAGCATGGGTAATATGCAAGAACCTACCATCGACGAAAAAATTTAAGGTCCACATAATTGCACTGCGAGCATTATATACGTAGTTGTAGGGTTACAGTAAAATAAATACATATAAATAAACACCATCAGCCTAACACGAGATTCGATGGGCCTGAGTTCACATTAGCATGGGTAAACCTTAACAATCACCCATGCATTGAAAAAAATTAAGGTGTATACAACTGCACCGGGAGCAAGGTGTTCGTAGTCGCAGGTTACATTAAAACATGTATGCGTTAATACAAATATACGCTGTCATCCTAACATGAGGGTCGGGGAACCATGTGCAAAATATATGGAACCATTCTGTACATGAAAAATTTGTCATGTAACAAATTATAGAGGACCAACATATGCACAAGTTCGTAACGAGCACGACGTCATATTGAGCTGCAATATATATTTTAAAATACCCAATGGTTCCGCAGTACCTAATAGCGGAGCAAATGTTCACAATGACTGACCTCAAAAAATTCTACAATACGATAAGTGTGGTACACACTACACAACTTGTAAATACTCTGTTCCTTTGCTTGCCACTAAACAACATACGTTAAAACCATTAGTGGCGCAATTGAAACGACACAGCTACGTGCTGATGCAAACAGATATAAAAAGTAATTGTAAAAGAAAAATAATATAAGCACTTATTAACCGACGCATATTGCACAAGCATAGAATACTGTACCTTACCTTAGGCCAAAAAAATAACATCGTTGAGCCAAGCAGCGACGGAGCGATGCAGCGACGGAGTGGTAACGCGACACTGCTACACATTGATGAAAACAGAAATAAAAAAATTTAAATGTAAAGGAAAGTAGTTATAAGCACTTACTAACCAACGCATATTGAACTAGCATCGAGCACTGTATGTAGCGTTTGACGATACTAGAAAAGGNTATAAGCACTTACTAACCAACGCATATTGAACTAGCATCGAGCACTGTATGTAGCGTTTGACGATACTAGAAAAGGCCAGGTAGATCTGGCTAGTACAGCAGAATAGCAAACGATTTCCTTACGAAAATATTGAAACTAAACCATAAAATTCGGACTACAGCCAAAAAACACAACCCGCAACACCAGAAGTGGAATACGTCCGCCTCGTCCGATGTTGCATAATCAACTAATATCTTGAGAATATGTAAAGCAGACAGGTGGCTGGCCAACGATGTAGGCTACAGGGTGGCGGGCAAGCCGATCACACATGCACTTCCTTTTACGAGGGAATTCTTCTATAGTGTACAAGGTAACAATTTATTTTGTTTGAAATATTATATACATATAACTATTTTGAATATATATTACTTGTAGTGCTGGAACTGTAAGCACGTTATGAAACGAATAACCCATAAATCGCACACCACAAAATTTTATTTATATAGAAATAACATGAAATGTATGAACTGTGTAATGTCGAGTAAAAAGCATCACAACATAGACATTTCAACTATGCATGTACACTCCATTTTAGTGGTGCCAAAACATAAAGAGAAGACGTCTACCACAACGGAAAAAAAACTGGTGTAGCTGTTTTACACACACACAGAATACCTGCAGATAACGACAATATCTCGTAGCAATCGATGTGTACTCAACATAAGCACATACCTCAATGACTATCATACGTTTCCATACATGCTATACATCACCCACCAAGAAAGCAATTCGTCACTTNAAGCACATACCTCAATGACTATCATACGTTTCCATACATGCTATACATCACCCACCAAGAAAGCAATTCGTCACTTACAAAGATTGTAATTACATGCCCTCTTGACGAAACTTTCATGTAAACTCCAGAATGATAAACACACTTAATACTTTTACATGTGCTATTGAAATTACATAGCAAATAACTCACATACANTAAACTCCAGAATGATAAACACACTTAATACTTTTACATGTGCTATTGAAATTACATAGCAAATAACTCACATACACTGGCGGCGCTGGAGAGAGTGTACCAACCTTGAGAATATGGTATCGTAGGTTCAATTCCCTAGAGAGTACAATAATTTCACAAGTAAAAATACAGCATGATGCACAAATAAAATTTCTGTGTTGTATCTACGTATTTAAGTATCGAACGCATTATGCAACAACCGACAGGATCAGTAAATACCTGAAACTAGGTACATGCNTATCTACGTATTTAAGTATCGAACGCATTATGCAACAACCGACAGGATCAGTAAATACCTGAAACTAGGTACATGCAATCTGGTGATGACATCATACCAAGACTGTACATACATGCAGAGACGGGAGAGAAGTGGTTGGGGAGGGTAAGAATAAGCGAGTATTTTATTAACAATAGTCAGNGTACATACATGCAGAGACGGGAGAGAAGTGGTTGGGGAGGGTAAGAATAAGCGAGTATTTTATTAACAATAGTCAGGGTTTGTATATTATAGTAAAAACAGATTTACATGATAATTAACCACAATGTACGATATCTCCATCGAATATTTTGTACATAGTGGTACTTGCAGTCTACCAGTCATTTATAAATAAATAACAAGCTGGTCTCATTGAAGCAACCTGAGATGGGTTCTTATAATACAAAGATGTACGCGGGCTCTTCACACCACCCAGACTTCTGTAGCAGCAACTTGTCTGTTACTAGCATGGAGAGATGTAGCACGCATGGTACGTGAAAAATAATAATACCTACGAGGTGAATGATTAAATAAATATTCGTAACATTGGTACATATAATATTATACTCACTGATCTCTATATCAAATTAACCAAAACTTCACGCAGACATCAATTACACTAATTTCAGCATCAATACCTCTCACCTTAAAAAAGTATAAATCTTTAAATATTTTCCAAAATAGATGTTTTTACATAACACGTCTCTTTTTCCGATCGTCTTGGGAGGCATCTGAAAGAATAAGGCTTTGGAAGCCATTGTCACAGCTAGCATGTTCTCTTGAAATTTATAACTTGAATAGTCATTGCATTATCTGCATGTACAAACCTCCATACGCTAAGGACTCACATGGAACATTTATATATTTTATTCAGTATTTACCATTTATAGTGCCAAGCTCATTATAAAACGAATTACCTACGAATCAGCTATGCTATGGCTTCCTTTCTTTGCATGGCATACGCTACCGACCACTACGTTCAGAATCCGCCAGAGCATGACGATGTAATACTGCCTTATTTCGTTGGAGTAGATGCTCCGTCGTGCTAATATGGATTCCAACTGAGACCATTCTTTTAACGAAATAACGCATCACATATAAGAGTTTAAATACTTCAGTTCTCTCCCCCACAGTTGTAACAGGGTTAAACAGTGTCGTGGCAAAATTATAAGTAATATGGTGCATTGCGTAAAGCAAATACGTTAAAAATGTAAAATAATTGTTAAAAAGTCATAAAACTGGCGTACAGAATTATTTGGCAAATGAAAACAGCAAACAAACCATTGACAGTTAAAATGTAGAATTCACATATCAGTGCTTATTTTTACATGCAGTGGAATAATACGTAATCGGTAACCAAAAGTATAACTTTAGCAGATCTTCATAAAAGTCTATAACATCGCAGTTTACAATGAAATTTACCTCCAATGAATATTTGTACATAGCCGTACTCCATGCATGTTCATCACAAATACATTGCAGTATGTAAATTCTTAAGAGATAGGAATTTAAATAAATAAGCATAAGATTTTTTTTTTCTTTGAATTAATTCCTATTCTCAAAAAAATCACACACACAAATGTAAAATGTAATACAATAATGACTGTAAAACTGAGTTCATCAATAATAGAATTTATCTCTTCACTGACAGAAATATATCCTATTGTTTGGAATGAAATCAACATCCGCAGTCTATCAAACAAGTAATTGGGGTATTCAGAAAATAAGAAACCAGACTACACGACACTTTTCGCAGAAGTTTTAAGATACATGATTGCATATAGGTTATTCTATGATGAGTAGGTTGTGAAATTCCACTGAACCAGAGTACTGGGTTCGAATCCACATTTTCCTTACTTCAAGTAGCCCTTATCTTCAGCAACACCTATACGTTTTTGCTTTACAGATGTCGTCACTTCATCAGTAGAACATGCGCAATTCCGTATAATTTTCACATCATCACCAGCAGTCTTGGAGGCCATATTTTCTTTCTCGACATCCTGGATATTTGGAACTTCTTCGTTTTTCAATTAATATGTTAGCGGTGCATGTTTGTTGTTGTCAACTTTTGAAGGTCCATATGGCTCGCACTTTCCGTAGTGCATGTCTGCAACACTCGTATTTCCTTCATCGGCTATTGATTTGAAGCACGATGCAGTCCTGGGTAACAACGTAATGCGAGGTGTGTTCAAAAAATAAGGTGACTTGTTAATTTGTGACTTTGTCTCGATAAATATTTATGTATTCATCAATATCTATTTTGTCCCCTTCAAAATAACCCCCTTAAGATATAATACACTTGTGCCAGCGCTTATTGCCAATCCTCGAAGCACTTATGATATGCGCATTTTGGTATGGCATTGAAGTCTCCCAGGTCTTTATCTCCTCAATCGTGGCAAACCTCCGTCCTTTCATGGGTCTCTTCAGTTCTGGGAACAGGAACAAGTCGCAGGGGGCCACGTCCGGTGAATACGATGGCTGAGGCATGATTATGGTGTTCTTAATACAGATTCTTTAATCCATTGTTTGCGATAGCAAAAAATCGCCAAGTACACCAAAACAAATTAAAAAATAGTATGCACTGCATTCTGATGATAACAAGCTTCGTGCTGTCGGCAGTTGTTTTTGTAAGAAAATATCTTCTTGCCGTAGCAATACAAACAACGTCTCCCGAATATTTTCCATCGTCGAATAAGCGAATGTTTTCTGAAGCCAGTGTTTACTCTTCGCAGTCTGAATGGCAACTGAGCCAGACAGCCTATACTAACATCATCTATATTATAATCCATTCACGGTATCTTCGATACTTTTGAATAGAACCTTTGAAAAATCACCCTAGGAGTTACATGTTCAATTGGTTATAAAAAAATTCTATATGGAAAAAGGTTTTGTCTTGCTTTTAGCACTGAAGCACTATATAAATTGGTTGTTTTAAGTTTTAAGTATATTTTTTCAATAAATTATAATAATTTGTTAAAAGTCCGTACGAATTAACAACGGATTTTGAAGGGACATGTTGGTTATAGCTGAAAAGAAATAGTTCGTAGGTTAAATATTAATATGTATAAATTTAATGCCGTAATTGTAAAGTTAATATTGCTAAACTATATATTTACATTTTTACGTAGCACTCATGGGTAAAGATTTCACCGTTATTAATTGAAATTAAATAAATTTCAGTTGTTGTCCAGCGGACTCGTACACTCCATCTTGTTCGTTTGGGCACGTTTTTTTCAGAAGTATAACCACGCCATATTGGAGACGCTGAATTGTGGTTATAAAACTAACGTAACACATTCTTTCTACTTACAAGATAATTCTAGGTTAAGATGTAATTTTAGTATTAGCGTTGTTATTTCTGCAGTTTATCAAATAAACGTGCAAAATATAGAAAGGCATTTGAATATTTCCGTTACGTAATTCCCTTCGCAATCATTAACAGAAAAAAATATTTTAAAAGGCTGAAAAGGAATCGATTTTTGGTCAATAACGCGTAATCGATTATTTTCGAAAGCTTTTTGTGGAGCGTGAGAGATAACAGCACATTAGCGTTGGTTCTTGAGTACCAAATGTTAGCCGTGACTTACACGTCTTTGCGCCGCACGTAGAGTTGTTTGATGTTGCTGCGATGAAGAAGTGCGACAGTTTCTTGATGGAAAAGCGATGTACCTACACTGCAGGTTTCAAAATGAAAGTGATTTTATTCGCTGAAGAGTTTGGAAATCGAGCCGCGGGCCTTGAATTCGTAGTAAATGAAATGTTAGTGCGGGGCTGGAGGAATTTTTCTCACTTATAAGTTGCACCCCAAGTTATCAATAAATTTTTTAAAAATAAAATGTGCGACTTATATGCGATAAAATACGGTACCATTTATCACAGTGAAATCTTTAACCTGAGTGCTACTTCCAAAAGTTTATTATGTAAAATTTAACTTTTTCCTTACACCAAGCATGTAAATAAATCTTAATACAATGAGTAAACTTTAATTGAATTATATAATCAACAGTTCCGATATGTACTTCAATCTACCTTTTTGTATGTATTACAATATTTTGCTAAATTGATTAGCATTTTTTAGACATTTAGAGAATTTTATTAAAGTATATGACAGTTAAGATTACATGGCATTGTTTCTCTTCAAAAATAAATTTTGGTAGTTCCTACATGGACACTGTTAGCAAAATATTTGACAGTTCCCACATGGCTCTGTTTTTGTTTACAAAACGTTTGACAGGTGTCACATGGCAATGTTTTGTTTACATACTGCGGAAGGATACATAATCGGTTCCCTGAAAGTAGATCTTTAGCAGGGCTTCAGAAAACCGTGAAGTTACCGTGAATACATTATACCTGTTTAATTACACTTTGAGATTCATGACTGCCGACCTCACATCCCATGCACAGTACCAGTGACTCTTCTACCATACATGTTTAATGTAAAAATTGTTACCTCACTAGGAGACAGCCGATGTTGTATGCTGTTTGCACGAGTAGTGGTAATTATGATTCTGAAAAACACAGAGATACTGAAAAAAATATACAATTATGGTACATTTATTTAAAGATAGATGAACATGAGGCGAAGAAAAAAATACCAGTTGGTTCAACAGACCGTAATAGTGATATCAGCATTACCAATGTTCTGAGAACTTTGGTTGAAAGTTTGAATGCTCGACTGCATAAAAAGAGGGTATGTTCACAAGGCCCAATCTCAAAAAAATTCTGTGCCAAGTGCAGTACACAATTTACTAGGTGTGATAATTTGAAGACTCATTACTAACTTGTAAATGCAGTGTTCCTTTGCTCTCCACTAAATAACAAACATTTAAAACATTGGTCATACAAGAGACAACACTGCCATGCATTGTTGAACAGATATAAAATCAAATTTAAAGGGGAAATATTTATAAACACTTACCAACCGACGCACATTGCGCGAGCTTCGAGCATTTTACGTTATATAAAGAGGAAAAAATTTCCACAGCGTAGCATAGGAGTGATAAGGTGGACACTGCTATGCACTGATACAAGCCGTTAAAAAAGGAAAAAGGAAAATACTTATAATCACTTACCATCCAAAGTGTATTGTACAAGTATCGAGAACCCTATGACTCATTAGATGATGCTAGACAAGACCCAGCAGCCCTGGTTAGTACATCATAATAGCAAACTATTTCCTTACGAACAGATTGGAATGAAACCATCAAATTCAGATTACATGCAACACTCACAACCCACGATACTAGCAGTGGTACGCGTCCGCCCTGTCTGACAATGCCAATGGCATAGGTAATGTGCAGGTCTCAACGAGTCGAAGGGATGACACATCACTAGTTAAGTGGCGCTTCAGGCTTCAGTGTGGCAGGCCAGTCGAGTCATAAATGCACTTCCCTTTACGAGAGGAATTAATTTACATAGGGCAGGATATTAAGTTATTTCGTTAAAAATTATATATATATATATATATATATATGTGTGTGTGTGTGTGTGTGTGTGTGTGTGTGTGTGTGTGTGTGCTTATTTCTAGGGATGAAAGAAAAATTTTATATATTTGTAAATAAAAAACATGCTAACGGTTTGAGAAAATTAATTTTCCCTGCTCAAAATAGCAGGAACAGTGATGTCATGCGACCTTGAACTTGGTTGAAACCATGCGACCTTGCGTTGACCTTTGGTCACCATCCTGGACGACATATGCAGTAGAGATGAAGAAAAAAAGCTNGGTAGGGATGAAGAAAAAAAGCTATATTTTGTAAATAAAAAACATGTGAACTCTCTGAGAAAATCCATTTGCCCTGCTTGCAACAGCAGGAACCATGACATCGTATAACCTTGACCTTTTCCTTGGACGACACCACGTGACCGTGACCTTCGGTCACCATCTCGAACATCTACATAAAAAATAATCTTTTTATTAGAAAAATTTAAAATCGCAGATAAATCATATGATATTGGCAACTAAAGACAGGGACACGCTTCCATATTCAGCTTCATCGTAGACGATGCCAAGGTCTTATGGTATTTTTCTGTGAATTTAAAATTGTCTAATAAACAGCGATCCTTTTTTGTTTTAAGTGCTAGATGTCGTTAGAGATGGTGGTCAAAGGTCAAGGTGGCATTAAATCATCCAAGGTCAAGGTTGCATGGTGTCAAGGTTTCTGATATAAAGAGTGAGGAAAATTAATTTGATCAGAGTGTTCGCATGTTTTATTTATAAAATATAGTTTTTCGATCATCCCCAGTGTAGATGTCTGAGATGGTGGCCAGAGGTCAAGGTCACATGGTGTTATCCAAGTTCAAGGTTGCGTGACATCATGGTTCCTGATATTGCGGGCAGAGCAAATGAATTTTCTCACAGAGTGTTCACATATTTTTATTTACAAAAATATAACTCTTTTCCTTTATCCCTAAAAATAAGTACGTGTATATAATATTTAAAACGAAATAACTTATTACCTTATCCTGAATAACTTAATTCCTCTCGTAAAGGGAAGTACATGTGTGACTCTGCTGGCCTGCCACCTTGGGGCCTGATGTGCTTCTCAACTAGTGTATGTGCCATCCCTTTGACTCGTTGAATCCTGAGCAGTGCCTATGCGGTTGGCAGACCACCTAACTGCCTTACAGATTCACAAGATTTGATTTCATCACACAATGTCGGATGGGGCTGACGTGTTCCACTGCTAGTTTTGCGAGTTGTGAGTGCTAGTAATGAAATCATTTCCTTTCTGCTGTTCTAACCTGGGTTGCTGGGTCTTGTCTAGCATTGTCTAAAGCGATGTACAGCACTCGACACTTGGGCAATACACGTAGGTTGGTAAGTGATTATAACTATGTTTCTTATTTCCTTTCATATCTGCTTGCATCGGTGCATAGCAGTGTCCATATTATCGCTCCCGTGCTTCGTTGTAGAACTTTATTTGGCCTAACCTAACATAAAGCACTCGATACTCGCCCAATATGCGTCAGTTGGTAAGTGCTTATAACTATTCTTTTTACATTTATTTTTTATATCTGATAATAAATGCATAGTAGTGTCGTCTCTTCTATAACAAATGGTTTAAATGTATGTTGTTTAGTTGCAAGCAAAGGAACAATGCCTTTACAAGTCGTGTAATGAGTCTTCAAATTATTACCTCTAGTAAATTGTGTACTGCACTTGCAATTTTGTAGAATTTTTATGAGGTTGTTCCTTGTGAACATACCCTCTTTTCATGCAGTCGAGCATTCCAGCTTTTTACAAAAAATGTTTGGCACTTTGGTAATGCTGACATCTGTGGAACCAACGGGTATTTTTTTCTTCACCTCATGTTCATCTAACTTTTAAAAAAAGTACAATATATATAAGATTTTTTAGATACCTCTGTATTTTTCCAATCATCATGACCAGTACTCGTGCGAACAGCATACAACATGGGCTGTATCCTAGGGCTCTAACAATTTTTACATTAAACAGAGAACATACGCTTATTCGACGATGGAAAATAATATTTGTGTTGCTACATCAAGAAAACATTTTCTTACACAAACAACTGCCGACAGCACGAAGCTAGTTGTCATCAGAATGCAGTACATACTATTTAAAAATGTGTAAAGTGTAAACCTCATTTGTGACATCGTAGCAACTTGAAACGGCATTTTGCAATATGTAAGGGTCTCCCTGCACTACCTGCCAAGCGTTATCTGCATTGAGTACCAGATTAATGTGAATGTGAGGGTTCATCTACAAAGGTTGAGAGCAGTTCTCTACTCCCGCCAAGACATCCATGCAACTATTGTAACAAGACCTGTACATATGCATACGACGCAAGGAGACATGAAATAAGTAACTGCGGGATGATGAGCGCCATTCGTACGACATCAATGTGATAAAAGTCGACGAATGTATGCACGTGTTGACAATATAAAAAGTAATTTAAAACTTTGTAAAGGAAGGACTACTTGAACCTCTGATAAACGACAAGGTTATCATTCATCCTCACAATTTATGTCGTAAAATTGCTCTCAAACTACCTCTAATGGTATATCTGATATTACATCTGCATCATCATCATCATTATGTAAATTGAACAACACATTCTAAGTCAATGCTCTGCAAGCAAAAGCCTAATGCTAATGGCTTNTTATTCTAAACTTAACCCAATTTCCTTATCTTAACCTATCTGTTATATATCCTAAACCAAGCGATATAACACAACAGTTTGAGAAAATTAATTTTCCCTGCTCAAAATAGCAGGAAAAGTGATGTCATGCGACCTTGAACTTGGTTGAAACCATGCGACCTTGCGTTGACCTTTGGTCACCATCCTGGACGACATATGCAGTAGAGATGAAGAAAAAAAGCTATATTTTGTAAATAAAAAACATGTGAACTCTCTGAGAAAATCCATTTGCCCTGCTTGCAACAGCAGGAACCATGACATCATGTAACCTTGACCGTTTTCTTGGACGACACCACGTGACCGTGACCTTTAGCCATCATCTCGAACATCTACATAAAAAAATAATCTTTTTACTAGAAAAATTTTAAATCGCAGATAAATCATATGATATTGGCGACTACAGACAGGGACACGCTTCCATATTCAGCTTCATCGTAGACGATGCCAAGGTCTTATGGATTTTTTTCTGTGAATTTAAAATTGTCTAATAAACAGCGATCCTTTTTTGTTTTAAGTGCTAGATGTCGTTAGAGATGGTGGTCAAAGGTCAAGGTGGCATTAAATCATCCAAGGTCAAGGTTGCATGGTGTCACGGTTCCTGATATAAAGAGTGAGGAAAATTAATTTGACCAGAGTGTTCCCATGTTTTATTTATAAAATATAGTTTTTCGTTCATCCCCAGTGTAGATGTCTGAGATGGTGGCCAGAGGTCAAGGTCACATGGTGTTATCCAAGTTCAAGGTTGCATGACATCATGGTTCCAGATATTGCGGGCAGAGCAAATTAATTTTCTCACAGAGTGTTCACATATTTTTATTTACAAAAATATAACTCTTTTCCTTTATCCCAAAAAATAAGTACGTGCATATAATATTTAAAACGAAATAACTTATTACCTTATCCTGAATAACTTAATTCCTCTCGTAAAGGGAAGTACATGTGTGACTCGGCTGGCCTGCCACCTTGGGGCCTGATGTGATTCTCAACTAGTGTATGTGCCATCCCTTTGACTCGTTGAATCCTGAGCAGTGCCTATGCGGTTGGCAGACCACCTAACTGCCTTACAAATTCACAAGATTTTATTTCATCACGCAATGTCGGATGGGGCTGACGTGTTCCACTGCTAGTTTTGCGAGTTGTGAGTACTAGTAATGAAATCATTTCCTTTCTGCTGTTCTAACCTGGGTTGCTGGGTCTTGTCTAGCATTGTCTAAAGCGATGTACAGCACTCGACACTTGGGCAATACACGTAGGTTGGTAAGTGATTATAACTATGTTTCTTATTTCCTTTCATATCTGCTTGCATCGGTGCATAGCAGTGTCCACATTATCGCTCCCGTGCTTCGCTGTAGAACTTTATTTGTCCTAACCTAACATAAAGCGCTCGATACTCGCCCATTATGCGTCAGATGGTAAGTGCTTATAACTATTCTTTTTACATTTATTTTTTATATCTGATAATAAATGCATAGTAGTGTCGTCTCTTCTATGATAAATTGTTTAAATGTATGTTGTTTAGTGGCAAGCAAAGGAACACTGCCTTTACAAGTCGTGTAATGAGTTTTCAAATTATTACCGCTAGTAAATTGTATACTGCACTTGCAATTTTGTAGAATTTTTTTTGAGGTTGTTCCTTGTGAACATACCCTCTTTTCATGCAGTCGAGCATTCCAGCTTTTTACAAAAAATGTTTGGCACTTTGGTAATGCTGACATCTGTGGAACCAACGGGTATTTTTTCTCTTCACCTCATGTTCATCTAACTTTAAAAAAAAGTACAATATATATAAGATTTTTTAGATACCTCTGTATTTTTCCAATCATCATGACCAGTACTCGTGCGAACAGCATACAACATGGGCTGTATCCTAGGGCTTTTAAAATTTTTTACATTAAACAGAGAACATGCGCTTATTCGACGATGGAAAAAAATATTTGTGTTGCTACATCAAGAAAACATTTTCTTACACAAACAACTGCCGACAGCACGAAGCTAGTTGTCATCAGAATGCAGTACATACTATTTAAAAATGTGTAAAGTGTAAACCTCATTTGGGACATCATAGCAATTTGAAACGGCATCTTGCAAAATGTAAGGGTCTCCCTGCACTACCTGCCAAGCGTTATCTGCATAGAGTACCAGATTAATGTGAGGGTTCATCTACAAAGGTTGAGAGCAGTTCTCTACTCCCGCCAAGACATCCATGCAACTATGGTAACAAGACCTGTACATATGCATACGACGCAAGGAGACATGAAATAAGTAACTGCGGGATGATGAGCGCCATTCGTACGACATCAATGTGATAAAAGTCGACGAATGTAAGCACGTGTTGACAATATAAAAAGTAATTTAAAACTTTGTAAAGGAAGGACTACTTGAACCTCTGATAAACGACAAGGTTATCATTCATCCTCACAATTTATGTCGTAAAATTGCTCTCAAACTAACTCTAATGGTATATCTGATATTACATCTGCATCATAATCATCATCATTATGTAAATTGAACAACACATTCTAAGTCAATGCTCTGCAAGCAAAAGCCTAATGCTAATGGCTTNATCATCATCATTATGTAAATTGAACAACACATTCTAAGTCAATGCTCTGCAAGCAAAAGCCTAATGCTAATGGCTTTTTCCCGAAGCGACCTGCATTCAGGGGTTTTATAAAAGATTATGTTGCACCGAAAATGTAAATAACATCGATTTATGTTTGCTATTTCCTGTCAAATATTAAACCTAATATAATAATCTAACATGTCGATGAGGTGGAATAATATGGCGCTCGAAATTATAACATATGGCTGGACTGTAGTTATAATAAACCAGAGCGCCACGATGGCGAATATTGTACCGGAGTCTTCAAGACCTCGAATGTAGCTGTGTATCATGTAGACACAATAGAAATCTGTATTGTTGATAGTGTACCCATGTTATGTCAACAGGAAGAAGAAATGGTTACCAAGGGTTGGTGTTGGACCCTGGCTTCAGTAAATCATCTAGAGCTGAGAACAAGTGGGCCCTATCCACCTTATAGATAGGCACATACTGACTTCCCTCTACCCCACTACAGATAATTACAACATAGCTTCGGCTTCGACTGGCAGGATGGTGATATAAATTACTGCAAAAAACAGAAAATCACAGAGTTGTTAAACAAACCTGTAAAGAGCCGGTACTTTGTGAAAGTCAGCAGTGAGGAGTCAGCACTGCACAGTAGTACAAGTGTTTGAATTCACATTTGTTTGAAGACGATCTTTACCACTGANGCAGTGAGGAGTCAGCACTGCACAGTAGTACAAGTGTTTGAATTCACATTTGTTTGAAGACGATCTTTACCACTGACAGTGCAATTGAATATGTCCTGTACGACATCTATGCTTATAAGTGGACTTACATCATAATTTACCCTGCTACCCTATTGTACATATGTTGGGAGCATTACTTATGGTATGAATTTGGCGACACTAGCTCTAGCACATGNCAGTGAGGAGTCAGCACTGCACAGTAGTACAAGTGTTTGAATTCACATTTGTTTGAAGACGATCTTTACCACTGATAGTGCAATTGAATATGTCATGTACGACATCTATGCTTATAAGTGGACTTACATTATAATTGACCCTGCTACCCTATTGTACATATGTTGGGAGCATTACTTATGGTATGAATTTGGCGACACTAGCTCTAGCACATGTGACATGTCGAGCCAATTTTGCTTATAAGAGAGTTTATGGCCTAATGGGCATTTGCAGCCCAGTTCGATGTCAGGAGCGATGCCTGTAATATCAATGTGGTGACCATTGCTTTGGTGGATGGAAAATGGCAGCCAACTATGCTTATAAGATGGGTTAAGGTATAATTGCGCCTGCCATGCTGCTGGTCGTCAGGTGTGCTGCCTATGATATGAATTTGGTGGCTATAGCTTCGATGGATAAGAGATGGCAGCCAACTTTACTTATAAGAATGGTCATTGGCTAATTGCCCTTTGCCCTGTTCGATGGCGGGAGCAATGCATATGATTTAAATTTGATTACTATAACATCAGTGGATGGGAAATTGAGGCCAAGTAGGNCTGTTCGATGGCGGGAGCAATGCATATGATTTAAATTTGATTACTATAACATCAGTGGATGGGAAATTGAGGCCAACTATGCTTATAAGTAGGCTTAAGGCATAATTGACCCAACCACCCTATTCGTCATCAGGTGATGCCCATGTTAGGAATTGGTGACTATGTCGTAAACAGATAGGAAATTATGGCTAACTTGGCTAATAAGAGGGCCAATTTATACTTGACTCTACCAACCTTTTGCTACACTCTAGCGGGCAAGAACAGTAGTTTTGTTCATGGAATCCAAGATAGCAGGCATGGTCAGACGAAGGTAGGATGTAAATTGATTGGCATGTAAGTGATTAGCATAGGTGCGATTAGAAATTTTACAATTAGCATGTGTGTGATTGATATAGACATCCTTAGCATATGCATACATGGGGGTGGGTCGTAGAACATTTATGATTGTAACATGGTGGAGTATGGAGTTGTATGACTGGGAAATTAACTAGAACATATTTTAGACAAGATAGATTCTGTTTACATGGAATGACATAGCATGAGGTACTTGCAAATGATTGCACCATCTGGCTGGCATTTGCTCAATTTTCGCCAGATTCTGCCAGATTGTGCAAATAGAATTCATGTCAGTCGGGTTGTGCAAAAGAACGTCTTTGAGGTAAATTTGAAGGGAAAGGGGTAATTTTGGGGTAAATGTTGACGATTTTGAGAGTTTTTAAGGGAAAAAATTCGATTTTGAGAGAATAAAGGGAAATTGCAAGGTGGTGGCCATGGCTCCCAGCTCCCTGCCAATACGCCAGTTGGCGCAGAATGAAAATTATCATACGACTCACGCCCCAAATAACTTAAGGGAATGTGTAAAATGGAAGAATCTTTGTTTTGGGAAATTATGGGAAACTGCTAGGGAAAAATATGTGGTACATTGAATGTCATGCAAAAAGAGGGTTTCACATAGAATTTTGTTGGCGTGAAAAATGGAAGGAAAAAGTTCTTCTGCTACAATTGTCTATAAATTATTATTTCAAATATCTTTTAAAATGTTTCCATAATACAGAGCTTGCAGTTCATTTCGTCTGTACCTAATTTTTTTAAGTATAAATATTTGTTTGTCATTTGAATTCTGCAGTTCATCAATTAGGCAAATTTATTGTTAAGACAGTAAATACCGTGAGTGGCCCATTGATGGAACAGGCGTGGTCGATTTTTGGAACACTATATACGTATATGAATGAAACAGTAGACATAATTTAAAATAATTATTTTCTTAAAATGTAAGCTAATTAAAAAAATCGCTTGAGGGCACTTAATTGCAGGATTAAATGTTATGTATGTTGATGTGTACCGCATATTGTAAGTACACGCACCGCTGCCACACCCCCGCGATATTATACTCTCTAGCACCC